>CAJQZJ010004888.1:6048155-6093521 GCA_907164525.1 Lophiomys imhausi
GTCTAGCGCCATAATTGGTACCCGAATGACTATATTTTGTCCTGGGTGGTGGGAGTCTACCCAGGACTAACCTACACTTCCCTTTCCTTGACATAGAATTAGGTGCTGGAAAATATCATGATGGGGGTCAGTCCTTCTGCTCCATTTTTCTGTCTTCTTATTTCAGCTCCTTCCCGATATTTTCCATAGATTTAATTTCACCCTCCAGGGCGTTCCAGAAGCAGCAGAGCTATGGGCTGATATCAAACAGTTTCTGAACATAATGCCTGTGCCCCACCACTGTGCCTTAGCACAGAAAGTTCCGGAGAGGACAGGAAATGAAGAAACATAAAAAAAAAACTTCCAACCAGCAGTATCTCTTTTTGTAACTGGCACAGGGGCAGCAGGCAGATGACTGTGGATCCTGGAACCCATTGTTGCTGATCCCAGCATTACGGGTCACCCTAAAAATAGATCTATCTACCTAAGTGCTTAGCAACAGCTGATGCTTTCCTGACTTCTGCTAGGACTTCAGGTTTGAATTGAAGGAAGCTGGCTGGAGCTAGCGAGGCAAAGAAGACATCTGGAAGAGGCCCAACCTGGCAACAGGAGTATTTATGGAATCACAAATGGCTGCTGTAGGCACCTGGCCACCTGCAAGGGTGGACAAGACCTTACTCCTTGAATGAGGGAATATTTATTACCAGAGACTGGACCAACAAACAGTTTTGTTTTTTCTTTATTCCCTAGGTACATGTGTATGTTCAAAAGAGGCTGATATCTTCCTCAATTTGTTCTCTGAATTTTTTAAAATTGATTTTTGAGCCGGGCGTGGTGGTGCACGCCTTTAATCCCAGCATTTGGGAGGCAGAGGCAGGCAGAGCTCTATGAGTTCAAGGCCAGCCTGGTCCACAGAGTGAGTTCCAGGACAGCCAGGGCTGATAACACAGAGAAACTCTGTCTCAAAAATCTAAAAAAAAAAGAAAATTTTAATTAATTTTGGAGATAAGGTCTTTCAGTGAACCAGGAGTTCACCAATGTGGCTAGACAGGCTAGTCAGTAAGCCCTAGGGATCCTCCCATACTGTCCTCAGAGATAAGGTTACAGGCATGTCCCACCACACCCAGCTTTTTCACATGGTTCTGGGGACTGAACTCAGGTCCATGCAAGCACTTCACTGGCTTAATAAATATACTTTTATTACAAGATGTTTACATTAAATGTGATGTTTAATCTTAGAAAAGGCCTATATACTTTGAGGTCAAACTGGATATACTAGTTTGCCATAATGTAACAAATTCAGTGTCTTCCAACAAAAGTTTATACCATCCTATGGTTCTGGGGGTTAGACATCCACAGTGGGTGTCACTGGGCTAATCTCAGGTGCTAACAAGTTGTGTCCCCTCTGGAGACCCATTTCCTGTCCTTACCACCTTCTCCGCTTTCTCACAGCTGCCTGTGTTCCTTGACTCACCGAAGCCTCTTCCCCCATCTCCAGAGCCAGAAGTAAGGCAAGGTTGTCTGTGAAACTCTGCTCTGTTCTTGTGTCTTTTCTATTTCCCCTCCTTCTTTCTTATAGGAAGCTTTGTCATTATGTCAAGTCCAGTTACAGGTCAATCTCCCTGTCACAAAATTCTGAATGGAATCAGATCTGCAGACAGCCATTTTCCAATGTGGCTTGGAACATAAATTCACAGGTCCTAGGGATTTGGGCATGGACATTGTTAGAATGTCCTATTACATCTATTGAAGATGGGGAAGAGCTGTGAATCTGGAGCATGTGAAGGGTGCATGTCAGAGTCTCCAGAGTGGACTCTAGTAGCCACACTTAAATGATGCAAGTCCTTTCTTCTCAGCAATGGCTGGTTCAAGGACGAGAAAGAAACACAGAAAGAAAGGGTACTGGGAAGGCTGTCAGGAGCTCTATCAAAGAAACCTATCAGACACAAACCAAGGACACAGACTGCCCAGCCTGCAGAACAAGCCTGGGGCTGCTTGTCTTGGGGTGAGGCTCATCCTGCCTACAGATGTCAGAAAAAAACCAAGACTTTGGCAACAACTCTAGTCATCTACATGGTGAGCCTGCCCTCCCTCTGAACGTGGGCTCCAGTTCTGCTAGGGCATACATATCTTTATTTGTAAAGCCACTTGATTTGGTTCCATGTCTTAGAGATGAGGGAATGGAGCAAAGTCCAACAAAAAAATACTTCATGGCCCAAATCTCAGTTCTTTCTATGTGGCACATTGAGTCTCCTTCCATAACAGGCACAAAGTTAGTGGACGATGATGAACAACAGAGGAAAAAAAAAATCAAGAACACATCTCTGGACTACGGAAGAGTTCATGTTTTACATGTAAAGACTTACAAATTCCACAATTGCTCACTGAGAGTGGTATCAGCTTCCTCCAGCTGGGTAACAAAGGGCACCAAGCCTGCTGGCTTCTAACAACCAAAATGAATTCCTTACAGTGCTGGAGGTAAAATGTCTGAGCAGGGCCAAGCTCTCTCTGCAGCCCAGCAACCCATAAGGGAAACCTCTTCTATGCCTCTTTCTTGCTTCTGGTGGCTCTGGCCACCCCTGGATGACAGCAGCATTACTCCAAGTCTCTGCTTCCAAGGACACGGCCCTGCTCCTCAGTCTTCTGACCCCATGGGACATATGTAAAGCATTGCCCCTCTGAATTTGTTTCCTTTTTTAACAGTGCGTTACTGGATGAGGGCTCACCCTGATGATCTGAGGCTGCCTTGATTATTTCTGCAATGACTCAATGTCCAAAGAGTCCCATTCATGCTCAGTGATGATCATGAAGTTTGGCAAATTTTGGGGGCACCCAAAGCAACCCTGAATGAGGATCTACCCTAGAGAAAAGGATGACGAGATTCCAAGGCTACTGAGGATGGCTCAGCTCTTGCAAGCTCACACTGGGCTTATGCATAAAATGGTACAAAGTGGGAAAGGGGACATGAAGGAAGCAGCTGAGTCTTACTACGGGTGTGGAATGGAGAACAGGGAAGCAGGAGATGCAATTAGAAAGAGTCCGGGTATCAGCAAAGTGCATCCAAGGCAAGCTGCAAAAGTCCTGGTGAAACCTGTCATAGTGCAGAGCCCAATGGAGGTGAACTCAAATCTGGAGCTGGGGCATTGCCTCAGTCAGAAAGTGGGTGCTGACAAGCACGAGGACCTCGGTTTGATCCCTAGAATCCATGTCAAAAATAATGCATGCCTGTAATCCCAGGGCTGCGGAGGCAGAGACAGAGTTCTGAAGTCCAGCAGCTAGCCAGATTAGGCAACCAGTGAAGTCCAGGCCCAGTAAAAGACCCTATCTCTAATTAATTAATCAATAGACAGCAGGGAAGTGATTATTGATCTCTTATCTCCATATAGTTTTATATGCATAGCACATATGTATGTGCACACACACACAGTGGACCAGGGTTCTCGTTCTCCCCCCACACACACACACACATACAGAGCCAGGCCCACGCACAGCCACCCTAGGAGGAAGGCACCATCACTGCACCTCAGCAGGGCTTGCTAACAGGCCACCCAGCAGCTAAGCAGAACAGCCAAGACCCAAACCCTGCTTTGTTTCATTGGTATCAGAAGGCTTCTTCCGGCTATGACAAGCTGCAGACATCCCCAGCTGAGGACAAAGAGGAGCATTTAACGTCACAGACAGAATACAAATTGTTTATGACTACTTCTCGGAGGGTGGGAAGGAAACTGAGAGGGCAAAGGCCACGGAGCCACTGTTCCTTCCTTCAAACAGCCCACGTGGCTAGGGCCACTAGAAAGGTAATGTCTGTCAAGTGGCATTGTCGCATCCCTCCAAGCGGCCTCATTTGCAGGCAGCTCCATCTCTCAGCACAGCAGGAGTTGCACGGGCAGGAGGCCTGGGCCTGCAGTGTGGGCAGGTGGCAGGCGAGGACTGAAAGCCGTTTTGTCAGGCTGGGGCAGGGAAGAGCTGAGGAATAGAATTAGGACTGCTCTAGCCAACGCGGGAGGATACAGTAAGTTACTGTGTGCTCTGGTTGTCCTACCAGAGGCTTGTGCTGTCGGAAGACTAATTAGGAGCCTGTTAGTCAGGAGGACAGTCTTTGGAACCACCCAGGAGCAGGGCTCACGACAAGGCAAGGGGGTTCTGCAGGGCTCAGGAGTCTCTCCCCCTCTGGCCTGGATTATCATTTACTGTTCAGAACAGCCTCCCACCCAGCTTTTCTTTTAAGACAAGATGTCTTGTAGCCTGGGCTAGACTCAAGCATGCTAAGTAATCAAAGATGATCCTGAATTCCTAAGCCTTTTGCATCTACTTCCCAAATGTTGGGATTTCGGGAGTGTGTGAAGACACTTCGGTTTGGGAATCACACTCAGGGCCTTCATGGGGACCAGGCAGCCCCAGTTCTAAACGGTCATTTTTCCGCCCTGAGCATTAGAGGATGTTTCACAGCGCCCCGGGCCTCTCCATGAGATGCCAGCAGCACTTGCTCGCCTCCTCCACGACAACCAGAAATGTCCCTCCCACAATCTCATCACCTAAGCCAGGAAAGCCATGAGCACACCAACGGCCTCACTAGCTTCAAAGGCACGGAAGCGATAGGTGACATTGCATTCTGTAAGGAAGCAAATAACCCACTTGCCATTAAAGAAACATTAACTTAAAACACATGGCTGGCATCCTCTACTGCTTATGTGCAAGACAAAATACTTGGAAAAGCCATATAACTGTGAAAGGACATAGGAGTCCACCATGGGCAGGATCTAAGATCCAACTTCTATGAAGTTCAAAAAGGTCTGTAGGACCCAGAAATGTAGAGGGGACGGGGGATAAGAAACAGGTTCCCGCCAGCTATTCCATATGATGACTACCATCTAGACACTTAGCAAGCAAAGAACAGCAAGCGCCAAAGTGTCTCTCTGAGGATCTTGACACTGAACCAGAAACGGGCCGTGCAAACCTAACCCGGTGGAGCACTACACGGGGACCCTCATTCCACGCTTCGGAAGCAGCTCACCCATCACACAGGTGGGCTAGCTTCCTTGGTAACACATTTAAAAAGATCTAAGAACGGTATGGTGCCTGGCACGTGGCTACTACTCCCCAAATACACCAAACCTGAGTGTGAGGCCACCTGGGACATACCTTGCCAGAAATACTTTCGCAAATCTTTCAGCCATACCACAATGTACCTGTTGAGGTAGACAAAATCCTTCCCCCATTGACCTCCAGCACACTGGGGATTTCTTAGAAGCTTCCCATCTTTGAAAATCCTTGGGTGATCTACAAGGCCCTGTGGCCACAGTATTTCCACAGAACTCTTCACAATGCCAGCTCCCCATGCCGGCCACTAATTCCCCTCCCGTGCCCATCTCCTGAGCTGATAAACCATAGAAGGATGAGGAGCTTCAGAGCCCCTCCCTCCCAATATGGCATTGGTAAGGGTCTGACTTGTTTCAACTCAAATGCTGACTGTTGTATTCTTTAAAAAAAAGGTGTGCTGACCTCTGCTGTTTCAATGTTATTCTGACTCTCTCACACCCTAACATCAGCTATAATTTTTAACTTGTGTCTCTTGCAAAACATCTTGAGTAACCTAAACTTTTACATTTTTTCTGTGCCTCCCCAATGCGTGAGCACGTGCATATGCAGCTGAACCCAGGGCCCTCATGCATGCTTTTCAAACCCTTTGACACTGAGCTCTGCTCTTGGCCCTATTAACCCCCTTTAACCAATGCCTCATTCACACTTTGCTGACGGTTGTTTCAGAAAGGAACTTGCTTTAATCGTATCTTCCTAGACACTCCACCTATCTTTACATCATATTCCCAAGACTTTCCGGACCTTGCATGTCAGTTACTGAACAACAGTCGTACAAACTGGCACATACATGTTTGGGAGTCTGGAACTCTTCGTTAAGCCTGCAACTCAGGTGGGAGAAGTGGAGACACTCACGAAGCCCGCAGCTGTGAGTGCACAAAAGGCAGCCTTAGAGAAAATAAGGTGCACTAGCATATCAGGGGCCAATTACGCAGGCCTCCGCTAGAACAGTGAATGCCAAGTCCTCGGAAGGAGGAAGACAGGGCAATTAGCTCTGGCCAGGCTGCTGCGTGTCCATTACAGGGCACTAGCCAACCTGTAAGCAGCTATCTCCCCCTGCATGTAATATTACTCTTCTCCAAGGAGCTAGGAAACCTGGGCAAGAAAGGGACATGGACAGTACAGGGCTGGTTTCTGTGAAAGCAAAATCATTCCTCATGCCACATCTGCAGTAACCACCGGGAAAGATGCCCCGACAGCCACGCATTCACAGAGACTGTCTGGCAGCATCCAAGGTTATCATGCTCAACCTGCTCTAGACCACCTTGATCCTTCTGCCCCACCCTCTAAACCCGCAGGCGGCTGCCCTCAGCTACTCAGCTTTGCAGGAATCCTGGTCCTGTATCTTCTCCCTGGCTGTTCATTTTCATACTGCAGAGCACCAAACCATTACATCACCAGCTTCCTTCCAGCCAAGAAGGAAAAGGAAAGCTCCTACTGAAATGAATGCGGAGACTGTCGCGGGACACACGAGCCATTCAGGCCCAATTCTGCAATGGCCTGGCAGGTTGTAATATTTTGACCTCTCTCTCATACACAAGCCCGTTCTCAGAGAGTACCAAAGAATCAACATGTCAGGTGTCTTGTCACCTTGGCAGTGGCCGGAGGTTTTGCCCAGTGCCACACCACAGTGTCTTTCTCAGTGTGCATCAGCTGTCGCTTTGGCTGGCCAGGCAGGGCATGGCTGGGTATACCATCTGCCACCTGAGGGGATGCCTCGGGGCCATTTCTGAGTACACACATGTGCACTCATGCACACACATGTACATAAACCCATGTGAAGAGTGTCAGATCTGACCATGAAGCTAGGCGTACCTACTTCCCCTAGTCCCCTGGTCTCTTCTGGGCGTTTTCGCCATATTACAAGTAAAAGTTTTTGATAGAGTACAGGGTGCCACAGAATGGCATCTAGGACTCTAGACTCTAACAGCAAAAGGGAAGGTAGCTCCATTCTCATGCCTGCAGCAAGCTAAGAGCATGCTTTGTCTGCAGACTGTACAAGGGACAAAATCTAAAGGCAGCAGGATGACTAGACACAGAACAATGGCTTCCAAACAATGCTCTATAAGGGCTACTTTGGTGCTCCAGGCAAGGAGCCCACCCAGACCTCAGCTGGTGGTATTCACAACTGCCAGAGGCTGTGTAAAGCACCTCTGATGACCTCCAAGCCAGGCTAGGTGACCTCTCTCCCTGGCAGAAGCCAGAGTGACCATGATACAGCACTAGGAAATGTACCTTAGTCCAATTACTGTGCTATGATGTGCTATGACAGCCCCTACTCGGACAACTAATGTCTCATCCCCACAGATCGACAGTGATGGATTTTATGGTGACTTTGAAACCGGAAGGTGCCACGCAACAGACTGGCAGCTGCTTGCCACCCCAGCACCACACTCCTGCCTGAGGTTGTGAGTCAGCTCCTGGTGTCCTGGAGGACTTCCTCATTCTCTGTGGTTTCTCTTCCTCGGGGAAACTGCTCTGTTCTCCAGGGGCTCTTCCCTGGCTTGCTATCAGGGGACCAGCATGTTCACTAAAGGTCAGTGTGTGCGCTCATGATTTTAAGAGCAACTGAGTAACAAGCTATGTTTCTTCCGGATTCACCTGCCACTTTATTTTTTTATCCTTGTGATGGCTAGGTGCAAAAGTGGGGGAAGACGGATCAGCTGGTACCCTTGACTCTGGTGGCTTCTAGTATTCCACATTATCATACAGATCCTATACCATCTACCTTAGACTAGGCTCCTCTCAGCAGAAGCGGCCACACGTGAGTCACTACAGAGTATCCAATGCCCAGATCAGCCCTGACAATGGCTTTAAAGCCACCCAAGCTCTTCCCTAGGTAACACTGTACTCCAGAAAGTTCCCGCAACAGAGTCTGATGCCAAGGAAATGAGCACATAAGACACATGAGTGTGTCTGTAGCTTACAGAGAAAGGCTCCTTAGGTCAAAACTTAAAAAAAAAAAAAAAAACCCATCAAAAACTTAAAACAGCTTTTAAAAATAAACCATTACAGCCCCTCATGCAGGAACTGCCACTTCCTGTTGACCACAATGGTGATCCTAAGGAGCTGTTTCAATTTTTAAGGAAGAGAGATATATGTGGAATTTCCCGTTTTTTATTTAAAAAAAAAAAAACCAACAAACTGTTATTCAGCAACTGTATATAGCTGAGTGTGGATGGGGACCCAGCTGGCGGTTAGGGGACAGCTAAGGTGTGTATTCAGCAAATGCTAGGGACAGTCAGCGGCTCATTTCTTTAAGACACCGCCATGCCCCCACACAGGCTGGAAGATCTACAAGCTGTTATCAGATGACAGTTTTTCAGCTGGCCCCCCACTTCTGTGTCTCCCACTTCACAACTTTTCCGAAAACAAAACCACACAGTCCCACCACCATCTGGTGCCTTCAGACCAACAAGCACAAGGTTTTGGCATGTGTGGTACTGGTAGCCACAAAGACCGATATTCTGCTTTCTTTGTTGCTGTTTAAGAGCAAAGCGAGAATGGTATTATAGAAACATGAGCCAAACCAAGACAGGAGCAAGTATGGTCATGTGGTGCTGCCTCCTCGGCGAAAAACCCCGTGGTGGGGGGGGGGGGCACCTAGGAAGTACTGCAGGCTTCCTGACATCTGCTGCCATGAACCCCCAACTGCCACAGTCAGCCTCTGCCACATGGGCACAGAAAGAGGCTCCTCCTGGAGTCAGGCAAGGGAGACTCGAGGACGCCAGCTCAGCCAGCAACGCCCATGCGGCCCTGATGCATGAGCCACACATGTCATTTTCTTAGTTGCCAAAATGTAACCGCCAGGGAGGCTCACATGAGCCAGCTTTGGGTTTATCTCCCAGACAGCCTTCATGGTGTGTCAGATCACATAGATCATTTAGAAGGTAGCTGGAAGATGTGTGATCAAAACGGGAGTTTGGGGTCAGTGACGAGCTCAAACATTCACACCCCGTGGACAATAGGGGCCCTGTGAAACCTCCAACACCTAGCATCAGGCCACATTCATGAGCTTCTGGCTGGAAGCAACTCTGCTTGCTTAAGGGGCCCCTGTATATCCTAAACTAGGCCAGTGTGTACACTTCTGTCAACTCTTACCTACTGTACTAGAATTACTGCTTCCTGAGTGCTCGCACTGTGACCATCTTTGGCAGGAATACCTCAGTTACTGTTGGTACGGCAGATGGTTGTGTCTGTAGGAACACATGTGCAAGCAAGAGGTCCTGACTTTGATGTCCTGGTGCCCTGATTTTAAAAAGCCAGGCATGATGGCATATGCCTGTAAGCCCCGCATCGAAGGGCACACGGGTAGATGCCAGAGGCTCACTGGCAAAGTCAACCTAGTCAACATGGCGAGCTTCAGGTTCAGTGAGGGACTCTGTCTCAAAAACTTCGGCGGAGAGCAACAGATGTAGGTACCCAGTGACTTCCACAAGTGTACCAAAGTCACACGCAAACACACACATGCACACATACACACACACACACCCATACATACATATATCCCATCTTAAGTTACACAGTTTAAGGTGGGTCCACCATAGAGGTTAGAAAAATTCAATCTTCAGTTCCTAAAATGTCTCCCAAACCCTGATTTGCTTGATCATGGAGTACAGTTAGAGGCTGGTCCTTTTCTAGGAGTCACACTGCCCTTCCTCTTCAGCCTCTCTCTCTTCTCATGTCCCACTCAGCAACCTGCTCTCTTAACAGGATGCAAATGAGGAGAACAACTATCAGGGAATGACTTAAACCTGGTGATTGCTCGGCCATCATCAATTTCAGGACAGGAAGCTGCCAGAAGCACTGGGGTAGAGGGTGGACAGGCTGGCCTGGGGTTCTGAGGGGAAGCACACCAACCAGGCTAACATGATGCCCTGTGCTGCTCTGTCAAGGTGATGATCTGACCCACAGAGACCAGCTGGGTCTAATTGATCGCCACTGTGTGGTATGTAGAATGGCGGCCAACAGCTGTACTCTCAGGGAATCCTACTGCTTCCTGCCTCTGCTCTGGGGAAAGATCAGGGTCTAGGCAAAAAAAATGTACTCACCTGGACTGATTGTTTAAGATAAACACAGACAAAAGTGGGGGTAACAAACAACTTTCATGTCTTGGGCTAATTATCATCAGGTAGTAATGGCTGCATCTAGACCCAATGACAAACGGAGACTTAGGTGCTGGCAGGGTCTATACAAATGCAGGGACAGCCCAAGGCTGCTTCCCCTACACTCGCAGCCCAAGGCTGCTTCCCCTACACTCGCAGCCCTAGCCCTAAAGTCACAGAACAGTATTAAAGACTTCAATATGCATAAAGATTGCCATTCCTCAGTAGTCAGGCTGGCGAGGGCATGAGGGTCAGTATCTCTAGCGAGTTTCCCAATAATGGCAACTTGCCACTAGCCTATAACCACACTGTGATGGGAAGGGAACAGTCTTTCATCAGTTGGTATGTTCTGCCAATTCTGAGAACACTGGTCAACCTCCAGATGAATGCAGGTAGACCAGATGTCCTAGCCTTGCAGTAGAAACACAACAAATGCAATTGATTACATTTGTGATCCATAAGACTTCGAGTTGGCTACTGGGGAGCAGCTCCCGCCTCAGCTCCCCTTCCCTCACTTTAGTATCCCAGTCCAAACAAGGCAAGTGTCCTCCTACCAACGGGTGAAATTTACAACTCTGGTCTAGATAAAACAAGCTTGGGGTACCAGATACTGCCTGATGGCAAAGTGATCTAGTGAAGGAAGACAGCTACTGAACAGAAAATCTCCATTGGTCACCATGGCCTCTCCCCTCTCACTTCGGTGGTCTTTAGAGTGATGCAGAGATGGGGCTATTTTCTCCCCCGCCTAGCAGAGGATTAGGACAGCTCAGAGGCCTCCGGCGCTTGCATATAATGTGAGAGGACGGAGGAAGAGATGCGTGATAACTTCTCTTGTTGCTATAATCAAGTATCTGACAGATGAAGCGAGCATCCAGTGTGGTAAGGAAACCATACAGCAGAAGCCTGGCGTAGCAGGTCACATTGCCCACAGTCAGGAAGCACAGGGTGAATGCCAGTGCTCAGCCCACTTCCTTCTTATTTTATTTCTGGCAGAGTGAGTCTCCTCACTACCATTTACTTCATCAAGAAGCTCCTTCACAGGAATGCCAGAGATCTGCATCCAGGGTGATTGTGGGTCCTGCCAAACTGACAATATTAACTATCACAGGAGGAAGGGGAGAATTCCAGAGATCCGGATGGTGGGTAGCTGATCTGCACCCCCCTTCCCCTTGAGCATGTGTGCACCGCCACACACCCATCACACAGGTCACGTCGTCCTGGACTTCCCACTCCATGGCCCATCCCCTCCAACACCCGTGACCTCCAAAGGAGACTAACTACTTCCAAGCCACCCTTGAATTCTGAGTAGAGTAACTACTTCCAAGCCATCCTTGAGTGTCTAGCAAGGTGTATGATCTGGGCTGAAGGCTCAATAGATATTTGTAAACAAAGGAGAAATGGGAGTAAAAAGGGGCGGGGAAATTAGCTACATGGAAAACAGATGCTCCCAACATTTTGGTAGCTCAGATAAATGTGAGCTACTAGAGAGAGTAACGAATACAGGTTAGACTCACCCCATAAGACCCTTCTGTTTGCCTGTGGAAAGACTAAGGGAGGCAGGATTTCAAGACCCTGAGGCTATAAGTTCTGTCTCTGAGAGTAAAGGTCACTGAAAATGTGTACATCTAATAGCTAATCTAATTATAGATACCATGGGTTATTCTGCCTGCCTTCAAATAAAGTTAAGTATTTACACTCTTACTAAAGGCAAGGTATTAACAAGAGAGTAACAGTTCTTCCTAAAAGAACATGTACAAGGAGAAAAGAAAAATGGAACCTGGTCTTTTAAAGACATGAGGCTGACACAGACTTCAAAGTGCCCCCCCCCCCAATGGATAGAACCAGGCCCATTAAAACGTTCCCAATGATCAGAATTTATTTTTTGAGAAGATAATTACCAATAACCTCAGGAAGAAGTGTCAAGTCCCCTTCTATGCTATTAGAAAGCCTGCTTGGGAGTAGAGCTGTTACCATGACAACAACTGCTTGCCAGAGGATAAGGACGGATGAGGGACCTACCAAATGGTATTCTCAACAGTGTGCCTGCAATTTCTGGTAGCCACTTTATAAAGAATCTTCAGCATCTAGAGCTGGAGTAGCTAAAGGCTAGGTGAGGCGGCTTTACAATGACATCAGAAATTCTTCAGCATCCTTGACATGTGCCACCTAGCTCAGATGAATTGTCCCTAGCTGGGGGTCTTATTCCCAGGCTTGGTGACTTAGGACAAAACAGAGGTGCCAAGATAATGGAAGGGTTGTGGAGCTCCAGAGCTCACTCGCCACCCAGCATGGCCAAGACTGTACGCTCCAGATTCAGAGGAAGACCCTATCTCAAAAATAAGGTAGACCCAGACCTGGTGGCGCACGCCTTTAATCCCAGTACCCTGGAGGCAGAGGCAGGCAGATCTTTGTGAGTTTGAGGCCAGCCTGGTCTACAAAGTGAGTCCAGGACAGCCAGGACTTGGTACACAGAGAAACCCTGTCTCGAAAAACAAAACAAAACAAAAAAATAAGGTAGAAAGCAATACAGGAAGATACTTGACATCAACCTCTGGCCTACACACACACACACACACACACAGAGAGAGAGAGAGAGAGAGAGAGAGAGAGAGAGAGAGAGAGAGAGAGAGAGGGAAAGGGAGAGAGAGAGAGAGAGAGAGAGAAGGAGGTAGGGGGAAGATCTAAGCTCCAAGTCTCAGATACACCATACCACTGGTTTCTACCTCTCCATGCCACTGAGAATGTCACAACTCTCACAGGTACCCTAAAAAGAAATAGCAACAAGTCACTTGGTGGTATTCTGTGCGCCAAAAGGATGCATGGGAAAACAATGTAATCGTGTCCCTTTTATTTACATGTGACAGAGCACACATATGTGCACACACAGCCACAGAGACCCAGCAGCACAGAGCTTGTGGCATGACAGTCACCTCTACGCAGTCTCATAGTTGACATTTCTGATAAACATTCAGCCTTAAGGAAGGAAGGAGGCAGAGGTTACTGATGTGGCCTAAAGATGAGGACAGTCTGTTGGTGAAATCGGTTGTTCAACTATGGGACAAAAACTGTACTGTGTGTTCTGCTTGTGTGAGTCACACAGTGGTCAAATCCACAGAATCAGAAAGGAGATCAGTAGACACCAGGGCCTAAGGGGACAGGCATGCGGGAAGCAGAGTTTTGATTCTACAAGATGAAAAGTTCTGGTGATGTGAGGCTCACCACCATGAATACGCCAAACATTTGCGACTGGGTGTTGAGGAACGGGTGATATGTAAATTTGACCACATGTGCATGTGCAGTTAAAAATCAAATGTTAAAGCCTCAAAGAATCCTAGTGATGTTGACACAGCTCTGGTCTCTACTCTCTTGGTGAGGCTCTGAAAGAGAAGCTGAAGGGTTGAACAAGAAAGGGTTTCCCTCCCTCCCTAGCCTGGACAGCCCTGGAACCTGATATGCAGAGTCCCAGGAGGGTCTTCTCCAGTGCTCCTGAGGTCTAGGCAGGCTGGGCCTGGGGCCTCAAGCCTAGGCCCTTCTACCCTCCCTAGACTCTCACTCCCCTTTGCCACTAGCATAACCAAGGTCTTCATGGTCCTATGCCACCTCTACCTATACCATGCAGGTGATCGGCCGTGAACACAGAGGCACCGTGAGATCCTTGGCTTCCACCATGGAACTATGACAGTCTAAGATGGTGTCAGCTGCTCTGCTGTGAGTGTTGGAGGAGGGACAGTGGCTCAGTGTGTTTCTTGTTGCTGGCACTTCAGTGGTTGTTGTCAGTCTTCTGCTCCACGCAGTAAAAACACCCCATCTGCTTCACTCAACACTGTTCAGCCCACCAATATGTTCGGGAGTATTCTAACATCCTGCCCTTGGCTGAATGTTGTGACTAGATCGCAGCACGTCCGTGGTGGGCATGGAAGGGACAGAAGCCAGGGTGGCCACCCATGCCATCTGTCTACAGTCCAGGTGCAGAGAAGCACCTAGAACATGGCTCTCAACCTTCCTAATGCTTCGGCCCTTTAATATAGTTCCTCATGTTGTGGTGACCTCCAATCATAAAATTATGTCATTGCTACTTCATAACTGTAATTTTGCTACTGCTGTGAATCATAGAGTAAATATCTGATATGTAGGATATCTGATATGCAACCCCTGTGAAAGCATCCTTCATCCCCCAAAGAGGTCACAACCTACAGGTTGAGAGCTGCTGTATAATGTCATGGACATTAAAACCAAAGGTGATCACAGGCACACAGAGGGAACAGGATGGTCTGAGCTCCCTGCCACCCTTCCACAATGTATTGTTCTGAGTATAGAGGGATTTCTGCAGTGACAACTTAGAATTGGGGTGATAAGATCATGGATAAAATTAAGCCCTTCTCAATTCACTCCTTGAGCAAGGATGCACTTAGCTGCTGAAAAGGAAATCTGGATTGCTTTGTCATTTCGAATTTTGCAATCCTTTTTGAGAACAGGGATCGGTTAGCAAACAATCAGATTAACCGGCAGAAATCCATGCCTACGGACGAGTATTTCACCTGACCTCTGGTCCAAAGCAAATCCTAACATTTCCTAATCACAATTATGTAAGCAAGCAACTAACCAACGGCTGGAAAGGCTGTCTGCTCAGAGTGTGGCCAGGGTGGGTGGCTCTGCCACAAAGGACAGGTGGGGCTCCGCAGGCACTGTGAGACTCTTAAAATCGTTCCCAAAATACCCAGGGCAAGAAAGTGCTTTTCAGCCAGGCTGGCAGCCAGTGAGGGAAGGAAGGAGCAGCGTGTAGGGGTAGGGTCTCTGCCTCTGCTCCTCCAGCCTACACATCAATCCCCACCAAAGAGCCACAAAATCCCAGAGGGTTGGCATTCAAGCCCTTGGCAAGTAAATAATCATTTCGCTCCCTAAATTCATTAACCTTGATTATCCCAATTACGAAAGACCTACAATTCAGTTCGTCTACTTCTTATGGCAGACCTATGGCAGCTCTGAAAATTCTGGAAAAGCCATCTGGGTATTGCAGAAGGGATCTCACCTAAACCACAAATCTTCAAGAGAGTAATGCGTTAAGCATCTTCTAATCTGAGGCATTCCAGAGAGAGGGGAGAGGACAGCGCTGTAAGGCCTCAGATCCCCAAGCTCCTGGGGCTAACCCAAGACTCCTGGATGCAGACACACCTGGCCAAGTTTCTAAGTACCAGAGCTGGCCAGGAGTTTAGAGACCACGAAGGCCTAAGAAAGCCACATGGCAAGTGGGGAATAAGGGACCAGGAATTAGATCCCTGACGCAACCAGATAGGAAAAAGAGCCGCAGAGAAATAACAAAGATGGCAAACGTCAGGCTTCTTCACCCTCCTGACCTGAGAAAAAGGTCCTCGCAGCTTACCACTAGGCTATACTCATTTTCCTTGTAGCAACATATGTCAAGTAATCTAGATACACTGATTCAGAGTGTGTGAGAAGTCATATAGGGGACAAATGCTCCACTATAGAAGGAAGATGACCAAGTAGAGGCAGTCTCAGTCTTGTATTCTGTCAAAGTAAGCCTTCTGCAGACTATAGCTAAACGCTTCCTGAAGTACATTCTTGACAGTCTTAAACCATCCTAGGCACACAGTTAACACAGGAAGGAGGTGGGCTTTCAACGGGTCCGTCCGGTGTTTCCAAAGCCCATGGGTCAGACACCCCTGCCGGTTAACATAAATCAGTGAAATTGCTGCTGGCCTCTATGGGGGGCAATGCAGAACTGGCCACCAGCCTCCATATACCCAATTTGCAAACAGCAAAGTGCTCCCAACACATTCCCTTCTCACGTTATTTCTGGTGTGCACTCATGTCATGAGTGAACACTGGTCACGTGCTCAACATTCTCATGCGACCAATTTCCACCATGGACAATGTTTTCATGACCCACAACTGACCAACCTAAGACTTGGGCAGCTGGAAGAGGAGGTGTGGTGCGTTTCTCCAAAGTCACGCTTGCCTTTCCAGCACTGTGGCTGAGTGATGATTAAAGAGGACTAGGAATCCAAAGCCATTTCTTTCCATCCACAACTGACGCCAAGTCTGGGGCTCATTCACGTGTGTCTTCCTCGTGGGGCCAAGCTCCCTGTTAACAAAACTGCCTGCTTGTCCTGTCGCAGGGAGGCAAACACAGGAGGAGCCCTTCCAGACATGAGACGAGAAAGGGGAAGACAAACAGGAAGATCATCTGTTAACAGGCTCACTGATGTATGGCTGGGAACAACAAAGGGAGCAGATGCCACACTAGTCAGCCCTAATGATGTTCGCACACCCTCAACGGCGCTCTGCACAGTAGCGGTATGTGGCAGTTCACGGTATGACGGCCGTGAGACCCGAAGATAAAATGCTTTGATGCAAATGATGTAGACAGATGTTTGCTACGTTTGCTTTTCTCATTTTCCTTGGACATGCTTTAACAGGGGTAGTAATATTCATGAGGGGTAGATTCCACCCCAATTTCGTGGAGTTGGCATCTACTAAAGTTGGCAGACACAGGGCGGAGTTGTAAAATGTTCTTTTAAACTGGTACCTGAGTCTTCGCGGGAAACAAATTCGTCACAAACTGCCAACGGATGCTAATGATGACAGTTTCCTAAGTGCTCTCTGTCTTCCTTGTTTGCCTCCAGGCATCTGAGAAGAGGGTGTACTCTTTGCTGGCTTGCAAGCCCTTCCAGGGCCTTGTGGGGTGCCACAAAGACTGAGCAGCCCCCCTGAACTTTGTCTGCAGAGGCCTTCCTCTATCTGAGCCAGATCTCTGTGCTCCATGACACCCGAGGACTGTCCCACTGCCTCTGTCTCTCTTTTCCTCTGCTAGGACGAATGCTTCATGCAGGCGGGGCTCTCATTCTTTGTACCGCGTCTGGCACGGAGCAGCACTCAGAAAATATTTGCTGAGTGTTAGGAAAAGAGAAGGAACAAATCACTAGGAAGGATGGCGGGAGGATCCTGGAGGGCAAGGGAATGCCACAAATTTACACAAAATACACTCAGTTTGTCTTTTCAGACTTGTTTGCTGTTTGGTAGCTTTTGAAATGGCTTGCTGACTGAATATAAGATCACCCATTCCAACTCCCAGAAGGGAGGGCCTCTGGGTCACGTGACTTCACAGGAACCATGCATCTGCTCCAGGACAAGTTACATACATGCTGACACTCTGTTATCTTGGCAGCCGCTTCCCTCTGAAGGGACATAAGCTTTGGGCTTGTTTTCCAGAAGGATGGCAGGACACATCTCCAACAGAGGCAGAGACGCTTAGGGATGGTGGCTCCACCATGGTCCCTGTTGTCTTTGACAAACAGAAGGTTACTCTCCTCTAAAAACCTGAGGTTCTCAAAGAGGGCAACAGACTGACTAAATCCCAAGGATGTTGAGAAAGGTCGGGGCACGTAGAGAATGCATGGTGACTTATTCCCAGTCTTTGGCCCATATGAACCCCACAGAGGTTTATGTGTTAGGGTCTGCCCACCTCCTGGCCTCAACTCTGCCCTCCTGAAACACAGACCCACTGATTCTGAGAGGAGTGCAGGCCAATCACCTAAAAGTCAACAGTCTCAATCTATGCGCTACCTAGAAAAACTGAGCAAGCCTCCCCAATTGAATGTTGGAAAGACAAGAGTTGGTGAAGATGGCTCTACCAAACTGAGGAGAGAAAACAGCTAGAATTTCAAGAGACCTTTGGTTCTTCCTGTATGAAAAATAAAATTTAAATCGGAATACATAAAGCCTTGAAGTTCAAACATAAATAAAGGAAAACACAATTCTTAAATTCCATTGTTCCCCTGAGCTCTGACAGATCAAGAAATTCTAGCCAGAAAAGCCTAAGGCAGTAAGTGCTTCTAGATCCATCACCAGAAAAGCCTAAGGCAGTAAGTGCTTCTAGATCCATCACAGACCAAGGCCCAGCCCTAGCCCCAAGTTCTTTCTGGGGAAACCAAGACTCTGGTGGGCCTGGGGTGGAAGGACAGGCTCCCCAACTCCTGGGACCCCTCCACCAGTAAACCCTTCCCACTCCCCACCCAAACCCACAAAGCAAGGGAAACAAGAAAGCCATCGCCGTCCCTGGGACTCTGACCTTTAAATGTGTAACCAGGGATCTATTAAGTGCTCGATAAAAAGGTAGATGATTAGTTTCCACGAGAGTCCCAATATCCCCTCAGCAAAACAATTTAATTAATATTTAATGCCTTAGGTCCCATCTAAGATGTCATGGGGACAACCTTATGAGCCCTGGCCAGGGTCTCAAGAGAAGGCAGAAGAGGATCCCCACGTCTCAAAGGAGAACAGCTTTGGGAGGACAGGACTTCATGAGCTCCAAAACCAGGCCTGATGGGGATGGCAGTGACTCCTCAATCACCCAAAGCTAAGGCCTTGACCTCTTCCACGTTATTCTGGTCACTTTTCCACGAAAAGTCCTGACTATCCTCGGAGGAATCAGAAAGATTCTCAAGTACATTTGAACAGTGGGCATCAGGCCTTGTTCTCTTGGGTATCATGCTACTAGGTGCTGGCTCTAGGACCTCTCAGCTAAGAGGACCCTCCTCAACCAGTGATGAGTAAACCGTGGTGGCTACGCACACAACTACGGGAGATGCTGGTTAGTTGGCATATCTATAGGAATCATCTCATTATATCTAGCAAAACTTTCTGTTGTACACTTTAGGGATGTGTGTGTGTTTTCATAATTATATTTGTTTTGTTGAGACAGAGACTTGCACTGTAGCCAAGGGTGGTCTTGAACTTGCTACAATCTTCTTGCCTCCCCACTGACAGGATTATTGGGCAAGAGCTACCATGCCCAGAACACTTTAGTTTCTTTCTTTCTCTTTTTGCTTTCAACAGACAACAGTCCTCAACTTGAGTAAAGAAACAGAGAGGCCCATGGCAAGCTCAGAGGACTGAGAACCCTCCTCTACAAAGGAATGAGAGTAACTCAACCTCCTTGGCCTACCAGTCCTGCAAGGAGGCTTACATGAAGCATTCAGGTGATAGCTAATATCCCCAAATTAGATTATTCAAAACCCCTCTGAAGGACTGTGATAATAGCATAAAGAATCCCCATACTCCTTAATGTGGCTGTTTCAAAATATGCTCACCCTGCTGCAAATGCTTAACTCCAACTTTATTTGTTGTCATGGGAACTCCCACAAATGTTCATCTTTTTACAAAGACTCCATGCAATGCAACAGCATGTGCTCACATTCAAGCACACACATTAAACCTGCCCTGCTTCCCAGATGTTTCCCATTAACGTACTGATCAATCACCTTTGCAAGCAGCCACATGGAAAGATTGACGGGCTGGAAAATGCCACATTTTCTGTTTAGTAGACATAGTTAAGTCTGATTTCCTAACCTCTCATGTGCATAGTGGACATTTGCTGAATCCACAAATGGGCTCAAATGATGAAATTTATAGACTCAACCATTCACATTTGGCTTAAAACAAATGAACAAAGCAAAACAAACAGTGCCTAATTCTCAAAGCACCTCCTAAAACATGGCCATCTTGCACTTCTGGGTGAAGTGTAAAAGGTCGCCTATAGTCTGTGTACTGAGGGAATCGGCCATTGTTTCCTGTGGGTGGACTGAAATGAGCTGGTTACTCCAGCTGAAAACTAGAAATCTTGCACGTGTGTTTTCTCATCCACATATCCAAGGAGGCCTGTCAATGTCAGCATGCAGGATCTGTGTAAGCCAAGAGAAAAAGGCAGTCCCGGCTCTCTCAACAACCAGGCCGGAGTGGCTGAAGAGGAGGCGTGCACATGCTATTCAGCTTCCACCGTGAAAGTGCTCTAAACCAAACACAGAGCTCAGAGGGCAGAAGAATGCAGTGGTTTTGAGCAGGGCATGGGCTTCCCAGGAAACTCTCAGTCCAGGTTGAGGAAGGAAAAACTGGGGGAGGCATGGATTGGATAAAACAGGACAGCTGACTAGAAGGGGTCTAGATCCAGGTAAAATGTTAGAGATAAAGAAATGGAAGGGCTGGTTTAGAAGAGGCTGCGGGGATGGTATCTTAGACAATGTGGTGGCTGTAGAGCCATGAAACAGGGTAAGGGAGTGAGAGAGAGGCAAGCCTGCCACTGGAAGCCCGTATAACTTCCACCTGGTAGGCCCCCCACCAAACAGACGCAAAAATCTGGAGGAGGCAGCTTGGGTCAGCTGCATCTCAGGGGCCATGAGGACAGTCAAATATCCCCCAAACCGTGCCAGCCACACGGACAGCAATGACATAGATATCAGTTCAGATGAATGGAAAGGTGGGCTTGCCCAGAGCAGGAAGCTCGGACAGGAACGAATCGGGTCTCTCTACAAAGCTGTTTGCCACCTCCACATTCGAATGGCAGAAGTCTGGCAAGTACCTGAAAATCTCCTGACACTCACTGTAGCTATTTCACAGATAAATGTTCCACTCCCTATGTCTGTATTTTCCCCGTGACAGACAGGCTCTGGCAATTGTAACAACACATGGCCCTGAGTCTGCCAGGGCCTGAGTGCTTGGATTTCTGATCTAAAAATGTCACTCTATCCTTTTCAGGGAAATAGCTTTCTAGGCAGGGCACTGGGCTTCCAAACCTCAAGGGAGAATGAGGGAGAAGACATGGCTCAGAGAACCCTCACCCTTGCCTAGAGGCTCCACTCCTGTGCGGAATCTGCGTTCGATAGCTGCACACAATGCTAGCTAAGAACAGCTTGTGCTGAGCCTCAGTGGGCTCATCTGTAAAACAAAATTTCCAGCTTGAGGAAGGAGCACCCGAGCTCGGTCTGTACAGGTGCATATGTGTCCAGTGCAAAGCTGTCCACGAAGGAAGTGTTCCAAGGCAGGAAGGTGAAGCCTTCTCATCTATGCTTTGGACATACGTGCGTACTCTTGAAGGCAAAATTACAGTCTGGAGAAACGAGTGCACAGCTGAGAACGTAAGGATTATAAAGATGAGGTTTCTGAGGACCGACTTCCAGGTCTTTGACGTAGGGCGACTTTCTTGGCAAAGTCCATATAGTGCATACCATCACCTAGCACAGCAACTCCACCCACCCCACCCCCAAGCTGTCTAAGATCTGACCGAAGAGGCCCTCTAAGACAGCCCTGCACAAAACCTGCAGCTCTGAGGGCTGCTGGGAAGACATGATGTTCTGGCCCTGAGCACAGCTGGACCTTCTTCACCTACATCAAGTGAGCCGCAGGAGAGAGGCACATCTGCCTTTAGCATTGCATGCTCACCTTCACGCAGCCATGCTTCCACCCAGAACATCTAGACATCAGAATCAACATCCAGGCAGCAGTGCTCTGCCTCCTGTTGGGAGAACTCTTTTTCTGGTGGGACATGAACTAACGTCTACCACCTTACAGACCACCACCACCAAAACAAAGTACAAGTCCACTGAAGTCCAACATGGGGAGCCAGTGTTTGTTGGGCTTACTTACAAAGCACAGATGAGAGGTTACTTACAGGAGTGTAGGTCACCTCAAAGCAGCTGTACTACCAGAAAGCCTCACCCCGGTTCTTCCCTATAACTGCACCCACCCCCCCCCCCCGGGTATGCTATATACTCCAGCACGTCCTAAGGACACACAGTGTAGAATCACATAAGCTGGGTTGGGAGACCCAGGAGGGATATGCTGCAATTTCAGATGGGGACCCAATGAGCCTTCTCAGCTTCCTCCTTCCATGAGGGGAGGTCAGCAGTCAATAGCCTGGATCTGGGGAATGTCTTGGAAGTCAGCAAAGGTGCTTTCACGATCGCTCTCTATACACCTTCTATCTCACATCCTAGTTGGCTCTAGGGCCAATCAAGTTCCAAAGTAGTCTAGACTTCAGCTTAATTGTGCCGAGCATCTACGGTATGCAACAGGAAAACAGCAAAAGGCAGGATGTAATTCAGAAAGGGAACATGCCAGGGCCAGGTCACTTAACCAAAGCTTCATAATGAAAAGGGTGATGATGAAAAAAATGAATGGAAGGACAGGGCAAAAGAGAGACCACAGGAGACACAAAGGGATGGGGGGGTCAGGTATGGGAGTCTTTATTTTCACATGGTGATAGGGTGGGGTGGCCACAGTGTGAGTGTGGGGGTCAGAAGATCTACAACTTAAAGGAGTAGATCTTTTCCTTTCATATCACGTGGGTTTCAGGAATCGAACTCAGGTCATCGGGCTTCACAGCAAGGCCCTTTAACTTCTGAACCATCTCACCAGCCCCAGCTACAGGGGTCATTCCAGATTAGAATTATTTCTCACTATATCAAACCATCTTAAGGTCTCATTAGCTCTTTCTGGGATGTTCTGTAAGCATACTATAGGGTGCTGATAAGATTCTGCCAGAATGTTGAGCTAAAGGACAGGGTTGCCCATGGTCAAGGTTGCCCCAGTCCAAAGCACCTTGTAAAACACAAAGTCTGGAAATGAGCAATGCCAACCACGGAGCAGCAGGTGGAAATGGAGCAGGGTTCTAGCAACATTCCATTAGCAGGCAGTTTGGTGAGAGGCATGCCACTTGTCTGTGGGAGGAGTCAAAGAGATCTGCTGGCTGGGATGGCAAAGACCAGAAGAGGACCCATTAGAGGCCTATGCAAATTCTGTGCAGGGACTCCTGGCTGTAGACTTCATCCTCTGGGTGTCACCATAGCTTCTACAGCAGCAGACAAGAGGGCAAGGCAGAAGGGCCACATCTCCATGGTGACAGTCCTAGGCTGAGGCACACTGACTCAGGGTACCGTGACTCCTGAGCCAGGAGTTTGGTCCTGGCCAGCACAGCCAGAGGAGAGTTGGAGACATGGTGTGACATTGCTTCATTTGTTGTGTGTGTGTGTGTGGGGGGGGGGTGTTTCTTCCCATACTGCCATCTACTAAGAAGCATTTGTGTGACCTGTGCCAAGGTACATGCAGAACCCTTTCAACGGCCCACAGAGGCTCCCTTCAGTGATCAAAGGAGAAAGAGAAGCCATCCTGTTTCCCCTGTGACACCGAACATGAGGCTCTGACGCAGGTATCTCCAGAGCCCAATGCTGCCTGAAGACTTAGAATCATAGCATGTTACCTAAAGCAGCTCAACTATGTCTCACCTAAAGAAAAAGGGCCGGCTGAGAGAACACAGGTCCGGCTGTGACACTGGCGGACAGAGTGCCTGCTTAGGCACCTGTTTCCACGATCCTGCAAAGCTTCTCTCTGCTGCATAAAGTAGAAGCAGAAGGCTTATGCAGGACAGATCCTCAATGCAAGGTCACAGAAGGGCAGCATGCTAGGGACAAGGCTCGAGTCAGGACTGTCAGATTCCAGCTCAGTAACACAGAGCCGCAGGCAAGGAGGAGGAAGTGATATAGAGCTGGGGAATTAGATGATGGTGCCAGGAAGTAGTCACTGAGCAGCGAGGGAGGGTTGAAAAGAAGGGAGGGGGCTGGGACCAGCAGCTTGAGGGAGTTGGGGCTATTATATCCTTAGGGTTATTGAGTGAGGAGACTCAAGAACAGGAAACACAAGTGAAAGGCCTTGGGTGCCAGTGTGAGGTGTTGGAACCTCCACAGGCCACTGGAAGGCCAGCAAGGCCTCTTGATGGAAAAAGAGCTACTGCTGTTTCCTGGGAGAATGACAGAGAGGCAGCCATGGGGGGAGAGGATGCCTAGAATATGTTACTAAGGAAGCTGGACTCCAGCAGTGGGGGGAGAGGAGGGGGTGCTTCCCATCCTCTGAGTTCCAGGATGTCTGCCATCCCTGGACTTCTTATTACCCATCACAGACCCCAGGACACAGCACAAATTATCTCTTCTAATTAAGCCGCCACCGCAGGATACAGAATCTGATGGCATACACCAGCAGCAGGAAGCTTCCTAGCCCCAGTTGGCATTTATGGCCTTATTAGTAGAGAGGCTTGCCTCCAGCTCCCTGTGGCTCATCCGTGGATGAGGAACCTCGAGCAGCAGTCTTGGACCCCACAGGCCCCCACAGGCCACCGTGGCAGATACACTGAGAAAAGGCAGGAAGTTAATAACAACAGAGCCTGTAGAGGCCAGGATGTGGCATGTTCACCTTCAAGCCCACTGTCCTCAATGAGAAGGCTGTGGGAATGCCAAAGTCAACAGTATCGTCGATGACAGCATTTACCTAATATCAGCAGCCCAGCCATTATATCAGCTAAGTAATAGCGGCTATTAACCACCAAGGGCAAGTGCAAGAAGCACCGGGTGAAATCTCATGTAATTCTCACAGCAATCTTACGTGGCTGTGGCTGTTGCCCACTCCTTGCTTAAAAGACTGAGAGGAGAGGTCACTGTAGACGGTGGATACAGACTTCAAACTCATTTGGTACTGGCAACCCTCTTGCCATTCCGCAGCACAATCTGGACTTGACAGACACTTGTCTTACAGAATCCTAAATTGCCTACGGTGGGCAGCAGCTCCTTTGTCCCTTGTGGTTTCAGTTATGGAGATCAACAGTGACCCCAAAGCATGGTTCTAGGACAGGGATAGAGGGAGCAAATGAAAGTTCACGAAGCTTTTAATACACTGTATTAATATTTTATTAGTAGTTGAACTGTTACAGTGCCTAATTTGCAAGTTAAACTTTATCATAGGTATGTACGTATACGAAAAAATATACAGTTCAGTACTTTTCTGTGGTTTCTATGTGTCTTGGCATGAATGGGGGAGGGGTCTTGTTTTATTCACCAAGAGGGTCATGGGGCAAGGAAGGAAATGAGCTAATAATGTGAGCTCACATATACAATCCTGGGCCCCACTGGTGATATTTTGGTCAGTGACAGGATAAAACCATGATGATGGTCTTATAAAATGTTACCACCTAGAGACACCATAGCCGTCTTAGTTTGTATAACTATACCCTAATGTTCACACAATGACAATCCAGCTAACAGCACGTGTCTATACACATCATGAGGCAATGCATGCGATGAGGAGCACAGAGAAGCCAGGCCCAGCCTGGAGTACTGTATGCATGGCCATTGCTTTTCATTCTTTTAATGACCGAGTGAGTAGGTACCAGTGTGATGTGATATCCATTATATATAAATGGAAACCGTGACTCGGGATTCTAAGTCATTTAAAGCTCACAGCTATGAAATTATAGAGCTGGGTTCTGAGCACTATGGGTACCTGACGCTGCAGCCCAAGATCTGAGCGCTGACTGGAGCTGGATTTAGTAGATGCTTCCCACCTCCACCAGATTCCAACTCTGGAGGCATGTGAGTGGCCCCAAGTAAGTGGCTTCCTCCAGGCCTGTGGGAGGTGACTGGACACGTGCTCATTACACAGTAGGCCATGGCCCTGCCTTTACCTGACTAGAAAGCAAGTTGTTGTTTTCTTCCCTCAGATACTACAAGCAAGACCTCTCTTGAACTCCAGAGGAGCAAGGGATCTTCCCATATAGAATCACCTTATTAATACTCATTGTTTTAACTGCGATCTCTTAAAGGCACACTATGCACCTTACACAGCCCTGAACAGACCCTACTGCCAGGCCAGGGGTTTGCTGACTCACCCTTCAGAGTAGGGAGTCAGTGAGAACAGATGGAGGAAGGCCAAGCTACAAGCTACATGCACTAGGCCCTGCCTGAAGCTCCCTTGAGGGCTTCATCCATGACCTGGAATGACAGTCCTCTTTTAAAACTAAAAAAGAAGTCCAAACTTCTCACATGCATTGATAATTTTCCCGGAAATAATAACCAGGAGGAGGAAGCCACCTTGCACCTCCCCAGACAGACCACTGTCAGAAGTGACCTGACATGAGCCCTGGTTCCAAAAGGGCTGTGGACCCTGCAGACTCCAGTCTAACTGGTCTGAGGCGGTTAAGTCAAATGGGGGCGCTGTCCTCTTGGAAGGTCATTTGCCAGCAAAGTCATCAAGAGACGATTTTGGACCTGGGCTACTCCTCTGGCTATCAACCATGTGGGGACAAAGCTGAGGTGGGTGGGGTTGGTGCATAAACAGGGACAAGAGCTGGAATTCCCACAGGAGAAGGCAGGGCAGGGAGGGAACACAGGGTGTGAGGCCACCGGTGTGTTCTCCTCATTCTCCTCAATCTTCTTCTCCCAGCAACTCTAAGAAAGGAGAGGGTGGAGAAAAACAAGTCCCTTGGCTTGGGGACCTGGAGAGAGGGGGAGAGATGGAGCGAACCCCTGCATGTCAGGGAAATGGGGGCCCTCTCCAGACCTCTGCATTGTGGAGTTTTAACAAGACACAGGGTGATCACAGGCACTTGAAATGTGACTATCTGTAGCAAGAACACAGGCTTTGGGAACACAATGTACATGGTGTACTTGCTACATACCCAGGTAGCCCCAAACCTGCATATTTCCTGTTTACAAGGTGGAGGACACAGGCAACGCATACCCAGCATGAAATGATAGGAAAGGGCAGAGCAGGAGATGCAGTTGTCAGCACTCAGAGCCAGAACCCAAACTGCCAACTCCCACCTCCGATTTCTTTCATCATCCTGGAAACCTTTGGCTCTGGTGTTCTGGAACTTGCTCGGTGTGTTGTAATGCTCAGCTGCCCACCAACGTGTTCCTGAATCAAGCAGAACCACTGAAGCAAAGCTCCTAACCCATGCCTACAGCCAAAAGTATACTTGAGTAAGAAAAAAAAAATGACTAAGGGTAGAGTGTAAATATTTCATCAGCCAACACACCATGGTCTCAGCCCACGCTCCAAGGTCTTACCTCTGCTTCTCCAGTACACGTGCACACACATGCACACCACACTGAAGTCAAAGGCAGGAAGTGGGCTGCCAGGGAGGGAGCCAGGGAAGGTCTTTTGGACCCAGATTCCAGGAAGGCTTGGTGTCCCTGAGGACAGCTGAAATCAAAGGTTACCTCTTGACCAGGCTGTCTCTCCAGTGACACAAAACGTCCTTTACTCTCCAGTGTCAGCAAACATAGCTGCTTTCATAACACGGCTCTGCCAGACCTCAAGAGCACGTATCTAGTCAGGCGTGTAGAAGGCCTGGTACCTGAGCACATGCCACATCAGGTCGTGCTGGCACGGCATTACCCCTTCTACTGACCTTGCTGGTCCTCTATGTTCCCAGACATGGATGACAGCCACACTGCACACTTCACCTCAGTCATAGACCACTAGCTCCACCCTGCACCTCATCTCAAAGGTGAGTGTATCTGTCAAGATATCTTGGCTTCACTTTACTCCAAAGCCACCATTCAGGCTCTTGCATGAAAGCCCTCAGCCTACCAGCTGTCCGTCCCATCTATCTACAACTGGAGTCATTCTCAGCATCAGTCCTCTGCCAACCTACCCAGGGACTCTATCTCATCACGCCATCACACCCTCGGTGGCTGTCTACTGTGTTCACAGAATGAAAGCGACAGTGGGGTCTAAAAGCAACGGTGGCAAAACTAAAGCTCCCTACATGGCCCAGCCATGAGGCCAGATCTCGAGTCATAGCTACTGGGACATCAGGACTGAGTCCTGGAACATGCAGTGGTTGTGGGCTTTTTGCTTTTAATGAAAAACACCAGAACAGGGAAAAGGTGATGAGCAGATCTCCAGATGTCCTTGTTTATATATTTTATGTTTGTGTGTGTGCCTAGGTGTAAGTATGTGTTCCATGTGTATGACTGGTATCCTCAAAGGACAGAGGGCATCGGATCTCCCAGAATTGAAGCTACTGTTGCTGGGAGCAGAAGCAGGTCCTCTACAAGGGCAGCCTGTGTAACTGTTGGGTTGTCTCTTCAGCGTTTTGATCCTGTTTTTAATGACACATACGTTAACTAATGGCAGAAGTCTTTTTTCTCCCTAGTTGAAAAAAGGACAAGTGCATCCCACCATCCTCTCAGAGCCGACAGCATCAGCCTCTAACTCCTGGGAGAGAAGAAGCACTCGGGGGCACTCGCAGAAAGCTTTTAGTGAAACAGGGGACAATCTGCCCAAAAACTGGCAATCTCTTGTGTCTGGACCTTTAGAACACTCAGCCATCTTGAGACCCTCAAACTGTAGATTTCTTCTACCAAACGGTTTCTCTAGACTTGGTCATTAGTGTCCTCATACTTCTGTTGATGGTCAAAACTTTTTGAGAACTCCAGCTCATCTCCCATTTATTCCACCACCCAAGGACAGAAACTATGAAGAAAAGAAACTTCTTATGTTGCTGTGTTGCTGACCTGTTAGTTCCCACATCACTGGGACATTAATATCAATAGTTAGGATGCTGGGGACATATCTCAGATGGCAGTATGGGTTCATTCTCATGTACTGCACATTCAGGCACGAAAACAGGTGTAGAAGTGCATGCCTGGAATCCCAGTGCTTGGGAGATGGCAGCAGGAGGATCAGAAGTTCAAGGTTATCCTCCCTACCACACAGGGAGTTCAAGATCAGCCTGGGCTAGAGAGAGCCTCCCCCTCCCCAGTAATAATAGCATTCAGACTTATCTTTTTAAGTAACCTAAGAAAACTACCCCCCCCAAAACTCTTTTTCTGACCTCAAACAGCATGGAATGGCTTTGTCACTCAAGTTGGTCCACAACTTGGCTATAATTCTTATTTCTAGAAGGGAAAATTCAGTTCACTTCAGTATGCAAAAACATGTCACGACAAATGGTTTCTAAAATAGTGCTGGTTCATTCTAATTTGATGCTGTTTAAAGGTCTGAAGGTGGATCTAAAAGAGATTACTAACCGGTCTAGGGATGGCCATACGGATAGAGTGGGTGGGGCTGGCTTACAAAGGTAGCTGATGCAAGTATTTCTTTCACACCTCAAGCTGTCGACCAGACTCAAGACTCTCTGTGATGATGACAATCCATCAGGATGACAAATGAGCCATGCTTTGTTCCAGGAAGCTTTCCTCAGAGCGGTAAGAAAGACAATATACAAATCCAGCCCCATTCAAAACGAGAGAAGAACCAACTCTCCCTGTTTCTCCCGGCCTCCTTTCTTTGTCCTCAAAAATCCCACAACATAAAGATCTACAGAAATGAGACCGTCATCTGTTACCATGGCCACACAGGTGCTCTGCCATCCTGACAGCTGGAAGATATGAGCCACCTGGCTGACTTTTACGACTGGAGCAGCAAGCCTTCAAATTCTTTGACCTAAATATTTTTTACTCTTCCTGCTGCTTTAAACAAACAAAAAAAAAAATCAAAAACATTGTGGCCCTCAGAATTTAGGAGACAGATGGAGAAACACCATCTGGGGCCCCACTTCAAGGCTTTCTGGCTCTGAACCTGAGGAAATCCCAAGCAATTCCTATGCACAGGAAAGCCCGAGAAATGGTTCAATGCTCTGACTTCAAAGGAAAAGACCTCATCTTAAAGATTCCTAGTGAACTTCTTGTTTGTCCCCATCTGGCTATCCCTCCTCACCTTTTCCATAAAGGCAGAAGAAGCACGTACTGTCCTGATTTTTATGGAGGTCAAAGTTGAATGCCCCCTGCAAAGCCTGGCACATCGAGGTGCACACTTCCGTTTATTTACCCTCCGCCCACCACTCCTTCTTTTCTCTCTGTCCTATAAGTAAACCTCCCTTTGTGGCTAAGAAGTTGAAAGGAGAGCATCATATAAGAGAAAAAGAAGAAACAGACAAACAAGGGGGAAGCTGGAGACAACCTCGGAAAATAAACTTTTATGGTGAACAGTGCACACACATCCTGCTGGTGTGACCCACCTTTCAAGGGGCAGTTAAACATCTGTCATAGAGCCATGGGCATGGTCACATGCATTTTACAGACTTGGGATTTCTTTGGCACCTATATAATTTATATTGGCTATAAATTATACATAAATGCGGGGGGAGGGTCTTGTCATGCTTACAGTACCCCAGCCACATACCTGAATGAGTCTGTTCCTGTAATCAATCCCCTACCCCCTCACCTAAGGCAATGACAGCCTGACAGCAGTCACCTACTCTAATTACAGTGGTTATCTCCCGGAGCCACACCAAGAGGCTAGGTGCTAAAGAGTGGCTTGTGTCTTATTCCTGGTCACTCTGAGAGCCAGCAGAGTGTCCTCAGTCAGTTGTTACGGTCCCTGATGCAACTGCTCTACATTTCCATGGAATCAGCTGATTTTATGGCTCCTTGGCTTCTAATTTCATTTGGTTGCTATCATGCTTTTCTAGTCGGTTGCTAAATAAAAACCTTCTCAGGCTTGCCTGGGCCAAAGAAAGTGCCCAGAGATAGACACCGAGCATCGGAGTGAGTCCAGGGGTGGTCTCTAATACTTAGCTAACATTACAAGGTGCAAAGGCAAAAGAGCAGCTTACCTCCCAACTCAGGCTCCCAGAAAAAGTGGGGTGGGTGTGTGTGTGTACCTGGGTATAAATGTGCATGCAGGCAGTATCTGAGGAGGTCAGAAGAGAGTGTCAGATTCCATGAAACTATATTTACGAGCTGCCAATGTGGGTCTAGGGAAGTGAACCTAGGTCCTCTGGAAGTGCAGCAAACACTCTGAACAGCTAAGCAATCTTCCCTTAGCCTTGCTTTGGGACTCTATGCACTAGGAAGCTGTAATGATGGTGATGAGCGGAGGGAGTTAATCTACAAAAGTTTTCACAGCACAGAGAACACAACAGGATCTTTCTGACAGCTATTAACAAATGAGGCTTTATCTGCCTGCAAGCCTGGCTGTTCCTTAGCTGTGGTCATTGTGGCCTCATGAGTCCACTGAGGATACAGAACCAGCCGCTCTTCAGCAGGGCTGACCTCAAAAGCACTAAGTACAGGAGGGTGGCCTTGAACTCCTGATTCTTTTGTCTCCACAGACACAGTCTTAAAAGTTCCTTTATAAACCTGAGAAAACATGTGAGGGCCCATTGTTTGTGGCCAGGGGTGGTTCAGGAGTCCTTGTCCTCACCATAACCTTGCACAATGACCCTTAAATCTCTGCAAAAGAATGGAAGGTCAGCACTTGCCATGAGCAGAAGCCAACAGCAACCGACTCTCCAGATGACACACTGCCTTTGCCTTTTGGGGCTGTATGATTGAGAGCTCAAGAGTGTAAAATGAACTAAGCGGGGATTTCCTCTGCATCCATGGAAACAACAGAGGGAAGAATTAATTTCAACCTACTGCTGTTTTCGTCACCTTCCATGTTCATGATTCATGTCCCAACCGACCAGGGAATAAGAACATCAGGAAATCTGGCCCTGCCTAGGGAGGAGAAGGAAGCACTGGGCTGGGGCCAGTTGTTTTGACTCTCTTTCAAAGAGACGTCCTCTCCTCTAAAACGGAGGTCAGGCCAAGACAGTACCATCTTTCAATGAACTTTGTGTTAATTTAACTTCATCTGTAAAAGGAAGATGGGATCAAGGGGCGGTGGCCTTAAAGAACATGCACACTCAACTCCCATGTGGAATGAGGAATCGGTGAGGATGCTGACTACGGTGGGGGTGGGGATGAAGGCCCTTCTCCAGCAGGAGGAGGAAGAAAAGCATAGCACAGGGGCTGGTGAGAGCAGCTGGTGGTGGGCTTGGCATCTGTCATCAGAACAGTGAACCCTTGCAGAAATGCAGGAGGGCGGGGCATGCACTTCTAAAGCCTTGGCCCTGGCCCAGCTGTCAAGGGAAACAGGTGGCCAGTCACCTCCCTTCACGCTGGAGTCTCAGCCAGGACAGCATACTTCTTTGGGGTTTCTAGCTACATTTGGGGTGAATACACACTTCCCACTCTTCCATTCTGTGCAGACTATGAACCCAGGCATGAGAGCTGCCACGGGAACATGGGAACCACGGAGGCTGAACCTGCACCTACCCTGAGAACACACGTTCTTGTAGGTGCATGAGGGATGTATGAGGTGCGTGTAGGTCAAAGAAGGAGGCAGCTAGCTGTAGCCTAGCAGTTAAGGGAGGCAGATACAGTTCAGCTGGGATTAGGGGACTAGGGGAGTGCTCTACAAATTCTGGTGCACTGTGAAAGGGTACAGGTAGGGGTCTCTCCCTCTCCATAAGGTTCCGCAATTCCTGGGTTTTTTCAGATCAGAAGAGCATCACTTTGCTGGTCTCCTTTAAAAGCTGGTGAAAGGGGCGTCCAGCAGAAGTCTAATAATATGCAGGGTGGTCACCAGCCTTTCACCTTACCATAGAGAATCAAGGACATTTCAAATTTCTTGAGGACAAAAGGCTTCAGGTTGTGACCTTACTACTTGGATGTCAAGGAGCCCTCTCTTCTACCAATGAAGGCAAATGCTAAGAAGAGCCACCCAAATGTCACCAACACCCTACCTCTGAATTAATAATGCTGAATGGAGCTTCAAAGGAATCCCCAACCATCAAAAAACAAGCTTGGAATGAGAACAGTCACATCTGAAACAGGAAGCGGCATCTGTTTCCCAATCTCCCTCCACAGCCAGAGAGCCACCCTTGGGTCTCCCGCTGTCCCCACCCCATGTCCCCACCCCACCCCATCCCAGGCCAAGAGATAGGGGGCTGGGACAGGATCAGCAGACGCCTGCTTCCCTCACAGCTCCTGGCCCTTCTGTTCCCTAGAGCTCTATAGGAACAGGCGGGGCCACAGAGCTCATTATCACCACCCAAGCGTGACTCCAATAGAGCTCTTCCATGTAGCCCAGTTAATAACCTGATGGCCCTGAGGGTCACCCATCCCAGTCAATAGTCATGCCACCAGAGGGGGGGACAGAACCCAGAGGCCACCAGGAACTACAAGCAGAAAGGGCAGGCAGCTTCTGCTTATCACTAGTCACTACCATGCTAACATTACAACACAGGCAAATGGGAAATCTCATTCTGGAAATGCACAGTATTCATTCCCCAAGAGGTAAAGAATTTTAATTAACCAGGAAGGCTAATGTGAATCGACCAGAAGGCTGAACTCTCAAGTATTTACTATACGTTTTAATCATACACACACAACAAAGCCCTTCTATTTTTTTTTAAATGCATAACTACTAAGGAGCTAGGTTTAAAGGGTACCGGCAAACAGGCATGTCTTGGAATATCTGCTTTAATAAAGGTGTAACAACAAAGTGTCAACAGGCTCCTGGGAGGTGCTCCAGGAACAAGGGCTGTCAAGTACTCCCCAGTATCAATTTGCTTATATTCCTTTTGTAAATACTGTTACATGTGCTACTGCCTGTTCGTGGACATGGATCTTAGAAATCTAACCTAATATATCTGTGTATGTATGTACGTGCATGTGTGAGTGTACACATGTGAGTGCTTTCATACATATATGAAGGTCAGAAAACACCTGGACCTAGTCTGTTCTCTCCTATTGTGTGGGTCTCAGCAACTTACCTCAGGTGGTCAGTGGTGGTGGCTAGAACCTTTATTTAATGCCTGAGGTACCCACCTGACCTGATTTATTTATGTATTTACTCACTCACTTATTTTTGCTGTTTCCTGCCCACAAAATGAAAACACCCAATAGTGTCAAAGATAAACAATATAATGACAGATCAATATAACAAGCCAGTGACAAGTGACTGACATTTACTGGACATCTAACTACATAAAAGGGTGCTTCCTGAGAAAACTCAAAAGTGCTTGCCATGCAAACTCAAGTCTGATCCTCAACACCCACATTTTAAAAAAGCCAGGCATGATAGTGTGCACATGTCTATCAGTGCTGGGGAAGTAGTAACAGGGGGATGACTAGAGCTCCTGGTTGGCCAGCTTAGCTGACCTGGTGAACCCCATGTCTCAGAGAAACGTTGTCATCAAAAAGGAAGATGCACAACTCCTGAGGAACACCTAAGACTGACTTCTGGTTTACACGCACACACACGCACACCTGACTATGTGACCGAACACACAGGTGCACTGGCATGCAAGGAAATATACATATTTTTTAGATCTTTATTTAATGTATATGAGCAGTTTTGCCTGCATGTATCTCATGCCTGCAGAGGCCAGGAGGGGGTTGTCAGATCCCTTTGGACTGGATTACAGATGATTGTTAGCCACTACGTAAGTGCTGGAAATTAAACCAGGATCCTCGGCAAGAGCAGTCAGGGCTCTAAACAGCTGAGCCATCTTAGCCGGAATTTGTTTTGGGTTTTGTTTTTTTAAAGTCCATTTGTGTACACTGGTTTCAGTCGCTGGAGCTGTGGCGCTGGCTGGAGGTCCTTCACTCCCACTGAGTGCTGTGGCTCCCGTGGGCCCCAGCTTCCTTGATCCTAAGCTCATTCTTGTCACCCCACCCCTCCGCCTACTTCCCACTGGACAGCCATGGCTCTCCGTGGCTCAACAGAAAGCCTCCCATCAGTTGTATGATTATTTTAAACACAAACCTGGAGGGAATCAAAATGGTATCTGCATCGTAAGCAATGTACTTACACGTACAGCCTTGAACAATTTACCTCAGCTCCACCACTCATCCCTCAGTGGTGTAAACCAAAGTACAGGACCTTTTCTCTTCTGAGTGTGGGTCTTCTGACTTAAGCTTCGTGATCTTTCTGGGTGAAACTGCACCCCACAAGTCCAATTTCCAGTTCCTTCAGGAGGATATCTCCAGGGGGTGATCCACCACCTCACCAGCTGATTATACCAAGCCTCAGCCACACCTAAAGCAGCTGTTTTCTAGAACAAGTTGTTTTCAAGTCTCTACAAACCAAGTAACTGAGCTTTCATAAAGTATCTGTTCACATTCAATGTCTCTTTCCAGCTTATGCAATGTTTCATATAACGTAATTACCTAAGGAACCTCACGAGTTGAAACAAGCTGAGAGGGATTACAGCTGACCAGTAGGCACTGGAATTCATCTGCAGGAACAAAGAGAAGGATGGATCACAGCCCCTTTATGCCTCAAGTGGACCTCTTGGATAGAGGCAATCAGTTACTTTGGTTAGTAGCCCCAACAGAGGCAATAAAAAGCAATTCATTCTCCTCCCTACTATCAGCACAGGTAAGCACTTCTGAGAAAACAGGTTTGTCCACCAGAGAGCAAAGGGGTAGTGAAACAGGCAGGATAAGAAGACCAAGATGCCGGGCGGTGGTGGCGCACGCCTTTAATCCCAGCACTTGGGAGGCAGAGGCAGGTGGATCTTTGTGAGTTCGAGGCCAGCCTGGTCTACAAAGCGAGTCCAGGACAGCCAGAGATATTCAGAGAAACCCTGTCTCAAAAAAAAAAAAAAAAGAAGACCAAGATGAGACCAATATGACTGAAATCACCATAGCCCTCTCAAGCCCCAAGATCCCAATTCTTTAATATTAAGTTAAAATAGCTCAAGAATTAGATTAAAATGTATAGAAAGTACATGGCCCAGGCCTTCAAACATGGAGTCCATTCAATGAACAGGAAGTCTCAGCTGTGTACACTGTTTCCTCTCCACTGGAACCTAGCAACATGCACAAAACACAAATGATGGATGAATGGATGGATGGATGGATGGATAGTTTAGATAGAAAGACTAATGATGTGGCAGAAATGAATCTCATTTGGCTCAAATAGCCTCCAGAAATGAGTCAAGAATCTGTATCCTCAGTGAGTTTTCCTACCCCTAAGATGAATGAACTCTAGTTTTGCCAAGGAGCACAGAGAGACCAAAGTGAAGACAAAAAACCGAAGGAAGACAAGCAGAGAGAACTTAGCAAGCATCAGACATGGATGTTAAACAAAAACACCGGGTCCATGGTAGGTAAATTCTTTCTTTCCCCCTTCCCGTGGTCACTGCAAATGAAGATGTGGATCCTTTCTTAAGGCACACAGAAAAGTGGGGAAGAAATCCAGCAGAAGATAAAATCTTTACCTTTGGTTTTCAATAAACAAGTCACAGAGCGGCAGAAGGAAAATCGCTCCGGACTGGCAACCAGCCACGCGTGTTGAACTGAGGCAGGTGCGTGCCTGTGATGGAGCTGAGAACGCCAGAGGGCAAGCCCTGAGATGAGCGCATCTGTGCTGTGGCTCTTGCTGGTACATTTGTCAGCAGACTCAGCTTTCCCTCACTCTGTACGTGAGGTACTAAGAAGACATACTCAGGTTCAAGGGAGCAGACAATGCCCGACGAAGATAGCTACCATTTTTAAATAGAAAAGCCAGACAGCCCAGTTTGGTCTCACTTAATACCTATCTTCCTCCCAACAGCCCACCTTCAGTCCAACTAACCTTCAAATGGTTAGGCCTCCTCCACCCTTTCCCAGGCTGTGGACAAACCCTCTGGCCCTGACAATTTGAAAACATTTGAAAAAAAAATCACTTAAAAGAGCCTCATTTCTATCCTGATTTTTCTTGTTTCTTTGAGACAAGCTCGAATGAAGCCCAGGTTGCCCTTGAACTCACTATGTAGCCAAGGCTGGTCTTAAATTAGTGATCCTCCAAGTCTCAGCCTCAACACTGGGATCTTGGGTGGTTTTTAAAAAACAGTGTGAAAACAGTCAACAATGACTTTGCTTTCTCAAAGCCTCTGTTTCTTTATCTGAGAAATGGGACCAGAGAATCCAGTTTCAGACAGTGGGGAGGACTAAAGATATTTAATAGATTTACACATCCTACATATGGCAACTCTCAACCACACTTGCTGCTCTTTCCAGTCTTCTGAATAAGAGGGGAAAAAAGAAAAGGAACATGTATCTCTGGTTTATAAAAATGGCAGAGTGAAAAAAAAAATTTAACACCTAGTGTTAATGAGTTACCTCCCCCACTTGGTAGGCTGGTGCCTAGCCAGCCTTTTCTGGGAAAACCATACCCCGTAGAGAGCAACAGCCCTTAAATTACTTTATCTCCTACTTAAATGCCACTGAGGAGTTGCTCTGCTAAGGAACTAAGGGATGTAAACAGGGCAAAGGAATGCTTCCATCATTAATAATTCTGTGACACTAGAAACAAGAAAAAAACCAACCATTGGGGCAACAGCTAAGCAATAATCACATTTGTATAAATTAATGATCCTACAGCCACAGAAAACTACTTACGTCACGATCATTTAAACCTCAGGTTTTCAGAGGCTGAGACAGGAAGGTTGTGAGCTCAAGGCCAACCCGGTCAACTTTCACGCAACCATGTTTCAAGAAACTAAAACATAAAAGCTACAATTTTTACCCTCAACTATGGGGTTTGGGTGGTTATCAATATTCTTAAAATAGTACACACTCACACAGCTAAATTGTACGTGTTTGCATATAAATACAAGGAAAAATACAAGTCGTGGTTGGTACTTCCAGATAGTGAAAGTACATGCAAGTGCACTGTTCTTTTTGTTTGTTTGTTTTTCTTTTTCTTTTTTTTTTTAAGATTTATTTATTATGTATACAGTGTTCTGTCTGCAGGTATATCTGCAGGCCAGAAGAGGGCACCAGATTTCATTATAGATGGTTGTGGGCCACCATGTGGTTGCTGGGAATTGAACTCATGACCTCTGGAAGAGCAGCCAGTGCTCTTAACCGCTGAGCCATCTCTCCAGCCCTGTTTGTTTGTTTTTCAAGACAGGGTTTCTCTGTTTAACAGCTCTGGCTGTCCTGGACTTGCTTTGTAGACCAGGCTGGCCTTGAACTCACAAAGATCCGCCTGCCTCTGCCTCCCAAGTGCCGGGATTTAAACGACACAAGAGTAATCATTTTGTGCTTTGAGAATTCGTAATGATGGATCTGTTTACTTTGAAATTAGAGAAGAGGTTATAATGGAAAAGTTTGGCTACACCCAGTGGCACAGGCTTATGATTCCAGCTACTGGAAAGGCTGAGGTAGGAGGACAGCAAGCTCAAAACCAACCTGGGCTCAGATCATGTTCAAGCCCAGGCTGGGCAACTTAGCAAGGGTATATCTCAAACGGAGAACAGGGACCCTCAGGTACAGCCTGGCATGTGGGAAGCCCTGGGCTCAATCTTTAATACCAGAGGAGAAACGCTTGTGGGATGAACATGAAGCGAAAATGGAGATAGAGGGGCAGCTTCTACTTCCATGAAACCCAACGGGAAGCTCACCCTTCCATTGGCAGACTCTGCCATCTATAAAAGAGGGACAGAATATATTACCCTTGGGCCCACAGCTGGCATTACATTAAGCCCGCAGTCATTTCCTTAAGACCTGGCACAAGAGGATTGTTCATTTTCATGTCCCAACATTTGCATTTAAAAGGCCATCCAAACCTCAAACCACATTTAAATTCAAGAGCAGCATGGGATCCTGTAGCATTTTCGTTTCCCTGGCAACCTTATCTCAGTCTTCTTTCATCTTGGCCTCAGATGAAAGAGTCTAGGTGCTCCAAAGTCCCTGAAATCAACCGGCAGCTAGAGAGGAGCACCGCCTCTCCCCAAGCAGAAAGCTAGCTGACTGAGAAACAAGTCCTAGCTAATTCGCTCACACCAACTTCATTCCACGGGGAGTGTGGAAGGCTGCATCCTGACACGTTTGCCACTGAAGTTCAGAACCATCTGACTTCCATATTCCTAAATCTTAATTTAGCATTATATCAATAATCTTTTTCATTAAGTGAAAGGGAAAAGGGAAATTACATTGAATATTACTATTTTGCTAATTAGCATTAATGTCTAAATATTTACTCTTTCCATCTCAGGTCCCTTGAACAGCAGGTGGCGATGGGGGCAGATGGGACCTTAATTTTAATGGGTGAACATCAAGCCATAAAATGACCCTCCAGGGCCAAACTTTGATGTCTGAATGCTATGGACTGAACAGAGACAAATCAGTAGACAGGGCCGGGGGGACAGGGTCCATCCAGTAAGGGTGCTTGCTGTGTGAGCCTAGTGAGCCAAGTTTGAACCCCAGAACTCATGTAAAGGTAGGAGAAAAACTAACTCTACAACGTTTTCTGTCCACTGACTCCCCCCCGCCCCGCCCCCAACACACACTGTGACACACAGGCCCGTGCACATACACACACAAATAATACATTTAAAAAGACATATGTAGGATGGGCTCTGTGGTAGGCAGATCTATGTGGGTTAGAGGCTGGCCTGGTCATAGCAAATTCCGGGCCGTCTAGTGCTACACTGTGAGACATTGCTGGAGTCAACAGGTACTTGGTAGACACAACTCCCAAGAGGATGCAGAGATTTAAGTAATCCATTCCCAAGTCCCATAAAGACGTGAGGACTTAAAACTTTCTGTGGGGCTTTATGTAATTTTTTCTAAGAAAATGTCTGACTGGAGAAACAGGATGACGTTTATTTGACAGGCCACGCATCTTAACTTCATTGAACCATAAACATTAATAGGAGCTTATTATACAAACTCGGCAGCGGTAGGCCTAAGAGCTCAAGGGAAAAAGCAACACTGGCCCAGGTTAATGGGTCCAAACCACAGGCTTGAGTGTCTAGACCAACACAGAGAGTTCTGAGGCCTGACTGGGCTTCAGGATGGGTTCAAGGTGCTCTGTCTACAGTTGCAGATACAAATACAGAGACCGACACACATACACAGACCACAGCCGGACATACAGACAGCCAGCACTTTGCCCAGCATGAGACGGGAGGGGGGGGGGGGGGAAAGAAGGGAAAGAAAAGAAGGAAGCTAAGTTTTTTGGGTTTTTGTTTTTGTATTTTGTCCTCTTCCTGTCAAGGGGCAAATACCTAACTAAGCCAGACTGAGGAGCTTTCTTTAAACTAGGTGCCTTTTGCCATCTCACTGTGAGTCAATTACCTGTCCTAATACACTATCCCTGGCAGCCATACCTCCCCACCTCCTCCCTGGTCCTCCCACCTTACCCTTCCTCCTTCCCTGACATTTGCAAACCAAAGTCATGAGGAGCTTTCCCTGCCTTCAGGTTACACTTCCCTGTGAAGAGGCAACTGACCCCAAAAGGCAAATCTCAAGGTGTGCAGGGCCGGGTTTGGTGCCCTTTCCATGGGGAATGAAGCTGAGGCTCAAAAAGGAGGCATGGCCCTTCAGCAAGAGGCAGAACAGACAGTAAGTAGCTCCCTATCTACCCCAAGGGCCAGTGAGTTCTCCTTGGTTAGTACAGGTCCAGGTTAATGCTGCATAAACCTGGATTCAAATTTCAGCTCTTCCACCTAAGAGCTGTTGACCCAACATGTGTGACTCTTTCTGCCCAAATTCAATCACCGATGAAACAGAAATAGTAATTAATAATAATAATAATAGTAGTAGTAGTAATAATAACAGCAACAATAATTCTCTTCATAGGACTGTCATGAAGCCTAAGTGAGTTCAGTGATTTCAGTGCCGGGCACAAAGAAGTGTTGGTTTTGGCTGCTGTGACTCACGTCTACCTGACTTACACACCCAGTCTCTGGACCACCTTTATCCTTCTCTTCCACGCAGTAAATCCACAGACACAGATTAGAGCAACTTTTAAAATTACGACCTAAGAAAGGCCAACTCCTAGGATGTCAGCGTTGAGGCCTCGGCTAGTGACAGCCTTTTTCTAAAGGACATCTGGCTTCAGCTGATAATATGCCAAAGCAAACCGGCAGTGGTCACACGTGGAAGTCTAAGAAGGAGACCATGAGCCTGCCCGCCCCCTCAGAGAGCAGTTCCTTTACATTCAGAGACGGCACCAGCCTGCTCTCCCCCTCCCTCCAGCCACCAAGTACAGTTCATGTGGCCACTTTTGGGCATAGACTTCTATAATTGGGAATGTGCTATATTTTAAACATTTCCCTAGAGTCTTGTCATCTAAATAAAGCCGGTGGGCCATTCCAGAATGCAAAGAGCCCTTCCCCCAAACCACAAGCATACAGATAAGGGCCCTGGGAGAAAAACAGCCATCTCAGGGACTTGTGTTCCCGCTGGTCACACAGGCCCAACTGACAATCTGCAGGAAACCCCACCCCTTCCTCAAAAAAAAAAAATTAAAAATTAAAAAATGATCCCTAAGACAGGAAAGGAGCAAGCCTCAGTGGGGAACCTAGTGGCTTGTATGACACCAGAACAGCCACCTGGTCCCCATGAGAAGGCCTTTTGTACCTCTCCCAGACTCCCTCAGAAATGGAGAAGCCAGTCAGCACCTACCCATTCAATGCTGTCCCTTTCTTTGTCCTTCAAGGGTGTTCACTCCCCAGCTTCAAAACCCTCTCCACAGGCCACCTACCCCTAGGTGCCATTTTCTGCCTAGACTCATCATCTATTTCAAGCAAGCCAGGGGCCCCTTCCTCCTAGTCACTCATATCATTATCTCTTTCACAACTAGATGGCCATCTCTACAGCTTCATAGCTCCTACTAGGATGCCTTAACTATGTGCTAACAAAGTCTCAGTAGAAACACACTGTTGACGTTGGCAAGCCACAGTGAAAGTCATGCTAGTCATTTGCAGAAAAACAAACAAAGTAAAAGTAATTTTAGGGCTGGATGTGACAGAGCAACCCTGTATTCTCAGAACTCAGGAAGCAGAGGCAGGTGAATCTCCATGAGTTTGAGGCTGGCCTGGTCTACATAGTAAGTTCCTGGCCAACCAGAGCTATACAGTAAGACCTTGCCTTAAAAAAATAAAAATAAAAGAGGAGAGGATCTGGGAGGAGGTGAGAGAGGAAGAAAGCATAATCAAAATATATTTATTTGAAAATGATTTTTTCAATAAAGAAAAAGATTAACCGTCCTATTATATTAACTTAATATTTTTTAAAAGGAAAATGTTTCAGTAATCTAATTCACCAAATCCAATACCTATACAGTATAGGCATGCCAATCTGTCTTAATTCTGTCATTTATGTTGAGTCTGTGGAACCCACTGTCTTTTCCACTGGAATACAGATTCGTGCTATAGAACTGAGCAAGGTCTTCTATGCCGTGACTAGAAATTCCCACAAAACATACAATCCTTCCTTACAAAGTCGGTGTCTTAGTGCACACACAGATTATCAACAGATCACCACTGTCTGCTGTCAGAGCTGATAGGGCACCGACTACTGTGGACAGCAGCTGAGCTCTGCTTCATCCAAATCTCTGAGATCTGGGGGCGTTCGGCATAGTCTCCCCTACTCAATGTAACATGGCCCCTTCCTGTCCTGCCCGAAAGAGGAGGAACAGCTCCACAAAACTAACAGAAAGCGTTCACAGCTTCTTTGTTGGAAACAAAGTACAAATTAGCACTAATTTCTCAACTTCAGAGGCTTCAGACACAATGACCCCTTCTTCATTCCCAGTGGACACTCTTAAAGATTGTGAACCTTGAGGCTTTCAAAACTGGACAGTAGCCTGTCGTCAATCACAGCCACCAAAAACAATTCTGCAAAGGGGGCTCCCAACTGAGGCAGTGTCAACAAAGCCACTCGGGGCACCTTGAGTTCTCTTCTTCCTTGAACAGATTAACTGTCAACAACAGTGCCACCAACCTCACTCACATGTGACTTCACAGATGATGGCCTCCCCTGATCCACCTGCATTTTGATTTGCTATATGTATCAGGGTAACTTGTAAAAAGAATTGACTGATTGAAACCCAAAATATATTCATTTGGCCTAAACACAGACAGCTGGCTCTATCTGCAACACCAGGCAGAGGCAGCACTGTTCTCTCCCTAAAAAGAGGGCCTTCATAGCTTTGCTTTGCCTGAGAATGCCTGCCTCCCTTAATCTTGGGTACATAGCATGTGTGGCTTTTTGTGAGGAGACTGGAGGAGACCTACAAGCAACAGTCATAACACAGAACTCACACTCAAAGGGTGCTGCAGGTTCTGCTGACTGACTGCCCCCCCTTCAAGGGCCACCAGGAGCAGCCAGGCATCCCTGCAGCAGGAAAGGGCTCTCCCACCACAGAACTCCAGCTTCTAGGCTTGCTTACATTCCAGGGTCCTGTGGAGGATGCTTATTGAAATATCTTTCTACATCACCCCGTGAGAGCAACGAACTGTGTCACCACCAACTTAGCAGCTGCTAGCAAAGTTCCTCAAGCCTCAACCCCAGAGGAAGAGGGGTGGAAGTGTCCATGGACAGCCTCTGAAAAGACCCCAGAGTGAGAGTCTCTGTGAAGTATTAACCTCTCTTCTCCTCTCCTTGCCACCTTTAAGTGTGTGTTTTACATACAAGCAAATGTGTGGCTCATATGCTGGATGCCTGGTTCTTAGCATGGCAAAGTAAGAGGTGTTGGGTCCTTTACAGAGTAGACCCTGTGGGAGACCCTGCCCTGCAAACAGGCTAGGATTAAGGCAGCATTCACATGGACCTCATGAAAACAAGCTCTTATAGATGGCTAGACCTACCCCAGGCTTCCTGTCTGTCATGTATAATATCATCTGCCGAGACCTCCCCAGAACTGAACTGAACTTGATCTCTAGAGAACCATGAGCTAAATAAAGCTTTTGGTATAGTTCTGAAAGATAAGTCAATATGCCAACTGGTCTACGACAGCCAAATGGACAAGGAGAACAGCACTTCTGGGCCCTAAGCTTCACACTTCCCTTGGCTGGCTTTGAATGTGTGGCTAGCAACAGAGGTCTACACTTTGCTTTAAAAACACCGCCGCATGTCTGAAAAGCGGGCCAACAAAAGGTCAGTAGTTAGCTGAAACTGGCTAACGGGTGATGAGGGTTCACCATGACATTCTCCTTCTGTGAGTGTGTTTAAAACGTTCCAAATCAAGTTTGAAATACTTGAAGCCACAAAAATGAGCACAGATACTTTTCCTTCCTCTCAGCACATGTGTTGTTAAAGGCAGCATCAGCATGAAAGAAAAAGATCCATTACTTACTTAGTCACCGTTGGATTTGGTGAGATGGAATTGCTTTCGTCTGTACTGAGCAGCAACACAGTATAACACGAAGACCCAGTAGCCACTCGGTGCAGGGGAGCAGCCCTGGGCTCACCGAATGTCCATCACAAGCAAGGGTGCAAAGCCCTTCCTGAGTTCATACTGACCTCTCTTCACATGGCATGAGGCTTGCAGATCATCTTTCTTTTTCTGTCTTCTTCTTCTTTTTTTTTTTTTTGTTTTGTTTTTCAAGATGGAGGGGTCTCTCTGGGCAGCCTTGGCTGTCCTAGAACTCACTCTATAGACCAGGCTAGTCTCAAACTCAGATCTCCGCCTGCCTCTTCTTCCCAAGTGCTGGATTTAAAGCATGAGCCTGGCTCATTTTACCTCTTTTAAAAAAACATGGTAATTTATTCTTTGAGAATTTCATACATACATGCAACACATTTCAATCACATTTACCACCACCCTCAGTCCCTTCACCAATCCCTCTAAAATCCCCCCCTTAAGCTCCACTCCTTCGTGTTTTTTTTTAAAGCCCAGAGTTCAATCAGTGCTGCTGACAGACTCACAGGTGGAGGAGCCATTCACACCCCTAGAAAAACCATTCACCATAAACTGTCAATAGCTCCTCAGCTAGGGGTAGTAGCTTGTGAGCCCCTCCCCATCTACGCTGGAATGCTGACTGCCTTGCTCTTGTGCAGGCAACAGTCTTGTCATAGCTCTCACACACATCAGAAGATAATGTTTGCCCCAATCCTCCCTAACCTCTGACTATTACCATTTTTCCGCCCAATCTTCCATGATGTCGATTAAGCCCTGGGAAGAAGGGGTTTGTGTAATGCGGACGTCCCATAGCTGGGAATTCCACGGACACTTACTCTCTGCCCTTACACCAATTTTGAGTCTCTGTATTAATCATCATTAACCACCACCCACTGCACAATGATTCTCTAATGAGGGCGAAGGCAGCTCACCTTTCACCCAGCAGGTAACCCATTTCAAGCTATTACATGACAATGAGCTTTATGACATGGGGTCCCTTTCCACATGCTCTGGTCTGGATGTCTGTGTCTCTTAAATACGCAAGGTGAAATTCTAACTTCCAATGTCACGGTCCTTGAGCTGTATAAGGTTAGAGTTCATATAAGAAAAGGCATGACAGAGATGACTTCACTCCACCTTGTAAGGACACAGCAAGCCAACATCTACTAACCAGGAAGTGGGCCCTCACCAGCTACCTCCCAGTGCTTCTTACTTAGACTTACAGCTTCTAGAGCTTGGAGAAATGGTCTTTGTTATTACTGCAGCTTAAACCAATGCAAAATCTTCAAGTTATTTCAAATGATCATAAACAAGTCCTTGCACCTTTGAACTTTGTTAAGCACAACACTAACAACCTACCAACAGGAACTCTGACGAGCATTTCCGCGAGGCAAGAATTCAACACCACTGAAGATCCTGAGACAGCCAGAACCACAGATCATCCGAGAAGAACCAAGAAGCACAGATCATCCAAGACGAGGCAAGAATTCAACACCACTGAAGATCCCGAGACACCCAGAACCACAGATCATCCGAGACGTAAAGAGACCTGAGACACACCCAGAACCACAGATCATCCGAGACGTAAAGAGACCTGAGATAC
>CAJQZJ010004888.1:6093531-6119271 GCA_907164525.1 Lophiomys imhausi
ACACCCAGAACCACAGATCATCCGAGACGTAAAGAGACCTGAGATACACCCAGAACCACAGAACTCGAAGTTAAAATCACATTCCTGCCCATTTACAAATGGTAGTTGAAATAATAATAGCTAACTAGTACAAACTATGCCAATAACAAAGAGCTCAGAGGATACCTATGAGCACGTAAGACTTCCCCACGAATTTCTCTCCATATCCACGTTTGGCACCTTGTGAATGGTGTGTGTACATGTGTGGTACAATGCCTTGTTCCACAGCATCTGGAAAGTTGCCCTTTAAATAAAACGAGGTACTTGCATTGCAACAGGCTTACTCCCAGAAGTTACCCAGAGTCACAGGGAGTCACTTGGCTCGTTCCTAAAGCGATCAAGGACTCAGAGTTATGGTGGGGCTTATATAAGCAAGCAGATCATCTCTGTGACAGGGTCAGCTCCACTGGTTAAATCCCACAGGAATCTGGGGAGGAAAAAGTCTAGGTTAGGTTGTTGTAGTGTCCAGTCTTGCCTTCATCCTGGATTCCCTTTCTCTGCCTGGGCTGTTCTATTCCAATCTGGATAACATATGACATTACTGAAAGGAATGGTTATCAGTGTGACAAGCAGCAAAGTCAACTTCAGGCCAGAAGAGCTGTCTTGTACATAATAAAATAAAGAGGTCACAGAGAACAACTGGTCAGGAATAAAGACATGCATACCTGTAAACTGTAAACTGTAAACAAAATCCCTCCTCCTGTCCTCCTCCTTAAACTGACCTTGTGATTCACTTTCCCCGGAATCCAAACAGCCTGAATACCAGGGGAGGTCTCTGTCTGCACACACTCCAAGGCACCACCCCCAAATCATGGCAGCCAGAGGGTGTCAGAGTCACACAGCTGTCCCCACAACATCTTTGGGCTTCAAGACAATACATGTGCACAGAAGACCTTCTCTGACTCTGAGCTCAGCTGTGAGTGATGGTGCCCTGCAGCCTAGAGTTAAGTTTCAGCACTACACAATCATCTGACTTGGTGTCAGCTGGGCCACAGAAACAGCAGCCCAGAAAAGGCAGCATTTTAACCCACGAGAGGGGATACGGATTCACTGACACATGATATGAAGCGTATTTTATTTGAGTATTGAAAAAGATATGTAAATATGTAAACACACACACACACACGTGCACACACACACACGCACACCCTTTAACAGGATAAAAACAAAACCAAGGCAGTAAGTCAGCTAACCCTTCCCCGACAAGAGCACAGATCACTCACCCACGACTCCAACTGAAAAGGAAGTTGTTGGGTTATAACTATACTCTACCTCCCACTTGCCTCCCATCCTGTGCTAAATTTGAGTCTTTAGCTTAGTGAAGGAATCAACGCAGCCACAATAACTCTATGAAGACTACGATACGGATGTTCTCACAGTCTGAATGTGGGATGTCTCTGTACTCGCTCGGCAGAGAGCTCTCCCTCCCCCTTTCCAATCCCTCCTCTCTCCTGGGTATCTCCTGTGATAGGCTAGTTCCCGTCTACATTTAGGGGCTTTCTGCTGCTGTCTCCTCACAGTAACAAAGGCATTGCAGGAGGGGCACTGACTTTCTAAAGGCACAGTGTATAAACATACACACAAAAACATGCACACATGCACACACAGAGATACACACACGCTCCTCACATTGGATCACTGTGGACCTGAGGCCGTTTTCAATCTACAGAGACAAACAGAGTATCCAAGTAAATAGGACAGCCCATACCCAGCTGGCAGCAAGATGCCAGAGGGCATCAGGAAGTGCCTGGGCAATAAACAGTTCACCTCTCAGAACCTTCATCCTTTACGGTGTTCAGTAAGGGAAACTTACCAATCTATTAAGTTCTCAAAAGATAACAATAAAAACATCATCTTTTTCTAAAATACAAGGGTCACTTGGAAAAGTAAGGAGCCCAAGAAACCAACGGCCATAAAACCCACTATCCAGAAACGCCACCAAAATCAGGTAGGTCAGTTTATTTCCTTCAAGAACTTTTTCTTCCTATAAACATGGATGTTTGCAAACAGCCCATGCCTGCTAAACCCAATAGTCCCAGCATCCAGACCATTGGTCTTCAGCCTTCCTAATGGTCTGACCCTTTAATTCAGTTCCTCATGCTGTGGTGACCCCCATCATAAAATTATTTCTATTGCTATTTCATTAACTGTAATTTTGCTACCATTGAGTCATAATGTAAATTTCTGATATGTGGGATATTTGATATGCAACCCCTGTGAAAGGGTCATTTTACCCCTACATGTTGAGAACCACTGATCTAGACAAAAAGCACGCTTCATGATCCATGTTTCCCATCAAGGCACTCGCTCTTAGAAACAGAAGCTACCATGGGCTCGGGCTAACTTGGAAGAAACCCATGGCTGGCAAGTGGATGGACTAGAATGTCGGGGAGTGGGGTCCTCACAAAGCCAGGCAGGGACTGCACAGAGCTGAAGACCAGGGCCTCTCAGCATCAGTGAGGGACAGGTAGGCTACTACGTTCCTAGCCCAAATGGTTCCTACACACAGACCCTTTGGAAAGCCAGCCCAAGGAGGAACCAGAGAGGTAGACTCAGCAGAGATTGATAAAAGGTTTCCCAACTTACAAACCCCACCAGAGCCTATGCGGCAGGGAACCCGTCACACTCTGCTTAACACTTATCTGAACCTGCTGTGTTTTGCTGGACCCAGCTGCTGGCCTCTGACTCCACTCCTAGACCCATCGATCTGTAGGCGGAGGCCCTGTTCATTCACTTTTATTCCTGTGCCAGCATACAGTAGGTGCTCAAGAGACACTGGCTGAATGAACCTTCGCACCTTCACTTTCTTCTGTTAAATGTCTTCTCTTATTAAATAGACAGAAAGGAGAAGGCTCCCTCCTGGGCCTGTCCACAGTCTCCTCCTGAGTGGGAAAGTCAAGGGAAAGGTAGGGTGGTGGACCTGTACACAGCTTGCTCACGTTGTTATACTATTCCAGGGGCCTAAGCTTGGCAAGCCATGTTCAATTTGTGAAAGGGGAGGGCCTGAACGCTGTAATAATGAGCACCTACCTTATTTGGACACACACTCTCACACTGCCCCAGACAACATATTAAAACTGCTGTATATTTAAGTATGGGGTGAGGGGGATGGGCCACAAACGGATGATGATGACAAGGCAGGTAATGCTTAGCATCGATGTCTTCCCCCCCCCATCTCAGCTCTCCTAAACTGAAGAGTGCACTCTAATAAGGAAAATGTGGGCAAAAGTCTCGGGTAATTCCTAATGGTCCAAGTGACCGAGATGTGTAACCACCAGCCATTTCTAGTCCATTTCATTCAAGAAGCCAAGGGCCAGCCACTCTCCTGCAGCTACATAATAGCGCAGCACTAAGTGTGAGAACCTGGGACCTCTCCTCACTCCCATACCCCCTCGGGGATAAGCTGCCCCTGACACAAAACAGGCAGCCCATGCATGCTCCAGCTGCATCCAAAGCCTGAACAAATATCTCTCTGTGGCCAGAAAGCCAGTCTCCCCTTGAAGATCAGCATGGGGTGAGGTAAGCTTCTCCTTCGGTCACCTGCTAAGTCTCTCTGAGGAAGTCCACAGCCTCCTGCCCTGTGCTCTAGAGCCCTTGGCAAAGACCTCCAAGGGAAATCAACCCATGAGTGCTCTGCAGCAGAGGAAAATCCAAGGCTCTGTGCTTGCTAAGCCCCATCCGGTCTCTTCCCTGTGTGCCAAAAGCTTCTGAGAGCCACACGGAGATCTCAGGAAGTGAGTTAGGAACCCCATGGCATCTGAACACCATCACCCCAGAATCACCACCTGCTTAAGGCGGCCATGCTGCTGCTACTATCAATGTCTGTTTGGAGACCTGGCTGGCCTAGTTGGCCTTGAACTTCTTTCTTGAAGTGGTCTTCCTGCCTCAGGCTCCTGGTTATTAATTATAGGTAGCTGCCATCACCCCTAGCCTCCCTACGCTTACAACTCAGCTAATGCTGCAAACGCTTTACCCTTTCTTAGCTCCTCTGCCTGTGTAGCTTCTTGTCCTCCTACACACAAAGGCTTTGGGAATATTTTCTTTGGGTACTTTGAAGCCTCCTTGTCATTTCTGTGCCTTTTACAAGTGGCTTATTACATGCACAGCTCAACAGATATTGGGAGGGATAAGACATTGTCCTGTGTCTCCATAAGGCCAAAGACACACACAGAAAGTTAATTTGGAAAATACAGAGATGGACTCAGGGTATCATGAGAATAGGGGGGAAGGAAGGAGAAGCCGAGGGGGCCCCCACTCTTTGTTTTATTTTGTTTTTTGAGACAGGGTTTCTCTGTGTAGCCTTGGCTGTCCTGGAACTTGCTCTGTAGACCAGGCTGGCCTCGAACACATAGAGGTCCACCTGCCTCTGCCTCCTGAGTGTTGGAATTTTAAAGGTGTGTGCCACATCCTGGCCCAGGGAGGCCTTCTTAAGATCTACTGTGTTCAAAGCTAAGGAAGAATAGATGTTGGATGCTAGCACAAATAAAAAAAGTCCCCAATGGTGTGTGCATATGGCAGAGCAAAACAACAAGGGGCTGGTGCAGTGGGAGACGGACTGTCACTGTGATGGGCAGATACGGTGCAGGCGGGGACCTCAGGAGAGGCCAGCTGACCTGGAAAGCAGAGAGCAGCACCTGTGTGGCCACTCCCTCCAGAGTCTCTGGTGCCACCCACAGCCTTACTGAGCTTTTCCCAAGGAATGGCTTCATGACGTAGAGCCACAGGCACAGGCTCACCCCATCATCACGGGGCCACCAAGTTGCTGGCCCTAATTAAGGTTGCCTGAGACACAGGCGTGTTCACCTCCTTCCAGCAAGCACTGCCTCTAGATAAAGGCCTCTCTACCACAAATGCCAGAGGCTGGGTTCTCCAAGTAGCTCTCCGCTGCCCTTTAATTTGGTGGTACTGGGACAGTTTCATCTGAACCCAGCCATTTAAGATTGCCAAACCCCTCTGTAATCGTGGGGAATACAGAGATCGGGATTGAGGAACACACAGGATTAGAGGCTATGCTCTACAACTGAGCCCTTCATTTTCCCTCAGGTTTGGAAAAGGCGTATGTATGACCACTGGGTTGTGTCCTGACACGGCACATACTCACAACCCGTGGGGCTCCACAGAATTACACGAAACCGAGACCTTGGCTTGTCAAGAGACCCATCTTGTCTGAGATCTGCAAAATCTGCAGTGAGTGCTCTTTCAACTTTAAAGCCATTAGTCACTGAGCTCCAAGGCCTGCTTCCTTCCCTAAGCAAAAACCACCACCCTCAGTAGTGAGCGGCTGTCATATCCCACATGCTCGGTGCTGTCCACTGCCACAGGTCAAGAAGCAGCTGTTCCCAAGGACCCTACAAAGCCTTCACCAATCTGAGAACCAAATTCAACCAACCCCTTTCAGACAGACAGACAGACACACACACACACCACATCTCTGAGAAGCACCATAATTTAGGTGACAGAATTTTTTTTTCTTGGTGCCACATAAAACAAAGGGGATTTGAGGAAACTAGTAATTTTGACAGCCCCACTCCACATTTACCCCTAATGCCAATGGAGACACCAGTGGAATAGGCTCTTACATTTCATAAATGTGTCGAGGCAGGACAGAAGGCTTTGTTTGTTTGGTTGGTTGGTTTTTCGATACAGGGTTTTGCTGTACAACAGAGCCCTGGCTGTCCTGGACTTGCTTTGTAGACCAGGCTGCCCTCGAACTCATTGAGTGCTGGGATTAAAGGCATACACTACCACACCCAGCCTTTTTTTTGTTTTATTTTGATGTTGGTTTGTTTTCGAGATGGCTTTCACACCATGAGCCTAATTACACCTGGGGTGTCTAAGACATTTCTGTCTCTGGAATTCCCCAAAGATTTCTCTGCTCAATTCTATAACCTCTGAAGTAGCTAAATCTACCCCTACCCCAACCTTATCACCCTCCACTCCCAGTTTAACTTTGCCTTCTCCCCCCTTTCCATCTCTACAGATGTTAGCTCATAGTTTCATCCAAAACTCATTTACTCCATGACACCCTGGCCTGTTTATTTTATCCTCACTCCTATTTCCCTCCTCGAGGAAGGTGGCTTCCTACTGGCTGCTGCCTCTCACTCTCATCTCCCTCGGTCTCCTACTGGATCCCAGTTTTGCCAGGCTGATCTTGTCGAGTACGGAGGTGAAGATGGAGCCTTTGGAGAGCCACTGCAGAGGGACAGCCAGTCCTACCTTACCACAAACCAGCCTTGTGCTTTGAGGAGAGTTACCATGTCTCTGTGTGCTTCCATTATTCCATCTGTCAGATAACAGGACCTACTTCCCGGAGCTTCTGTGAGTCCTTAGAGACGGCACACATAACGTGCTCATTAGCACCTGACGCACGGTAAATGTTCAATAAACATAGACTACTATTATGTCCCAGTGCATTTTTAGCCACCTGCTGATTCATATTCACCCTCCACTCAGCCTGGGCAGTGGACCATACTCCCTGGCATATCATCTGGGTCGAGCACCACAGCGACCTCCCCGGGCCTAAAATAGTAAGTATGATGACGATGATGATGATGATGATGTCGGATGAGCGGATAAAAGAAGGTATAACTGTGCTGCTCACACATGGAAGGCAGCACTCTCTGGGACTCCTAGTAACTCTCTCACAAATGCTAAACAGATGCTCTCATAATGTGCTGCACAAGTACAACCAGAGGAAAATTAATTCTGGCAGGAAAGGATGCTGAAGAAAATGACGAATGGAAAGGAGAGGAACAAGAGAACAAAGACAAGGAAGTGGCCCAAGCAAAACGAAGTGGGATTAAGGTCCACAGCCATCACAGCCATCACAGCCATCGTAGGGCTGGCTCCCCATAGGATAAGTGCTCTAAAGAGGGAGCAATGGTCCAGCATGGACCACATATCTTTCCAGGGAAGAGGCTGACAGGGTTATCACTGGTTCCTTGAAGGGTTCTAAAGATTAAAGAGATGAAAAGCCCCAGAAGACTGTCTGACTGGAGGGTAAAGGGAGCAGGGGTAGGTAGAAGGAAAAGGCTAGTCAATGCAGAAAAAAGCCCAGATGTTAGGGATGGATAAAAAGGAAACGAGGGGACCAGATCTGAATTGCAGAAAAGAAGTCCAGACCATGGAGTCCAGGGAGGATCAGATAAAGAAGATGGCAGGAGTAAGACCAGAACTTTCCCCAGGAGGAGGGAAAGTTCAACAGAACCTAAAACAGAAGTCTAGTCTTGCTGGACCTAATAAAGGAAAGGAACTAATTTTGGAAGCAGATTGGGATTTGAGAAGAGAAGAAGGTGACTCCTTCATTCCATCCTTTCTTGCAATTTGGCTCGAGACTGTAGGACGTGGCTAAAAGCACAGCTCTCATGAGGTTCTCAGGGAGACAGGCCTGTAGAGGGGTGAGGTCCAGACATGTGAGTGGATTCTGGTGTTCTCTGAGGACCATGGCTGATATCTCATACATTTCTGTAAGAATACCATAAGGAGAATAAAAAATAAAAATTAAAAAAAAACCCAGTAAGACACTAAAACGGGAACAAAGACAGGGGGCAAACTGGGACCCAGTGAGGCTTGAAGCTAATGGGTAAGAAACACTCAGATGGAGTGACCAGTCCGATGTTGCCACAGAACACAGAAGAGTGGCAGCAGGAAGGGGTGAGCAAATTCATCAGTGAGGATTTGGATGAAGTGTACAACACACCCCCTAGTTCACTCTTAACCTTGGCAAGAGAATAAGGATAAGCCTTGGTTTCTCTAGAAAATGTGTTCTTGTAGATCGTAGCAATTAACACAATACACTTACAGAAGGGGTCTTAAACATTTAGGACACCAAGATGAGCATAGACCAAAAATCCCAGGTTTAAATCTCACCTCTTTGTGGCTAAAGACATGAAAAGCTACTGTTTTGTGAGTGCACAGCTTCAATTTGGAAGATGAAAAGGTTCTGGTGGTAATGGTTGCATAACAATGTTAGTTTATATGTTGATTTGCAAGAGTGTGTATGTGCCCACAGAGGGCAGATAACAAAGCCAGATCCCCTGGAGCTTCATGAGCCACCCTAGTGGGTGCTAGGAAGCAAACTCAGGTCCTCTGGAAGCCCAGCAAGCATTCAACCTCTGAGACATCTCTCCAGCCCCCTGAATGAATTTAATGTCATTCAGTTGTCCACTTAGCAAGTGATTTATATGGTAAATTCCATGTTATGTATATTTTACTATGATAAAAGGTGATATACAAACGAGGAAAGAAGTTTAAGTGTTCATAATTAGCAAGGGTGCTGGTTGCAACGCCCTGAGCTAGGATTCAAAGTCTCCAGGGCATTCACCTACACTGCTAGATTCTAAATCCAAGATGGTAGTGAGACCCTGCAATGCGAGGGACCTCAGGAAAATGGCCACCTGTGTCCTCACCAAGTAGGAAAGGAGTATCTCTATCTTTGTTTTTCTTACAGGCACAGTAAGATCCACATATGTCAACTTTGTCAGACATGCTTTATTCCAGCTCACAACCAAGAAATGGCTTCATGAAGGATGACACTGGAGGCAAGGGATGCTGCAGATCAGCTTGATCCGAGAGATGCAAAGCTGGCCCTCCACACTCAGCTCACAGCTACCGTAGGAACTGACTGCACCTTTCATCTCCGTTCTTTTTCACGCCCTTACAGTGGGTCTGCAAACGGGTTCTCTCTCTTATGACCACAGCCAGCTAAAAACATACTAAGTGACCATTTTGTCTTGAAATGGTAAATATAACTGTAAGGCTAACGTCACATGCATCCTGACACTGTCTGATAGCATATCAACTTGATGATAAGAGGATGGAAAAATCAATACCCTGGATGTGACCAGAAAACAAATGAGAAAGTATAAGCAGGCAGGCTAGAATGGAGGGTTCAGTGTATCTAGCCACCAGCCACTGCTGTTCCAAAATAACCTTCTCTTCCATTCTTAGCTCTTCCCTTGGGATTCCACCCAACACAAGCAAATCCCACAAAGCTTATCAAGGTTTGACTCCATTCCTGAGACGTGAAAGAGGCCCCGTTTGTTTGCGACACATGGGCCCTTTCCCACACATCTACATGCCGTCAATGAAGAATGGGTGCAGATCTCCTGGTTTAGATAATTTGACTATGTCTAGTTTTGAAACCCTTGTTGCCAAGTGACTTTCCCGTCACTGAATTTCCTTTTATTTGTTGAAATGCTGGGGGTAGGGAGCCTCTCAGTGAACAGCAGCAGGAAAATAAGACCTGCCACCCCCACACACCAAAAGTGCAGTCCTTGGCAGATCGCAACGCACCTCGCAATTAGAGGAGGTTTCATCCCCACAGCTTTGGGTTGTACTTTCTCTATAAATACTTACTCATTTTCTAATTAAACAAACAATTAGTAGAAAGCACAGCCTGCGAAACTGCGTGGGTTCACCCTCTTGCTAAAGGAAAGTATTTATGGCAAACGGTGCCAAGATGCCAAGCAAGGGGTGGGCTCCTAATGCTTGCGCAAACTGAGAGGTCCATACAGCCTGGGGACGTATCAGACCTCTGTCTGCAAACCTGAAGTGCACATTCTTAAGAGCTGGCTCTGGAACACAGCTAAGGTAGTTTTGTTTTGTTTTGCAAGGACTCAAAAACAATGAGCTAAGTGGTCCTGGTTGGTTTCCAGTAAGGCTCGGCATCTTTGTCAAAACATATTCAAAGCCTCCAGATGCACAAAGCAAGCAGTGACCTTCATGATCATGAGTCAAACTCTCCTGTGACTGAACAAATTTAATGTTTACTCTTCAAGGGTTAGAATGGGACAAAGAAAAGAAATGGCTGTAATGCGAGAGACACCCTATACTCTATAAAGGCAGAGGGAACCCGCATCTTGCTTCAAGTATTTGCAGAAGAACGTTTCTGCAGGCACAAGCTATGTTTAAATTCACTAATTATAATGGTTTAAATGAGAAAAGTCCTGTGTAGGCTCAGATAGTTGGACACTTGATCCCAATTGGTGGCACTGTTTGAGGATGTCACTGAACTTTTAGGAAGTAATCACACTACTAGGGGGTGGGCTTTGAGGGTATATAGCCCTGCCCCATTTCTAGTTGACTCTCTGCTTTCTATGTTCAGTTGAGAAATAGTCGATCAGCTAGCTTCCTGCTCCTGCTACTAGCCTACATCTGCTGCCCCGCCTCTCCATTATAATATACTCCTACCCTCTGGGAATCTTAAGCCAAAATAAACATTTTTATCTATAAGTTGCTATTGGTCATGGTATTTTATCACAGGAATAGAAAAATTACTGATATGCTAATTTAAAACTTGCATGGATTAATTCATCTGCTTGGTGATTATTTATTGAGCATCAGTTACCAAGGAAATAAGTAATAATACAAAGTCTGCTCTCCTGGAGCTTCCAAACCGCAGGGAGGGACACGGGTGACAGAAGTCATGAAAATAAAGTGCAACAGGCAGAACAGAGAAAGAGGAGGAACAGGGATGCAGAGGGAGGATAACAGGGGTGCCCTGGCTTGGACTGTTGGAGAAGGGTTCCCCAAGCTGGGGCTGGAACCACCCAAAGGTCTGGAGAACAACACTTCCAGCAGAGGGAACAGCAAGCACATTCATTCTGAGATAGACAGGCATTTGCAGAGGTAAACATGGTGAACAGATGGTAGGAGGGCGGAAAAGAGCTGGGAAATGGGCGGCCCCTGCGCGCTTGTAGGCAGTGGTCAGAGATTTCCAACTTTCTTCTACCTAAGACGGAGTTTCACAAGTCCACAAGCAGCTAGTAGTTAAAAATCACCACAGGAGCTCAGCAAGTTCACATGCTTCGAGGACACCTCGTGAGAGGCAGGCTTCAGGATCAACACCATGTGGACGGCACCCAGAACTTACCAGGAGCACTCACTGTGTTCTTCCTAGACATTTACACATGAGACAGTGAAGCCAGAGCTCTAAGGACAGGCCATAAAAAGAACTCTTCGTTTGTAATCACTACGAAAGTAATTCTTCCCATCTCTAAGGTTAAGGGGGAAAAGATTAGAAGAAGTGATTTAGTGATCTTCTCTCTCTGAAGACTTAGGACCTGGACACATGAACCGAGCCTAGTGACCCAAGAAAACCCAAAGGTGCCTTATTAAAGAAGAGATATGGGCCTCCTTGCATCTCAATCAGAATCAGCTCAACTGAAACATCCAGGTCGTGCGTGGCTCAGACCTGGCACACTCGTCCGTGGGGGTTTACTGGATGTGAAACTATTCTCCTGCTGCAGCAAGCTCACTGGACCTGCATGTCTCCACCCACTGCAACTCTAAGGTGCCCTCTCTTCTAGTCCACCATGCTAGGTGAGGCTCCTTCAATTATTTGTCTGTACGACACTCTGCACTAGAAGTTCTCTCCAGAACCAAAGGCTGGCCTGACCTGACCATGGCCTTGAATATATGCACCAAGGCCCCTTCCCTCACTGATCCTTCGCCAGCAGTTCTCACTTAACCAGCACTAAGCCAGCCACCCACTGTACCTTAAAGACCTTTCACGGGGCTCTCCTAACTCTTTTTTTTTTTTCCTTTTACTTTTGTATCTGGCTTTATTTTTTTAATTTATTTTCCTTTATTTTTTATTTCTTCAAGTTACATCTCAATCGCAGTCCCCTCCCTATTCCCCATCCAGTCCCACCCTCCCACCCTCAACCCCCCATCCTCTTCCCTTTTTTTTTTTCTTTTAAGTTTAAGGTATATCTTATTTCCCCCTACAGTTTCCCCTTTCAGTCCAACAAATGGCTCTTTCTCTTATAATAACAAATACAATACAGTACAACAGAGGTAATTAGGCCAGTTATGAGGGTTATATGGCTTAACGTACATTCCCAATGACCAGTCCATATGTATTTGGTACTTGACTTTAACATTCTACTATCTAAACATCTCCATGAGTTTAAAGGTCTATATCTGACTCAACATTCATACTAACTTGCAACACAATTTTAAAAATATCTTCTTAGATCTATAACACTCTATTGACTCCTAAACAACTCAAAATTAAATTATGAGACTCTAGCTATCTGTTCTTCAACCACCTCAGAGACCTGAGAGGGATAAATATATCTGATTTTATAGGAAGTACAGGGCCTGCAGCTTCCCAAACTAAGAAATGACATACCTGTTGCTGCCTGGACAGTTCCCATTTTCTCTCCATACATTACAGCATTGCTCTTCAGTCATTTGGCCCCGTTTCTCTGACAGACATTGATTGTAGAGCAGGGGTTATGAAAGACTTACCTACCCTGTCTTGGCAGAGCTAGGCTGTCGACTTACCTGCTTCCAGGTTTTGTCCTTTTTGGACAGCATTCTGTCTACAGTTGGAGCAAGGGGCTTTTCCTACCAAGAGATAGGCTTGCCACTAATTCAATCATCTCCCACTGGAGATTCTTCGATGCTCATCTTCTACTTGGAGGAGAATAGGGGGTGCTGTCAGGAGTTGATATGTCTTGATATAAAAAAATCTAAAGTTACAAAAACATCTTTGAATGCCATATTCTGCAGATCTCTTGAGGTTTTTGAAGAGGCCCTATCTATCTCTTATATTAGGGTAAGCAGATGTTGCTTGACTCTTGCCGGTTTATTTCTGATTAGCTTAGAAAGTAACTATAATAGGCTGTCATAGTACCTAACTGAATGACCGGCTTGCATAACCATTAGTTTGCATTTCTTAATTACCCTAAACAGTTTATGACAATTAGTAGTAAAAGGCCGAAACATCACATTTCATTTTTTTTCTTTACTTCCTAACCCTTCCATCCCATTTCTCTGGGGTGGGGTGTCCTTATATAACAGTCCCTCATCTCAGTTGAGAGGTCGTATGAGGGACAAGAGCCTCTTCATTCATTGGGGATCTACGAAGCAGTACCATCAGTGAAAAGTGTCTCATTGCCCGGGAGAGAGAACTACTAAACAAACAAACCAATAAGCATACAATAGATAAAAAAGACTAAAAAATAGAAAAAAAATAACTAATATATAAAAAATAGATAAAGAATAAAAATTAAAAATAAGAAGTCTATGTCCAAGTTCCCTTTGATGTGTTAGTTGTAGTATCGATACCTTCTACTATATAGCTAAAATCCTACTATAAGTGAATAGATGCCATATGTGTCCTGAGTCTGGTTTCTAATCAAACCCACGTGGTCCTCAGGTGCCACAAGTCACCTTGCTTCTTTCCCAAAACCTCTGCTTGCCTGGTGCTCTCTCCTTTAAGGCTCATGAACCTGCAATGAGGACTGCTAGGCTTTCCTTAGGGAAAGGTCACTCTGCAGAAGAGGACCAAGGTGGAGACAGTATTCTAAAACTTGCTCACTCTAGCCAGATGGCTCAAACTTTATAAAAGATTGGCTGCAGTGACAGAGCAGTCAAAATGTCCCAAAGGCAAGTTTGAGAACAGGCCTAGTAGGGCAATCAAATCATCTTCTGCCACCCTGTTTGATGTCCATTTCCCTTGTCAAACAAACAAAGTCTAGGAGAAGAGAATGGACTTCTTCAAAAGCTCGGATGAAGTCTTCAAAGACCTACTGTGGCCAGTACTATTACGTGAGGCAGCAGAAGGACAGACACGTTCAGGTTTTCCTGTGATGGACAGGGAAAAGTCCTAACCAGGATAACAGACTAAGGGTACACATTTCCAGACACTGGGGGCCATAACTCTGTAGAAGTTTGAAGGGAAATCATGAAGCGGCAAACTTTGGAGAGGCATCTGGAATACAGATATTGCAATTCTCTCCGAGGACAGTAATGAATTTGAGGTGTCCCCTCTTGCAGCAAGTGTGAAGTGAAATAGGAGGACAGTCGTAGTTGATAAGGAATACAGAGGCAGTAATAATACTAAATGATAATACTAATAAAGGACATTAATACGCCATTTCTGCACCTGTAAATGCGGAGCAGGGAGAAGAGCATGATGGAAGACCATTACCTTCTTCTTACTGTCTTCAGGGAAGAGCCCAGGCTGGCTTCCACTTCATTTCCTATTTAGCTAGACTCTGAGAACAGAATTGGGGCACTTGGCTCTGTGCCAGGCAAGCAAAGACTTCTTCAGGGTTACCTCAAGCTTGGAAAGGAAGTTTCTGTCCATTCTATCCAGTTGTAAGGTGAATTGTGTGTAAGTGGCATTTAAACGCATAATGACAGCGTGGGAGAGACAAAGGCAGGAAAGCCACATAAAAATGAAATGACAAGAGGAGACCACACAAAGTGTATCCAAAGTGACCCTCCTTGAAAGGCACCATTCTCAGAAGTGCCATGCATGAAGCAGAGCTGGTCACATGCAAGACCCAGATGTGGGTCCACCAAGAAAATCTTGACACTCAGGACAGAATTCTAAAATCCTATGTGGAAGTCCCCAGGGAGATGAGGGAGAGAGGACTGCTCTAGTCACTGTGCTATTTTAAGCACCATGATGCCATCCTGTTTGCTGAGGCAGACAGATGGGCCCCATCAATTCATGTCACTACAGGGGAGGGAAACCCAGCCTGGAAGCCACACATTTGTCCTGCCTCATGTTAGGGCATCCTGAAGCTGGGGCTCTGGCATTGGGACAGGAAGCACTGTTTCTTTTATTTCTTGTCTTCCCCACACATCCTGCCCCCAAACCTAAGGGTATTGGAGAAGCATCACACTTCATGGAAGCAAACACCAAGCGTACTCAGGCAATGGCACCAGGGAAGCTGCTGCCGATGACAGGAAACCTCTCTGCTGTGATCGGCGCCACACAATCATGACCTCTCTTTCCCTCCAAATACAGAGGCTCTTCTTCAGCATAGTTGAAGAGATGAAAGGCTGAGGATTTGAGCAGAGTGAGGTAGACTCCTGTACCACATGTCACAGTGGGGCACAGGGCTTCCTCCTCCCATCTTCCCAAGAACTTAGAGAACCCAACTGTGCAAGGAACAGGCACAGGATTGACTTATGTGTGTACCAAGCCTCTGCCAGGCACTTCCCAGTCTTATTAAAAACTCCAAACCATCCTATGAGGTAGGATCCCCATCATTCGTGTTTCCAATCTCAACAAAGAGAAGCAAATCAGAGAGATAGGAACAATAGCCAAGCTGAGGGGACACACTGCTGGCAACATGCAAAGCAAGCTATTCCTCCACCATCACATTCATTAGCAGGCATCATGAGGGAGGAATGAATGAATGAATTTCAGAGATAGCCCAGGAACCAGGCCAGACTTCCACTTCCTCACAGCTTCACCTGGGGCAAATCCCCCTTGAGTTCTGTTCCAGGCCCTGGCGTGTACAATTGTGTCTGGTTCTCCCTCCATCCCAGGGCTGGAGACCAGCTATGACAAAGACTGACAACTCCTGGAAGTACATCAGGTGTGTGGGGTCCCTGAGACAGACTGCACATATATAGATTAGGTCAATGCCATTTAAGACACTTGCGACGCTGCTCAAGGATCGCCTCTAAAGAACTCGAGGACATCTCCTCTGCCTCAGGTAAGCCCCTAGACTCATTTTGCAAAGAGTCTCCATTTTGCCTCTCCCTCCACCAGTTCCCAGGAACACGAATCTTCCTAGCTCTTGGTCCACCTATTTAAATTGTTTCAAATAGGGGAACTGTATGATGGGGTGCCTGAGTTTGAGGGGAACTATATGATGGGGTGCCTGAGTTAGGGGAACTGTATGATGGGGTGCCTGAGTTTGAGGGGCTTCTGAGATTCATCTGAGCTGCAATGTGCATCAGCACTTCATTCTTTTTAAGCTTGGATAATATTCCATTACCTAGATATCACCACAGGCTCCTGCATTTATCCAATGACGGCAGGGTGGCTGGCTTCTGTCTTTTGGCTATTATGCACAGCACTGCTGAGAAAGCTCACGTGGCAGGCTGTTAACTTTTAAAGCACTTTTACATTTGATTCTAACACGCATGTAAACCCTGGTGCTATGGACGGTATTTGGGGCATGCAGCCTTCCTCTTTAACCTATCAGGTTCCAATACCTCTGCCTTTTTATAAGAAAAATGGCAAAGAGTTTCCACAGCAGAGTCAGACACAAAGGAAGGAAAAGGTTACTGCCAATTATTAGACTTTTTAAAAATTACTCATAACTGAGAATGTATACAGCGCTTTTTAATGAGGCTGGACACTATTCCATATGTGCATGGAAAATGCAAAGGTGGCATGAAAGGATAAAATTTTTAAAAGACGCTGCAGGAATGGGTGGGGGGGGTGACAGGAGAGGGAGGACAAAGGTCCTCATCCCTGGCACTTTCCTTCATTGCTACCTCAGAACACCCTGGCTGTTGCCTGGCCCTCTGGCATCAAAGCCGGCATATCCCACTACCACCAAAAGATGATGCTTGGCTCAAAACTCTACACGCAGATGCCCAGCGAACCTCTGCTACAATCCTAAACATCTTGGTAAATGCTTGAAGAACAATATGCCCACTACCAAACCCCCACCAATGGACAGGACTGACACTATCACTAACTTCATATAGGGGAACTGGCTTCCAAGACCATTCCTCACCAAAACAAAGAGAACGAACCAATCCTCTCTACACGTGAGGAGCCTTAAGTCATCGGTAAAAATGTCCCCGTTCCCTCAGATCCTTTTCCCGTCTGAAGTCTGGGTTTCAGATTTCGCAGAACGTGAATTCAATCACAGTGGGCGAGTCAAGGGGGCAAAATGCAACCTCGATCTGGGAAACAAGTCTTTGGGGACTCAGCCCCTGGGCGGCAGCCAGCACAGTGCCAAACACACGCTGATTAAAGAACCAGGCCGCCACATGTCACTTCAAATATTCTTCACTGGGCACATAATAGAGTCAGGCAGATGAACATACTCATACTGTGCTCCCTATGGGGTGCAGAGGCAAAAAATAGACTACTGAAAATTGTAAAGATACCAGAGGTATGAAGGAGGAAGGGGGAGAGAGAGAGAGACCACCACAGTTCTATGGAATATGGAAGTCTTCCCCTTAAGGTCACCATGGACATCTGTTGTCAATTTTGTTCTTTTGTTCTCTCCAATCAAGGCTCTCAACTTAGGAATAAGCAACGGGGTGAGGGGGGGAAGCTACTAAAAAAACAGGTTTATTCAAAATACTTCAATTTACTGAACACAGGGAAAGAAATGACTTATTTTATCTCGGCTTCTACCTCCAGCCTTCCTCCCAAGGTGCTATGCTTTAAGTGAAATCAGGAGAATTTTTCCAGAAAAGGTATTTAGTCTGTACCACACAGAACAACTCAGCTCAGACAGGGTACAGTGGCAACTACAGACAGGGCCTGGCCAACCAGTCAGCTGCACTCCCACACATTTCAACTTAACTTCTGTGCCGTTTTTGCCCGTCACAAAGTATCACTGTTTTAATTCCACCGACCTGAAAACCTTTCTCAGCTTACAGGCAAGCACCAAGCTTGTTTTATGGGGAGTAGTTTACATGGCCTTGCTCTGAAGTACTGGCGCTGACGTTTTAGGATACAGTTTATCTAGGATTCCTCTTGTTTATAGGGGAGGGAAATTTAGAGGTTTGCACAAATCAAAAGAGAACCAGGAGAGGGCAACACAATGGCGTCACAGCAGAGACAAAGAGCCCTCACTCTGTTCCACGAATCCCAAGAATGTTTAGAGACCTCTTTAATCGACTGTCCCTAGGGGACCACAAGTCAGAAAACAAGCTGGCTCAAAGCTACAAGTTCAAAGACTAGTTACCTGTGCGATTTGGTCATAGGTAGGTATCCTCTGTTCAGTCCTGGTCATGTTGACAAACATAAAGTACACCAAAGTGCATTTGTCCCGCAAAGGTTTTGCCCCTGAAAGCTCCCAAGAGCTCTAACAGCTCTGGTGTGGACTATAGTATCCCTCACACCAGGATCTTAACTGATCCATCTTTGATCCACATTTTTTTTTTTTTTTTGGGAGACAGAGGCTGGCCTCACAGAGATCCGCCTGCCTCTGCCTCCCAAGTGCTGGGATTAAAGACGTGCGCCACCACGGCCCAGCTGATCCACATTTTTATAATAAAGTCTTGTTCTCACAAGAATGGTTCTAGACAAGACCAACACTGCTATTTAGTTCTAGGACCTATTCTCTCCAAGCCTTCCATCCAAAAGAACAGACCTAGAAACACCTTTCCCAAACAACCCCAATACAATAATGCCCTTGTGAACCCCATGCTACACCAACATGGCACTTACAGGCCAGAGCACTGGCTTTCTCATTAAAGACACACGTGCTTCGCATACTCCTTATGTTATTAATAATGGCCTATCTCTTCTGACTTTCTTTACTCCTAAGTCTACTGGTATCTGTACGAAACTCTGAGGTGGTGGCAGCCTTGGAACCCCCCACAAACCCACCTCAACTCACAGTAGCTGCCCACGTTGCACTGGAACCTGACTTTAAGACTCCCTTGGGCTTTCAAAGATTTAACCTTTCCCGACTGCCTTGTCCATAGGAGACTATAGTTCACAGCGAGTACTAACACATGGCTCCACCAGTGCAAGGTCTGACTCTCAGATGGAGTGGTTGCTTTGTGAAAGCAAGTCCTTGAACCAGTAATTCAGAAACCGTGCCTGATCTCAACTCATGTTTGTTCAAATAGTTGTAGATAAGACCACCCTTACTGACATGCACAGAATCTGAACAGAAGTGTCCATGGTAATGGCTTCTTGGAGTGTGAAAACTCACAAGGATCATGCCTTGTCACCCTCCAAAGTTTAGGGTCTAAAGTCCTCTCTAGATGCACTAAGATTCACCTCAGGAGCTTTAGGAACTCCAAGTGTCCAACTCCCACTTCAGATGAGCCAAACTGACTGGCAAAACCTTCATGCCTTTGCAAGGCTGCAATTCCTGTGTCTGTCTCTTATATAGGTCTTTCTCTGTCACATCTGTGGGCTCACTTTCTAAGGCTTCTGAGGGATCACTACCTATCTACCTTGAGGGAAGAGATGGCTTGAAGGGTAGAGAGTTGCTGTTCAGCAAGGGAGTGGGGGGGGGGGTAATACAGTCTGAGGAAGGTTGATGAGAATGGCGGTGAGTGCATCCAATCCCACCCTGGTTTACTTTGCTTAAAAGCAACCACAAAAGTCTTTCTGTCAAAGCTTCATTTTACACAATGAAAATACTGAGAACCCCAGTGGACACTCTAGCCCTGAGGTGCAAAACAAGCTTCAGTCGGACAAGCAGAGGCCCAGTCACTGGGTGGAGTGAAAAAGCCAAGGGCAGCTTGGGACAGCTGGACTGAAAAGGTAGTTCCTGAGTGGAACAAGGGAAATGACTTGGGTAGCCACTCTCCTTAAAGCATGTACACACTCACGCAAGCCCACTGGAGTGAACGAACAACAGAGTACATATGCTAGGCACAGGAATCTGAATAGCATTTCAAGATAAGTCATGCTCCTCCCCATGTTCCCAAAAGAAAACAAAGTGGAAAGGGGTGTAAACAGGAACAATGACCCTTCTCTCTTCTGATGCAAGGATTCGTAGATGGCACTGGCGCTGTTCTTAATGCTCTCTAAAGGAGTGAAAAGACAGTGTGAACTGTCTGGCTTTATACTACTTCCTTATGATTTAAGCCCAGTGTTCAGTGAAAAGTTTTGCCAGGCATTTGTGGCACACGCCTTTAATCCCAGCACTAGGAAGGCAGAGCCAGGTGCATCTCTGTGAGTTCAGGTCAGCCCAGTCTACAGAGTGAGTTCTAGGATAGCCAGGGCTACACAGAGAAACCCCATATTGAAAACAACAAAAAAAAAAAAACAACAGGGAAAAAAAAAGTTTCTTACACACAAATGCAATCCACTGACAGGGAACTAGTCCACAATTCAAACTTGACAATAATTTGGAATAAATGAATTTAACAATAAAAAGCCAAAAGTGAAGCTACAATCCCCATTCAAGGAATTATAAGCAGAAATAAAGCCTCCCAACAGTCTGCAGCATGCTGCACACAAAGAATGAGCATTCCTAACAAGAAATCAAAAACCACAAAATACTACAAAGTATGGAACCATTTGATTTGTACCTTGACATAAATGAAAAACTCCACACCATGGACCTTCCATCTCATGAATGCAATTATAGAGGCAACCTGTACATACACACATACACATGTGCGTGTGTGTGTACACATCCACACACATCTACGTATGTATGAGCCCATGGGCTCTAAACTCTGTAAGGAATTCTCAAAAGTGCTGGCTTCTGGCACCCTGGAAAGAAATACAACAATGCAGATCCCTCTGTAGCCTACCAAACCTCAACTGTAGCCCACAGGCAGGACACTCCTAGGACAACGTGACATTCCAGTATGAGAAGACCAATATGCCATATCTCTGTTGCCTTCTCTGTCAGCAAAGCCTGCAGGGAACAGGGGACCAGAAACACAAGAACTACCTTACAGTCAGTCAGATTAGAGCCAAGTGGGCACACTCAGGGGCCTAGATACTATGTCAAAACTCCAAGGTTCTGGAGCCTGTGCCCAGTGTATCAGCCCCTGGTGGTAACAACAGACTGGGTTGTGTGACCACACATAGAAATGGTCAGCACATAGTGGAGGCTGCCATTACTCCCACCCCAACGAAGAGTAAGCTCAAGGTTCTAGAGAAAGCCAAGTCCAAGGCCTTGGGGTTCTTGAATACTTGCCATCTGAATAGAGGGACCTGTGTAGGACACAGCCAGACAATGGTTTGCAGCCCAACCCAAACCTGAAGACCACAAACACATCTCCTGAATGGAAAGACAAAAAAAAAAAGAAAGAAAAAACCTTTTTTTTTTCTTTCCTCTAAACTATCTACATTCTCTTTAGCATCTTATTGTTTTAGTATGTGATGCCACAGCCATGAAAAATAATCTCTAGACCATTTTGTTGAGCATCAGAATGAGACAGCTGGTTGCTGGCAGGAGGAAATGTTCAATCTTGTCACTTCCAAAAGGAATTCATATTCATAATTAATGATGCTTTTGTCCATGCCAGAAAGAAAACTTAAAGGCTCAACTATGCTTAAGTAAATTCTCCTCAAGCCAACTGCAATACAATTTTATAAATTATAGAGCAGAGGGAAAGAACATCTTGTCAGCTGTGAGGGAGACAAAAAGGGACAATAAAAAAAAGATGAACAAAGCAGCCATGTTTCAAGAACGAAACTGGGCTAGTAACACTAATTTCTGGAAAAAATAAAATGCTGTACTTTCATTCTTTCCATGAAATAAACATTAAGCAAAAACTACCATCCTACAGGATACGTGTGCCCACCACTACAGCACCTCAAAGATTCGGTTCTTTATGCCTTAGGGTGCCAGCCAGAAGTAGTGTGACAATGATCTGCCCTGCTAAAGACACTGACGAGTGGGCAGCTAAACTACCAAACAAGATTCCAGAGGCTGGAGAGAGAGATGGCTGAGTGGCTAGGAGCACTGGCTGCTCTTCTGGAGGACCCCATTGTATTCCATGGTGACTCACAATTATCTGTAACTCTAATTCCAGGGGGCCTGACGCTCTCTTCTGAACCCTACGGGCACCAGGTGACACGTGTGGTACACAGATACATGAAAGCGAAATATCCACATGGATAAAATCAGATTTTATTCTGTTTTAGTTAAGAAACAGAGTATGTGGGGTTGAAGAGATAGCTCAGCAATTAAGAATACTGGGCACTGACTGCTCTTCCAGAGGACCCAGGTTCGATTCCCAGCACCTACAAGGTGGCTCAGGCACCAGCAACACACATGGAACACAGACACACACACACACAGGTAAAACACCCATGCACAAAGAATTAGGTAACAATAATTTTAAAAACATACTCTTTGGTTTCAGAGTCATTTCTATAGAGCTTTGGAAACACAATTAGAAAACTCTTAAATAAACTCCAGTGAAGTATTTGGAAGAAGTTTCCAGAATGATAATACCGCCAGTATACAGCCTTCAAATGGGCAAAAAGAATAAACATAGCTGGGCGTGGTGGAGCACACCTTCAATCCCAGCACTCGGGAGGCAGAGGCAGGCAGATCTCTGAGTTTGAGGCCAGCCTGGTCTACAATGTGAGTCCAGAACAGCCAGGGCTCTGTTACCCAGAAAAACCCTGTCTCAAAAAGCAAAAACAAAACAAACAAACAAAAAAGAAGTCAAGTTTCATTCAGCAACTATGTTAAGAACCAGGGGTGAAATGACTGCGTAATGGTATGAGCTTTTTTCTGTGATTATAAAAAAAAAAAAAGTAAAAAAACTGATCTTTTAACATCCTGAAGGATAACCAGTCTGTGGTATGCAGCATATCCAAACATATTACATTTTGTGTGAACATTACCATTATGGCTACCCAGCCCCAGAGCCTTTGCTGGTCACCTTGGGTTCAGGGCTCTGTTAGAGATAATGAAATATTTCATGACCAGAGGATACAGTGTTACACCCATGGTGTGTGTATTTGCTAAGCACTATTGAGCTGTTCACCTTAAAACGGTCAATTTTATGTTTGTTAAACTAATTCATTTAATTTAAAAAAAAAAAACCAGTTGTGTCACTATTCTTTAATGTGTGAGTTCTCACCATGAAGCGGCTCTCAGGCTAGTGACTGAACCAATGACATCAAGACTACTAATGTGACAGAAATGTGAAGCTGGCGGGAGACTCCTAGACCCTTTAGGGGTCAAGGGCTCTTGGAGGAGGGACTGCCTAAAGAAAACTCAGAGAAGAGTCTAAGGGTGCAAGGGAGGAAAGCCGAGGCAAACACATGGCAGGGGACTAGAACACAGTCAGTACTTGAGGGAGACAAACACCAAATTCACTCACATCACTGTACAGGACCTAGATGTGACCACAAATACCATTAACTAGGCAGCTATCATACTTACAATGTGTAAATATTCATTTATGATAACTATGAGCTGTATATTACAAACTGGAATGACCACAAACATAACCCTAATCTAGCCCACAGAATTTGAGGGGAATTTGCAAATGTCCAGGTCGGCCAGGGGTTGGAGAACGTAAGACAAGAACTGCCATGCACACAGAGGCTGGAGAAGAGCCAAGGCCAGCAGGGCAGAATGGAGTCAGAAGAGTATAAGACCTGAAGAGCCTATGGGCTGACAGTGGGCAGTGATCCCAGAAGTCACGTGACACGAGGACACTGATCACCAGTTTGAGTTGTTCAAATTTGGCCAGTTAGGAGACTCTTTCACATTCATGACCTTATTTGAGTTCGTGGTCACCGTGAGAAGCAGGCACGGCCAATCTGACGGTCATTTCATGGACAACAGAGCTTAGGTATGCCAGAATGGACTCACAACCCGTGGCCATCTAGTGAGGAAGGAGGACAGGCCTAGAGCAGTTACCACCCAGGCTGTGCCAGGGAAACAGCTCCATGGCCTTAGATAGTCAAGTCCTCTGTCTTAGCTAGTTTTCTATTGCTGTGACAAAACACCATGACCAAGGCAACTTATAAAATGAAGTGTTTAAATTGGGCTTCTGGTTTTAAAGGGTTAGAGTCCATGATGACAGAGCAGAGGCATGGTAGCAGAACAGCTAAGAGCCACATCTTGATCATGCCACAACCATGAGGCAGAGAGAGGGTGTACTAGGAATGGCTTGTGTCTTTTGAAACCTCAAAGCCTACCCCAGTGGCATACCTCTTCCAATGAGGCCACACCTCCTAATCCTTTCCCAACAGTTCCATTAACAGGAGACCAAGTAGTCACACATAGGAGACTAGGAGGGCCATTCCCACTCAAACCACAACATGCCTCTTCATCCTCTGTGACCATTGTCATTTCATGAGTCAAAGCAAGTGGTTGTTTTTTGTGTGGTGTGGAATTGACAGTGGTGGTTCCTCAGATGAAATATTGCCTAGACTGTCAATTTTCTAAAATCATAACTTAGCTGCACTCAACTAAAAACCCAGCTTGAAGGGCCAGCAGGGTTGTTCGACAGGTGAAGACACCTCCCACCAAGACTGACAGTCTGAGTTTAATCCCCAGGAACCACACGCTAGAAGAACTAACGCCTCGAAGTTACCCTCTGACCTAAACATTCACACTGTGGCATGCTCTCCCTCAAAAATAATAATAATAATAATAATAATAATAATAATAATAATTAATTAAAAGAATAAAAATGTAGAAGATAAAATAAAAAACAGGCCTAGCACGATAATCCAAGCTGTCTGCAAGTGCTTTGAAAAAGGCACAGCCTCTCTTCCAATAAATAGCGGTTTTCAACTAGCGGTATTTTTCACTTTCGAGAGACACTTGACATTGGCTAGAGGCTTTCTTATCTGTCAACATAAAGAAAGAAAGAAGCAGAGATACTGCTGAGCACCCTGTGAAGCACAGGCTAGCCCATCACAAATGATCTCACCTGAAGTCACCAGTGCTAAGTTTGAGAAATCTGGTCTAAATTCTAATTAACAGGTTCTGTATGATTGATCCCAAGGGTGGAAAGAACATAGAGCCAAAATACCCCCACAGACCCAGATGCCCCAAGCTGCGCAGCTTCACAAGGATGTGGCCATGTTGTTTTGACCTCCACCGAGCCAGTTTCCTCATCTGCAAATTAGGTTCCTGCAACCTGAGTTGGTCAGAATCTACCAGGGTCAAGACCCATGGCAAACGCTCAAAGCCGAGGCTGGCTGAACTGCCACCTGTGATAGGCAAAAGCTGCAAGGCATCTGTTTCTAAAAGATATCGACTCCCCAGTTTTGCTTTATACAAACACATTTAAACTTTGCATCCATCTAAACTAGGATGGAGGCAAAATCACTCTTCTTCAGAGTCATTAGCAGGAGTCAGCAGATGGGCAAAGTCACCTGAGGCTCAGGGTCTCTGTCATCTTCCATGCAGACCACTCCTCCACCCATAAACCCACCTGGATCGGGGACAAGCCGAGTTGCCACCCCTGGGAGGTCAGGGGTTATGTTTTCACAGCCCATTATTCCCTCCAGTTCCAATACAAGGGGCGCAGGCTGCACTTGGGTTTAAACCGCATCATCCAAACGAAGTGCTGCCCTCATAATTAGCATCCGCCTCTCCTCCGCATGGATGGTGACCACGTGATGAAATCACAAATCAAGGGTTGAGATCCTGGTACAGGAGCCTGGGCTCTGGATAGGGCTCTGAGCGGTTGGGGGTGGGGGGTCAGGAAGCGCAGGCTGGCCACATCCTTTGTCTGCCACCAAGCTCTTCTGGCACAGACTGAGGCAGAACCAGCTGGGGTCAGTAGGCCAATGCCAGGGGTCAGTCCTCCTGCCAGAGCACAGTTCAGGGAGAGGGATCATCCTGGTCCCTTCCACAATTATTTGTACTAAATCGGGTATTCCTGGCCATCTTTGGGAAACTGCCCCACCCCAAGTCAAAGAATTACATTAACAGGGGGTGTGATAAGGGTTTCTTCTAGCCTTAGCAGAGCAGTGGGCTTGGGTTTTGTTTAGTTTTTTCATCTATTTTGTAACCTCCCTTTTCCCCCTTCCATTATTTTAAAAGAAGAAGCACCATTGTACTGATCTGTGAAATACACTCCAATGCAGCTCTAATCGGAAGTACCATCCAGAGGCTAGATATTAGTTTCCATGGTAACCTAGGTCCCTAGGCCTTGGCACACACAGCAGGAAATGCTGCAGATTTCCAGAACCATGTCTTTTACTAGAATGAAAAGTTCCACAGTGAGTGTAAACATTTGGGAATGTGTGTGTGTGTGTGTGTGTGTGTGTGTGTGTGTGTGTGTGTGTGT
>CAJQZJ010004888.1:6119281-6187007 GCA_907164525.1 Lophiomys imhausi
TGTGTGTGTGTGTGTGTGTGTGTGTGTGTGTGTGTGTGTGTGTGTGTTCTAAGACAATACAAACATAAGAGCTAAACTGTTCTTAATGTTAATAAGTTTATGTCAACTAAAACAACTGAATACAAGGTAAGCAAAAACTGTCTTTCCCCCTCCAAAAAAGCTAAAAGAAAGCAAAAATAGCTTCCATAAAAAAGGATCAGAATGGAAACAGAAAACTGCTTTGTAACACCAGATGACCAAGAATTCCTTATAAACAGCGGGCTGGGGGTGAGGATAGGTTGTTCCTAAGTAACAATCTGAGGAAAACACAGGACAGATTTCCTTCCATAGCCCTTGTCACTTCCCACTTGCACATCCTCACCATGAAATCACCCAGACAAAGCAAACAACTATTTAGTGAGTGTGGCAGTGACAGGAACCCAAGAGCTGCCACAATCTCTCTCCACTTCTTCCTTACTAGCCTGTGGCCCAGGACAAGTGATGTCACTGTTGAGACCAGGCTTCACCTACAAAAGCAGGCACTGGACACCACCGAGGGTATGAAGGTTGAAGGGCTGGGGATATAGCTCAGGAGGTCGAAAACTTGCAGCATTAAGCCCTAGGCTCCATCCCTGGGAGTATACAGACACCTGGAATCCCCACACCTGGGAGGTAGAGGGAGGATTCAGAGTTCGATGTCATCCTTGGCTACAAGGTGAGTTTGAGGCCACTGAGATCTACCTGAGACCCTATCTCTAGAGGAAGGAAGGGAGGGGGGAGGGGGAGGGGAAAGGGGGAGGAAGGAGGAAGGGATGGATCAAGAAAGAAGAGACAAAGGGGGAGAGGAAGGGATTGAAGTACAGACTGGTTTAAAACATGTAACTTCTCGAGCCAGATTTTACTTTAAGCCATCAAAAATTAGAGCATTACAATCAAAATTCTATTAAAGATCAGTAGACTATGATAAGGCCTTAGGTTCAATAAAAAAAAAAATATGGGAGGTTCAGTGCTTAAAAACACTTAATGCTCTTGTAGAAGACTTAGGTTCAATTCCTAGCACCTACACATTGGCTCACAAGCATCTCTAACTCCAGTTCCAGGGGATCTGATGTCCTCTTCTGACATCCACAGGCACTGGGCATGCATGTGCTGCACATAATTTTTTTTCAAGAAATATATGTATTTTTTTAATCTTAAAAAAAAAAAAAAAAAGATGGGCTGGTGAGGTGGCTGGGTGGGTAAAGAAGCTTGCTACCAAGCCTGAATACCTGCAGTTAGTTCCCTGGGACCCACATGGTGGTAAAGAGAAAGCCAATGAATGCCCACAAGTTTTCCACAGAATTCTACTTGAGTACCTCGGCATGCCCCCCATACCACACCAACACCCACAAACAAAAATGTAAAAAAAATTTAAGCTCTCAAATTTCCTTAGTATGCATCCAGAGAATTTACTCTAAGTTCTTGGTGACAGAGGAACTGCTGAATATTCATTATCTATTTCATGGATTATTTCCCAAAAACCCATTTTCTCCTACAGTAAAAGAACCTGCAAGTGTTAAGTGACTATGACATGATTGAGTGGTTTTCACATTCGCACATTTCTTTGAGCTGGAACTTTAGAGGGTAGGACAAGAAGGCTACACATAGTGTCAGAAGGCATGAAGTCAGGCCTTCTTCAAGGCCACGTTTACCTCCCAAACTGTTATTTTTATCTGAGATGGGCTGAGCAGACCAAACCAAGCTCATGCCTCTGTGAGGAATGACATTTCACGAGAAAGTACTACCCCACAGAAAAGACCTTGCCTCATCTGTTTGAACTACAGCTAGCACATTCTTCCATGAGCACTAACCAGTGTTTTACAGGCTACAAAGGTTTTTGAGTGTGGCGGTTCAGAGGAAAAGCAAGTTAGTGAGCTGGGATGGAAAGGGTGGGGCAGAAGGCGAGGCAGTAGTCTCTATTTGGAACCAACCTCCTGGCAGCCCAGGGCCCTGAAGGCTGGAAGGGGTCACCAGTCGAGTAAACTATTTTATTGTGTAAACTGCCGAACACAGCCACGCTGCACAGACAGAATCAGTCACCCAGAAACACACACATCCTTTCCAAGTTCAGACCTTCCTTCTCCTGCCCCACTGCAGCTGAGACTAATGTCCGTAATTCATGGACGCTGATGATGACCAAAGTCAGAGAGTACAGCATACTTCCTAACAGATGTCACCTGGATAAGCACACGCAGGGAGATGGGAAACGGCTCTGAATGGTGCAGAGCAGGACCAGAACACAAGCTTCGTCACCGTCCACCATACGCTTTGGTAAAGGGAGAGTGAGATTTCAGGTGAGTTCCTTCCAGAATTACAGACTGCTCAAGCACTATTTCAGGAAGATGCAGTTCAAAGCCAGATACCAACCAGGCAGACATTGGTTATAACCACGATGAACACTGTGTCTCTCTGTCAACTGGAACTCCCCAACCAAAGAGCAATAATGAAGGCCACGTGTGGAACGAGACCAGGTGCTGTTGTTGCCAGCCACCCGTTTCGTATGGGGAAAAGACCAGAGGGGGAGGGTAAGAGGGATGCCACCTGACTGCCAGAAGTGCCCATTCACTGCTTTCCAGAATACACACATTCGCCCTTCAGAATAATCAAACACACGGTTAACCACCTCCAAACTCATAGCCACGAACGGCTGGACAAAAATTTAAGAGTCATTTAAAAAATATATATATGTACAAAATAAAAACATTAATAATTTTGATATTTCTAGTCTTTGTGTTATAGTGTGATTTATAAGAATGTCAAGATTCCGTGTCATCCCCTACTGTCCAGATTCAATGCCAACTCTGAACTTCATAGAATGTAAACCAAAGAGCAGAAAAAAAAAAACAAAAGATAGCTTTTCATTGCACAGGCCATGATTTAAAAGTTGTGGGTCCTAAGCCAATGCACATGACTCAATGTACCATACTGACGAGTCAGATTTGTGGAATCGTGGAAAAACATCAAATCCAGGAGCACAACAAGAAAACACACCTGTAGGGATGACAGGGAGCCTGGCACCATGGCAGACTGCAGTCTCTGCTCTAGAGGGTTTGGAGTGGAAGGCTTAGGAGCTGGGGAATTTATCTTGGATCTGTGTTTACTTATTAATGGCCATAGGATTTAGCTAGTATTATAAATAGCAACAACCTGTACAAGATCTTTATTCGTACTTTATATAGAGATACTCTTTACAATAAATTGGGACTATAGCAATACCTCATATAAAAACATGAGCGCATATAAACATACATATGTGTGTATGTACACACACGCAGAAACAAAGTAAGGATGGTGTGAGGGTCAGACAGAGGTTCGTGAGCCACCGTAACTCTAAGTTGTGACAGCACGAGCTATTAACACAGAAAAGACTGGCGGGAGATGAAAGCTGGCCAACCTGGAAGAGGTCTGAGTTCGGCATTTTAGACAAGACTCTTAAGTCCAAGGCCCTGGTCACTTCGCCTAACAACCGACAACGAATCACATTAAAGGGATTATAGCTATGAAGTCCAGTCAACAAAGGACTGTTTGTTTGGCATGACCCAGCGCTGAAGTCGCTCTTCGTGTCCCTGTTACTCAACGGTAGTTATGAGCAGGCGATACATATAGATGTGAAGGTGGGCCTGCTTCCCATCCAGTTACCCTCAAAGAAGGTGACTGCAGGGCACACTTCTACAGAGCTCAGGATCACCGATGCACACTGCCAGCTTCCTCATTCTAGATGAATCGCCGCCTCACAGAAACCACCCTCCTCCGGGTCACGGAAATCCTCTTCATGTACCTAGAATGGACAGCAGGTCAAGCTAACCTGCTCAAACACTGGGCTTTCCTCCCTTGCTGCATCTTGCAAGCAGTTTGGGGCACTTCTTTCCCTAAATATTACCCTCAGTACTGTGTGGCTGTCCCCAGTTTTCAGTGATTGAATGGAATACTTGGAGCCAGAAGTATTTGGGGTTGCTGATTTTTGTCCCAAGTTTAGGAGACAGGACCCTAAGTCTAAATATGATACTAATTTGTTTCATATATACCCTGTCTATACATGTCTCAAGGTAATTTATACGTTATTTTTAATAATCTTGAACATGAAACAAATTTTTGTAGTGTGGAATTTCCCACTGTGGTGTCAAACTCACTCAAAGAGGTTTTAGGCTATTTTGGATTTCAGATTCACAAAGCGGCCATAGATGCTGAGCCTGTATCTTCACAGAGTAAACTACATTCCCCAGCACATAGAACGCAGAGACGGGAAGGTCTACATAGTTAGTTCTTGTATAGCTGGGGTTAGACAACATGGTAAGACCTTACTTAAAAAAGTCAGAGACAGAAACAGAAAGACAGAGAGGTAGGGTACATTAGAAACCACTGTTTACCTGAACCTCTCTCTAGTATCCCACTCCACACATGGTAATAATCTAGATCTAACTCACCGAATGCCTGAGCAAAGGCTCTAACCAACCTTAGCATCTGACAGTGCGAGCTGCACAGTGAACTCCCAATAAATCTAATAGAACATGGCATCCATCAGATGGCTCCCAACACATACAGGTACTGGGAAAGCCACTGTGGGGACAGGCGTACCTTCACAACCTCCACTGCATAGCGGGGCTGCTAGTTCACTGGATTTTTGTGTTACGTTTGTTTGCTGGTTTGTTGGTTCGTTTATTTTGGGGGGAGCACAGGCCTTGGGCACAAGTGTGGAAGCCAGTGAACGACCTGTACTCATCAGTTCTGTCCTTCTACCACGTGAATTACAGGAACTGAACTCGGAACATCAATCTTGGTAGCTAGCGTCCTTAGCCACGGAGCCTTCTGTCCAGCCTTCACTCAGATTTTTTAAGTTAAAAATGCAATTACTTATCTAGTCATGGTGGTGCAAGGCCTTTAAACCCAGCACTTGGGAGGCAGAGTCAGGCAGATCTCCATTAGTTTGAAGACATCCTGGTCTAAGGAGTGAGTTCCAGGACAGCCAAGGCTACACGGAGAAATACACACACACACACACACACACAAACTCCCTCCTCTTCTCTCCCATTAGAGACTTCAGCCACTAAGCTGACCATCCCTCTGTGAGCAAACTTCGAAGTGCATCATGTCGCAAACATTTCAGCAAATCAACAGCTGCTCCATAGACAACCGTGATGTCCCACACTGTAAGAAGCCAATGTTCCAGAGCCTGAAACAGACACATAAAGACTGCAAGGAAGACAAGCCAGATTTCTCCTCAACTTCTAAGACATGGTTATTAAATTCCTCCTCCTTTTCTTGTATTTTCATGTTACATCTTAAGCCTTGGCTGGAATGAGGTCATTGGGAAAGAAAAAAAAAAAACCAATATGCTAACCTTGAGTTTGTTGCCTGGCTAAGTCTGGCTCCTAAAGAGAAGTTAGCATGGAAGTCGTTTCTCAAACGAAAGAACTCCCAGAGTTCTTTCCTATGCCTGAAAATAACCAAGGATGAAGTTGCCCAAAAGAACAGAGTCGGCTTCTGACAGTGGCCATGGGTTGAGCCACAGGCTGGCCCAAGGCAGTTTCAAACCTTTTGTGTTCAATGAATGAATGTGACCACATTCCTTTAAGGTAGAAGAACCTTTTTATTTTTTAACTAAAAAAAAATTTTTTTCCAGTTTGAGGCTAAAGTGCTTTGTAGGTTAATAGTCATATGGCTCTAATTACATAAAAGAAAGTTCTAGAGTTGAACACGAACATCACTCAGAAGCTAAAGGCTACTGAAATGGCAATTAAACAATCTGGTTAAAGTAAAACTCTGGGGCAAACAAGACTAGTCTGGCTGGAGCTTGGAAATTTCCTGGCACCATCTGCTCAGCAAGGGAAGATTCCCTCCCTTCCCCCAAACAGCCAAGTGCAGGTGGTCACCTTTCCTGCACTGGGACCGCCCCTCCCTCGGGGGCAGGGGACTTCAGGCTACAGTGAAGTATGAAGACACACTGGAACCCTCAGAGAGGGGTCACCAGAATTCAGATTCTGAACTCTCAAGTGCACTCAGTCCAGGTGTCCAGCCCAGCAGGCTCCAGATGAAGGACTCACAGGCAGTGGGACTCAAATGGCTCATGGAGGATCCTCCGCACAGAGGCCCAGGGGGAGCCTGGAAGAGCGCACAGGTACAAGCAAAGGGGCCGAAGCTCCGGACGGTCTAGGAAAAGGGAGCTCACTGATTAAAGCACACACATGACAGGTGCTTGGTCCCAGCTCTACCTGTCCCCACCGTACACAACTCCAACTGCAAGAGGGGTTCCCACAACTCTGACCAGCCCAAATGCCCATCTCTGGCACCCACTTTCCTTTTCTTTTCACGCTCTTGCCCTCCATTTTCTTCTGATTAATGTTGCTTTCTCTAGTCCTTTCTCCCCTGAGTCAAAGTAGAGGTTACGAAGATAAATTAGAAAAGGAAATGTGTACCGTCCAACTTCATCCATATTTAACCTATTTGAGTGAGAAAATTAAATCTCGGGGTCACACAGCTAGCACAGCCAGAAGTCCAACCCAGACACCCCAGCTCCCAACCAGGGTACTGTTTTTGCATGGATTGGAGTTTTTAATGCCTTTGGGATGAAGTCACTTTAAAACCAAATACAAGCACATGCTAAGGCCAGAAGTTCCTTACATAAGGGATCCTAACTTACTGGGTCAAGTCCAGATTCCGAGGGGGGTGCCAGCTCACTGGCCACATGACCTCTGTCAGGGTCCATACACCCACTGTGCTGACTCTGTCCCATGAAAGTTACATCACAGGGTGTTGTGATGACAAAAAGACCCCGGGTCCTCCTACCCAGATTTCCTTATTATACAGTCAACTATGATCCAAAAACATTAAATGGAAAATTCTAGAAACAAGCAATTCCTAAGGTTTAAGTAGCTTTCATTGGAGTATCATTCTTTGTTGTAATTGTTCTCATTATTAGATGTCTTTAATCTCACTGTATCTGATTTACATAGTAAACCTTATCACAAGTATGTATCTATGCATGTATATGTATGTATGTACAACATATACACCAGGCATCTAATGTGGGTTTTGGAAAGGATCCCCCAAAACAAAGAAGGAACAACTCTACATGTAAACAGAACAGAGTCCAGCCCACGGGACATAGTCAAAGGACATTAGCAATCACGATTTTCAATATTAAAGCCATGCTCACTTTTAAACATGATCTAATCTGCCTGGAATCCATTTCTTTCCTTCTGAGAACCTTGAACCCCTTCTATGGGCTTGGCAGATCACCGAGGAACTACATCCCCCAGGATGAGTTTTCAAAGGTGTAAAAGTGATTACAGAGGCACACAAAAACATGCAAAACTGAAACCCACACAGTACGGTGCCCTTCAAAGGCCCTTGCTGACCTAGGCAAACAGTGTCGAGGCCACAAAGGGTCAGTGCTGAGGGACTGAATGTGGTAGGCACCCACATCAGACACTGTGTGCAGGTGTACGGATGTTCTCCAGAGCACATGGCCCTCCACTGCAGCACACTTAGAAGCCTTTTAATTCACTCCCCTTCTCTTTCTTTCCTCAGTTTTTAAGTAAGTGACTCAGATAAATGCATACCCACCAGCTCAAACACTTCTCAACTCCTGAGACAGCCACAAAATCTGAGATAGCATATATGTGCAGTTAATGCTTACAGACTAATTTTTGGTGGAGAGTGAATCTAGAGAGAGTATGTTTTATATAAATGAGATATTAATTCCAGAATATAAATTAAACATACAGAATTGTGCCTAATGCTAATAAACTCAAATTCCATTATCATTTCATTATTAATATATACTTGAAAATAGTCAAGTTACAGGATTTTCTTTAGAAAAACAAGATCAAAATAGAATTCAGGTTTCAATATTCTGTACAAGATAAGTTTATTATGAATAGATTGATTTTACCCTCATAGTAACTACTTGTGAAAGATTTTCTTAAGTAAATTCTGCTAATAACTCATGCTAAAGATTTTGTGAAAATGACAAAAGTCTTTCAGAGCTGTGTCTTTTGCAAGATAACACAAAATGTTAATATTCTGGGACCGGAAACCTAGTTAAAATTATCTTGAAATTCTGGACACTGGCCCAGTAGAGATGTGCATTTACAGTTAACGTTTGCAAATGGCACAGGTGTGTGAGAAATGCAGAGAAGCGCCACACAAAGGCAAAGCCTAACAAGGAGACTTCATGGCTCAGCTCAATGGAGCAGCCACTACTGAAAATACAAAGGCCAGGCGGTGGCGCACGCCTTTAATCCCAGCACTTGGGAGGCAGAGGCAGGAGGATCTCTGAGTTCGAGGCCACCCTGGTCTATAGTGAGAGTTCCAGGACAGCCAAGCCTAAGAAGTGAAACTCTTAAAAAACAAAAAAACAACAACAAAAAAGACAAAAAACAGGGGCTGACAGAGATGTGCTGAGAGGGAACTCTTCCTGTATATACAGGATCATAAATTAGTACAGTCACTGGGAGGACCACAGGTTCCTCGAAATTAAAAATAGACCTCGTGTATGATTCAGCAAGGCCCCGAGTAATTGAAGGGCAGGATGGCATGGGGAAGACACATCCACAGCTGTTTATAGTGGTACTGCTCTCAACAGCCAAGAAATGGAGACTGACTGGCAACCGACGAATAAAGAAAACAGGTACAGGCACTCAGTGGGACCTGTATCTACTGTAAAAGCAAACTGGTTTTGAGCACAATATGGCTGGAAATGGAAATCACCACATAAGTGAAATAATCAGGAACAGAAGTATCACATAATCTTACTCCTGTGGAATCTAAAAAGTCAGTTTTGGAGAAACTGGACACAGAATGGTGGTTACTAGAAGCTGGGGAGGATGGCAAGGAAGGCAGATGGGGACAGGGAACGGTACTCAGCCAGCTAGGCATGAATACAACGCTCTGCTGTGCACTGTTTGGTGGCACTTGTGGCATACCCAGATTCTGCACCTCAAAAGACTACAGAGGAAAAGAGGGAGGAAGGGAAAGACATGGGGGGGGGGGGGGAGGATAGAGAAGGAGAGAGGACGGGAAAACAGAGAGGAAGACAGGGAGGGAGGGGGGCAACAGCAATTCTTTTACCAACTTCTAACTAGAGAGATTTAAAAATACAACTAAACCTCCGAGCAAAAACACTAGACTAGGATACTCTTTCCGCAGGGTCAATGGCACTGAGCCACCCGGAGCCCACATGTGAACAGCCTTGCACAGATTCATCCTTTCCTTGGTGACGCAGATACCACTAAGAATAGGTCACTCGGCTGCACAACCATGGGGACCTGAGTTTGGATCCCCAGCAACCACACCCAAGCTGAATGATATGGCAGGCACCTGCGACTGCAGGGCAGGCACACAGGCCAAGACAGACAGATGATCCCAGAAGCTCATGGGCCAGGAAGCTGGGCTGATGAGATCCAGGGTCAGTGGGAGATCCTCAAAACATAAGGTGCAGAGGGATGAAGACACCTGACATGCACCTCTGACTTTCTTGTGCCTATACACCCACAGGAACACCTATACACATGAATATGTACATACATACGGTACACACACAAAAATAAGACAGAGAACAATGGAGGAAGACAGCCAACATCAACCTCTGGCTTCCACACACATACCTGTGCACGCACACACTTTGTACACACACACACGTATACACTACACACAAAAAACAAACAAGCAGGCATTCATAGATGTACAGGCATTAACTAACCCACAGCCTGCCTGCTATAGCAAATACCTGGGGGAGATACAAATCCAGCAACAGAATAATAATTAGAACTCGCTCTATCCCTGCACAAGAATCCCACTTGTCTACTAGAAAGAACAAGGTGCTGGCAAGGAAAGGTAACGGTAGCACAGTGTGGAGGAAAAGCAGGGGATCAATGTCTCCTAGGAGCGGTCATCTGAAAAAGCTCGTGCGGAACCACATACTGATGTGAAGCTAGCTTTTCTGCTCCTGGAGAGGTGCAACAAATATGTTCACAAAGGATGCTAAACCTAAATGTGGTTTTGGTTTGTTTGTTTTCTTTTTTTTTTATATATAAAGAGTACATTCTTTAAGTTCCCCCCCTTTTTTAACTAAAAAATATTGACATACAAAGTACTTCCAAGTTTCTCTTATCATCACCACAGAAACAGCTCCTGTCAGTCATATACTCTTTAAGGCACACACGGGTTCCCACCTCCAATGAAAAGGAGGCAACCCCGTGTATTTGGATTCTAAACAAACTGTGCTGCCAAAACGACCTGAAACCAAATGGCTTAAAGGTATGTCAGTCCCACAGGAGTCTGTTCACAGGGACATACAGGCCTGCAGCCACAGACATCACCCTCCAAAGCCCAGCTCTAACCCATTTCGTCCACAAAGAGCCTCTTCCTGTTTCTTTCCCAACAAACAATTGCTGTTTTCCCTCTCCTGGAAGCAGGAGAATTTCCAGGCCCTCCAATTTCCCACCCAGAAGCACCCTGGGGGCAGCCTCCTCAAAAACTCAGGTTCTTCCCACAGGAAACCACAGACAATTAGGGTCATCTTTCCAGTCACTCTTTTAGGATCCACCCAGTAATTTAACAGTAAAATCTAAAAACATATTCTGAGCCTCAGGAATGCAATCTCATGCGGGGCACAATGGCCCACACCTGTAATCCCAGCACCCCCAAGTGGAAGCTGGAGGATCAGGAGTTCAAGGTCATCCTCAGCTACATAATGGGCTCAATGGCAGTCTTGGCTTCCTAAGACTGTGTCTCAAAAAAAAAGGGCTCAGCAGATAACAATACCTGCTGCCAAGTATGGAGATCTGAATGTGAGCCCTGAACCCACATGCTAGAAACAGAACCAACCCCTGGAGGCTCTCTTCTGACCTCCCCACTTCATCATAGCACAGAGCAAATGATGTACGTATGACTGGCAGTTACAAGATCACAATGACTGACAGACACGGCTGAGGTGTGAAGGAAACACACTGTGGATGGATAGTCACATTTCACAGCAGCAAACATTGGTCTGCATGTTCAGCTATTTAGAGCCGAAGCTCCCCAAGTTTCTACAACAGTTAGGTAATAATTTTAAAGGCATTTAAAAATTATACAGGTTAAGACCCCCACCACACAGGCAAACCAGATTAAGGAAGCTTGCTATTGATGTCACTGTCATATTTCCATGAGGACTTTTTGCAACACTGCTGGCATCTCAGAAAGGTGGAAAAATAACACCTCCCCTGAGAACACGTCTCTGCCTCCCTGCGCTGGGTTAACTGCGCACTTTCCTATACTCCCCTGGCACGCTGAGTTTCAGCTGTTACTGTGCCACACGTGTCAGTTGTACACTGGCATTCTTTATTACACATCTCAGTGTCCCTACCCCAATCAAGTGGTGTGCTCTCTGGGGACAAGAGGGCAACTTATCAATTCTTGTGGTCTCAGGACAGTCTTGCAATAAAAGCAACTGGAGTGTCAATCTATTTGAATATTTAAGTGTCTACAGTCAGTGGCTATGGACCACTGGAGGGTCTGGGAACGGCCCCCAGCATCGTCCTCAACACCCAAAATTCGCAATGTTACCGTGACACTTAGAGAGCAGGTACACAGCCATGCATGACATGAGGGACTCAAGAATGACCAGGGAAGGAAGAGCAGAAGAGGGCAGCTGCATTGGGAATGAGAGGGGGAATACCCTGGAATGAAGGTAGGCCTAAAAGCATCCACTTTCTCCTGGTGCGTCCCACATGTGATGATTATCCCTGGTATTCTCTGAAGCCATAAAATCTTTTCAAAATATTTCACCTTCTGATCATTACTTTCCTAAACATACTTTAAATATCAATTGGGCTCTAGACACTCTGTCTTGTGGGGTACCATCAGGACTGTATCGGTCTCTTGTTCGTGGGGTCAGCAGTCGAAGACTGGGGACACAGAGAAGGATATGGCACGTGGGATGATGCTGTGCCTATTATAAAAGGATCCCTTGTTTGATGAGAACCCAGGACAGTGGCCACGTAAGCCTCTCCAGGATTTCCACAAGGGAACATGGGGGAGCACAGGACAACCTGTGCTGGAGGGCACACAGCACAGCCAAAGTTGTAGTATGAGGCTGAGCACATGGCTCGTAACCACACCCACGGCAAGTCACCTCGTGGAGGAACAGTGGTTCCTTTCTGTTCTTGCCTAGTCTTCACATGTGCTTCACTGTCTGGGGAACTAGTTACAACTTCTAGAATGTGCAACCCCACAGAGTTAAAAATATACGAAAACTCTGAGTCAGCCAGGCTCTGATAACTCAAGCCGTATCTGCTCGAGAAGCCGCCCAGGGGGAGAGCCCACGTGCTGGATTCAGTTAGTGCTGGAAGGCAGCCTTCCATCTGCTCACCACGTGTGTTGGTGGCCATGTCAGCCACTTTCTGAAAGGCGTCCAGGAAGGCAGCTGCTGCTACTACTGTTGTCCTAAAATGCAAAAAGATAACAAAAGCATGAGGGATGTCTCACTGGCAAATTCATCACAGCTCTTGGGCTAAACTCACTGCCACACAGTGAACGGAACCTTCCAGAGACAAAAAAAAAATCCAGCAGCAGATGGTGTTTTTCTCCCTAGCACTCAACCCCAATAATGGCCTGACTGTGTAAACCACCAAGAAAGATATTGCAAAGAAATAAAAGGGAGATGTTTCTACCCCAAAGAGTGTCATTAAAAGTATACCTGGCACCGGTGGCATCAGCTTTAGAATAGGAAGTAATTTATGTGCATGGGAGCTGACAGGGAACAAAATCTTGGAGGGCAGAAAGTTCAACATTTCACTGCCAAAAAAGGAAAACTGAGACCACAAGTCCAAAGAGAATTTAGAGATCACTAGTTCACACCAAGAATGACTGACGTCCCAGTTCTGTGACTCAAGGCTCAGCTTAACCCACTGCCACTGCAGCACAGGGTGAGAACTAGGTTAGGTCTTTCTCCCTAAATCCCATCATGACACTAAGATACTGGGTTTTTGCTTTCCTCTGTATTGTTTTGTTCAGCCTCAGGATGTTCTTCAGCTGCACCTTCTGAAGTCTTAAAAGCAACAATGGGAAAAATTAAGGCTCATTTCATGCCTTAGGAATCTTCCTTAATTCTGACCCATGCCCTCAGAAGCCCTACCAGATGGATGTGCTCAGCACCCTGTGGCCTAGGACATCATGAGCTCAGGAATGACCAGCATCCCAGGCCATTCTAAGGCAAACCAACAAAAGCCCCCTATCACAAAAAAACCTCAAACCAAACTCAAAGACTGATGCATTCTTCAAGTGTTTATTACAGGACTCTAGTCTCTCCTGAGCTTTCCTGAGAAGAATACAGACTACAGAATAGAGTTCACACTGCAGAAAAAGAAATGGCCTGTCTTAAACATAGCAATGGTGTCTATGGAACAAAAGGTTTCTGAAAAGTTCTGAGTACGGTCCCTTAAGGCCAAATTTCAAAATGAGGCCTGAGAGTTTCTAGTAGATCAAGAATCAGATTTAAACAATACTCTGTCCCTATCCCTATCTCCCCCACAACCCACACAAAGCACATTTTAAAAGTGTTCACATCAAATGCAAATATCCCTGGGACTTATAAATAGCTCATTCTGACTTACGATTAATATCTGACAGGCCGGTTTGATTTATTTATTCTCATTCAACTCAATGCCAATCAACCACATTTTATGAGCCAGCTGCAGACAAGCCTTGCCCATGGAGGTTACTGGAGTCCTCCTGCAAATTAGGAGTTCTACGCTGGTCAGTCCTGAGGAATTGAAGAGTCTTTAAATGACTGCACTTTCTGACATCAAACAGGGCATCTTGGCCCTTCCTCTGAGTACGCAGCAAATACAAAACCGCTGAGAGCTGAAGAAGTGATTCCGCGTAAATACCCCAGACAGTGCTGCTTCTGCAGTGGTAACCGTAGCCTTTCTCTAGGACACAATTACACTCTCGGTTTGATAAACTGATAAAGAAATGGTCCCTGGCCTCAGAAGACCTAGATGTGGGGCAGGGGGCAGGTGCTGAGAAGTCTACCTTGAGTTCTACTTTCTAGGTTCAAGACAGGCAGTGAGCTCATTACTTCAAGATCTACCACTCTCACCAGCAACTGGGAAAGGGAACAATTTTTCTCTCCAGGCCCATACTGAAAGCCCATCTAACAATCAGAGGCTGGACAAGAAGAAGGAAGGGGAAATTTAAATACTTTAGTGCAGGGGGACACCTCCTACAAGAGGGATGCTAACCTAAGTGAAGTAAGAGTGGTTGATGAGACAGGGCTAGGAGACCAAGGCAGTTCCATGAGGGGAGGCTGGTGAAGCCCTCAGTTAAAGGACCCAGCGAGCTCAGAGAGCAGGGAGATGGTCAGGGACCCCGACAGCTGGAGAAGGTTACATATCCAGGGTCCAATGTCTACTTGGGGGTAGCATACGAGGCTGCAAATATCCCCCACAACTAAAGCTGAAGGAAATCCATGCACCCCAGGCCGGTTCTTCTAGGCCACAGGGGAGCCGTGCGTCTCGAGGCAACAGCTCTGAGCAGCAGCCTCTGGTATGCACTGGCAGAGGCTCAGAAATGTCACCTCACCCTACCTCATCTATCTACCCCCCCCCCCCCGTGGGGCTCTCTTTCCTAGAACCCCCTACCTGCTGCTCTAATGCTTCACCCTCTCATCCATTCTCATCCAACCTCAAACCAACCAGTCACCCTCCTCCCAAATTTCACGAGTGACAATTATCCAAAGAGTCATTTTTAAGTGGCCCACGTTTCCTGGAGTATCCACTAACTGCAGCAGCTACATCTCTTCCCACACTGACTTCAACAGGGAGGAGCTGCAACACCTGAGTATCTCTCCTATCACAGCAGAAGATATTGGAACAAGCATGCGAGGCAATACAAGGTTCTTCAAGAAAACCGGCAGCAGATAGTGTGTGAGGAGTTTTTGGAAGCACAACTTCCATACCGTACAATGTGCTTCTAAGTGTCTAAGTGCCTACCTCAGTGGGTTTTAGTAAAATGCAGAACTGGGTGGCAGCATCACGACCCAACTTCAGATCATCCCCACCGCCTCAGAAAGACCGCTCTCACCCGTCTGTAGTCAGTTTCCTTTGAAATCCCTGGCCCAGCCCACCACTAACACTTGCCTCTGTAACAGACGGGCTCTTTCTGGAGACTTCATGTGAATTGGACTCTGGAACCAGACTGCTCGTGTTTACGTCCCTCTTCTGGTCACTTACTGATGGCATCTCTATGGACATGCTGTCACTTGTGCCTCAGCTTCCTCGCCAGCACAACCCAGCTGATGCCTGCACTTAACCCTGTGGGGCTGAGATTTCTGACAAGTTCACATATGCCTGGCACACAGTGGGCACCACATAAATATTACCCATTATTACTCTATGTAATCGAATCTGAAAATTCCGGCGGCAGGAGGCAGACCAGAAATGAGTCCAATTTCACACATGGGACTGGGGGGTGGGGTGGGGTGAGGCAGGATGCTATGAATTGATACTGCTATAAGCAGAGCCTGCTATACCCTTCTCTATCTGTGACGCTTCTAAATTTAACCAGGAAGTGGGTGCTGAGCCACCTCCCCATCTTGTCTAAGGATGTAGCCTTTTCCTGTGGAACACATGGGTCTACTTACCGCAGCTGGGACTGCAGCTTTCCGGCTTTGTTTATGAAATCTTCCCAAACTGGATAGCTCCCCTACAACAGAACAAAGCCAGCAATCAGTCACACTGTGATGAGCCAAGCACCCGATTCCAACCAAGCAAGGAACAATCTGCAGATGTGATCTTCCTTTGTAGGGTTCTTTGATGTATATGACATAGATAGGCAATGGCTCACGAACAGTTTCAGGTGTGCCCTGTCCCTATAATCTTGCAAATAACCACAGGCACCAACAGGAACTAGTTTCACAGAATCTAACACCTACACCCTTGGAGTCAGTATTATATACACGGTGGGTCCAAATTTTAAAAACACAGAACATGCCGGGTAGTGGTGGTGCATGCCTTTAATCCCAGCACTTGGAAGGCAGAGGCAGGAAGATCTCTGTGAGTTCGAGGCCATCCTGGTCTACATAGTGAGTTCAAGGACAACCAGGGCTACACAGAGAAACCATGCTTTGAAAAACCAAACAAAGAAATAAACCCCAGAACATTCAAGGCTCTCTCAAGTCACCTGTGCATACAACATGGCTTGGTCTATTCTCTTCTACGTCCCACATAGCACAAGGTGGGGACCAGATGACCGAAACCCCTCCTTAGGACAGGTGGCTATCAGGAAGTACTATCAGTCTACCAGAATCGCAAGGCTGGAAAATAACCTGAATATAGCCAGCCAGCTGATGTTTAACCCCGGTATCTATGTACACTACGGCAACAGGTGGTTCCCCAGCCAACTTCAGTCAGCGTGGAGCTCCTCCCACTCATGGGCTGCCGATGGTAAGCCATCTGTCTTAGTGTTCCTGCGGCTCAAGTTCTAACCTTCCAAGAGCCCTGAGAATCAACACTGATCATCTTTCCTCTGCACTGAACTCTGTTTGAAGTCCAATCACATTTCTCTAAGGCACCCCACCGCACAGCCCCACGGTGTCCTAGAGGCAGCACAAGGGGTCTCCTCCTCCTGGGTACAGTACTAAGACACAAATGAGTACGTATGTTTCCAACCGGGGCAAACCAGAATGAAGCCTGCCAACCCCTTCCCCGTATACATTACATATATACTGAGACCAAGAGGTAACCCCAAACAAAGTCAGTAGAGGTAAAGCATGGGTGGGGGTGTGTGTTTGTCACTGGACCTTTCACCTGGGGTCACAGTCACAGAACACAGTATGGCTGGTAGGCATATTGACAAGGTAAAAATAGCATTATGCCACCTCTTGTTTTTGTTGCTAAGAGGAGAAAGGAAAAAAATGGAATTAATTAATCGTCGCATCTTTTGTTACAGATGCCAAGCCAAGACTGTCTAAAACTGCAGTCGAATGAGCCCATGCCGACAACTTCTTACGGCCGCCATGGGCCATTTCTCTGCCCCTCGCTGCTGTCTCTCCGCCTTGGCACTCTCAGCAGTCTGGGAGTGTGGGTCTCTGCTGCGGTGCTGCCTGGTATGTTACAGAAAGGCGAGTGAGCAGCATCTCTGGTCTCTTCCCACTACAGAGTCGCCAGAAGCCTTCAACGCCTTGTTATGACAAGTGAAATTATCTCTAGGGACTGCCAGATGTCCCGTGGAGGCAAAAATCACCCCTGCTTAAGATCCAATGTCTTAAACACCTGAAAACATATTTCTTTTGGTAAAGAAATGGCTACTGCAAGGCTATCCATTTGTTTGGAGTTACCTCTTCAGTCCCTTCCTTCCAATACTTAGAAGAAAAATGTTTCTATTTTGAAACTTAAATGTGTAAGAGTTAACACCTTGCTAAAAAATTACCCATTTACGTATTTCTCTAGCCATCAATTCTGTCTGAAAATATGCATAGAGGTTATATGGAAAGCTGCCTTATTAAAATGGGTTACTTCAGGGAGCTTAGATTTGGATCAATATATTGCTTTTTTTTTCCTTTGTACTTTCCTCTATGCTATGTTGCTTTGTTTTTTTTTGGTTTTTTTTTTTTGTAAGAGTCATGTATCACTTTAATGAAAACAATAAAGGCATTACATTAAAAAAATTTAAGACCAAATTAGAGGTTCTGGCAACAATTACACCATGAATTTCCTACCAGCCATAGCCCTGCAGTCTGCTTTGCATATGCTGCTAGCTCACAGCCAGCTGCTCTGCAATGGTGCATCTAAGACCTGCTGGGCCTCTTTGCCATTTGCTCTCACAAAACGCAAAGCTGCACCAGGGCTCTTCGCAGAGGCCCTTTGGCAGCTACATCTGAGTCAAGCCAACAAACTTCTAGACATGTTTCTTGACACATGGCCCTTATCCTGTGTTTGAGCCCTGGGGGTATGTTCAACCCAATAACAGAACTGAGCTTTAACAAATGAGCCTGTCATGGTAGTGCACAATTATAATCCCAACACTTGGAGTTAAAATTCAGCCTTGGTTACTTAGCAAATTCAAGGCTACCCTGAACTACAAAAGATATAGTATCTCAAAAAAAAAAGCAAAGGCCAAGGAAATTGGAAAGATAGCAATCAATCAAGAAGACCTGAGTTGGACCCCTCAGAACTCACATAAAAATTCAGGGCACAGTGGTATGTGCTTGTAATACTAGCACTGAAGAGGCAGAAACAGGCAGATACCCCAGGGCCTATTGGCCAGCCAGGTTAGCCTAATCAGTGAGTGTCCAACCAATAAGAGACCCTGTCTCCAACAAGGCAGACAACATTCCTGAGAATGGTACCTTAGGGTGTCCTCTGGCCCACCTACACCTACACCCACACATGTATACACTCAAGCAAACAACCAAGAGGGAAGAAAGGAAGGAAAGAGACAGAGATACACACACGGGGGGGGTGGGGAGAGCGGGGGCAGAAAGAGAGACTGAAAACAACCCACCTTGAGGGTACTCAGCCCACCACTGCAGGCTCATCAAGACACCATAAGGATCTATTTTGAGCCCTCTGTATTCACTATTTCTCTATCAAATCCGTAGAGAAATACTCTGCCCAGAAACTAAAGAGTTCAGGGTAACTCGGGAACCCTCTGGCAGGTTGCTAGAGACTTGTCTGGACAGAGGTACCTTCTAAGAGTGCTGAGGACTGAAGCTCATTACTGTCTGTCTAGCCAGACCCTCTCTCTCATCCACAAGACATGATAAGAAGTTCCTGGAGAAACCTGAGGCCATTTAGCATGTGCCAGCCTACTTGTAGCTGAAGGTACTACTGTCATCTATAATATAAAGCAGGATGAGAGAATAGTCCTTCCCGACCTATTAGTCAAGATTTATCAGGTCAAATCAACCCAGGTGTGGTTTTTTATGGCTGTAATCCCAGCACCTGGAAAACAGTTCTTGAGTATTGGGAATGTGAGTTCAAGGTCACCCTAGGCTATGTTACTAAGTGACAACATGCTGGATTAGCCAGAGGCATGGGCCCATCACCTCAGCTCTAGGTACAGCCCAGGCCAGTAATTTACTAGGGGAAATCACTGGACCCTTTAGGGCCCATTTCCCTGTAATGATAATTAAAACAATCTAGTCACATTGCTGCCTTTTGGTTAAGATCAAGTGTAGGACAATTCCACCACCCTTCGGAGCACAGCACCACTCACTAACACCGAAAGACTGTGGGAGCGGAGTAGGGAAGAGAAACCTGGGAACGGCCTGGATTGAAGCTCACTAATTCTCCCACTTGCTGTGTGACGTCAGAGCCACTGGATATCCGTACAGAGACACCGTTAACTCGCAGGGTTGATCTGGGGAAGAGATGAGATCGCAGTGACACTGAGGGGACATCTGTACTCCCGGGTGTCCTGCAGTAGCACTATTCACAATGGCTAGCACAAGGCAGCAACCAGTGTCCGTCAAATGATGGTGGGTCACAGACAACATGTGGCTGTCACTGCAACAGCCCAGACAGAGCCACAGAGCATAGTGCTAGATGAAATAAATTAGACACAGAAAGACAAAGCCCACATCCTCTTAACTGGTGTGGAGCCTAAAACATCTAACTGATCCAGTGGTGGGAGGAAAAGGGATTCAGGTGGGGTTGGCCAAGGATATCTAATTATAATTAGATAGGAGGGAAATGGAGCTAGAAGGCAGTTAAGGGGTTGCCAGGAGCTGTAGGGAGTGGCTACCCTGGGGGAGAAGTAGGGAATGATGGGTAACGGAGTTTCTGGGGTGATGAAAAGTACTCAAAAATAGGCTTTGCAGAACATACTGCAAACCAATGGGCTGTCGGCTTTCAATGGGCACATTGTATGAGACATGCATGGTATCTCAGAAAAGCTGTACAGATAAAGAAATAAGGTCACACCTACAGGGAATAAATGCAGTGATTGGCACACAGAAAGATACTTTTGTGAAGAAGGGTCCTGACATTCCCAATCTGAGAGATCAGCATCCTTCAGGATGCTCACTGGGAGTCAGGTTGCAAACTGGCTATGCAGGCTCAAATCCTCATTCCTAATCCCAGCTACAGAACTAGCCAAGGCAGGAGGCCAAAGGTGGTTCAAGGTACGTTAACCTGACTTGGGAAGAAAGAACAGGCCAAGGCAGCAAGGTCTACTGTGTCCGCAGGTTTGTCTGCTGATCCTAAACATACAGTGAGGTACTTACCCCACACCAAGCGAGATCAGTGTGCCTGAGAACTGCCATAGCTCAGACCACTTATAAAACTCATCTGGAGTGGAAGTACAGCTCAATGGTAGAGAGAACACCAAGCATGTATGAGGCTCTAGGTTCAATTCCCAGGGCTTCCAGGAAAAAAAAACAAATTTGTTCCTACCTGAAACCTCACTTCAATTGTTCCCAAATTAGAAGAGAGAGAGAGAGAGAGAGAGAGAGAGAAGTGTCTCCTTTTTCAAGGGATGTAGCATACAGCTTCCCACCCACAAACGCCCACCCAGTCACAAGAAGGCTGACAAAAGCAGCTCTCCTGTCTCCTGACTTAATGCTATTTGAGGATCAATCAGAGTGTCAAACCCACCCATTTTCGGCAATCTGTAATTTAATGGAGTCTTAAAAAAATTCTAAGAACATAAATGTGATTGTTGGAAAATTTTTAAAAAGGTGTAAATGTTATTAAAACTTAAAAAAGGGGATACCAGGTTGTACCATATTATTTTATGTTTCTTTCAAGGAAAAAAAAGTTTCTACCCACCTGAAAGGAGTCTAACTACAAAAGCCAAAGGCTTGGAGGATATGTGCGGCGAAGAAGTAACTGTAGAAAGATTGAAAGGTATTTTTTTTAAGTCTTGATGAAGATGGTGCTCAGTCTTCCAAAAACCCTAGGTGTGCTCAGAACCCTTTGGAAAGTGATGCCAACTCAGGCCTGCATGTAGCCTGCACCAAGGAGGAGCAGGAAGATGACCCTGGGTCTCATGTGTTTTCACAGGTGTCCTGGGCACAGTGGAAAAAAAACCCAAGGAAAGTCTCCCAGAGCTGTGGGAAAGACACCCACACACACACTATTGGTGATCATCAGAGAACACATGTAGGTTTCAGAACTTTACAGACATACCACAACCAAAGGAAACAAGACTCTACCCAGTTTCTGCTTCATCCAAAGTCATAGGCAAAAACAGACCCTCTTCCCCAGGAGTCACTTGAAACCCTACAGGAGGGGGAGGGAGTTTTTAGAAGCCTTGAACACTCAACTCAGATCATACCAGTTAGAGAAGGAGGAAGCATCCTGCTTATGAAGAGAAGACCTAGTTTAGTTATTCATCAAAACACACCATACAGGAGAGAGGGCCTTTCCTGATCACATGACTTCATGCAGTCACCTACTGGGGTTCCCATCATGCACCACAAACAATACCCAATGGCCATCCTCTCTTCAAATATCCAGGGTGGAGGGTGGGACTCAATAATTTTGTAAACTTCACTCACTGCCCAACACAAACGTTGCTTCTTCCAGAGCATTCTCTGCCATGTCTCCTCATCACCTGCCCTTCTGGGATTAGCTGTGTCCATTCCCTCAGCTTAGTACATCATGTGATTCATCTACAAGCCACGAGCCAGGGTCTCTCCTAAACCATGAGACAAGGACTTTGCTGGTACAATGACAAAGAAGTGGAAAACACAGCTGTCAGGGGACACTGTGGTGTTACAATTTTGCTGAATAGGAGCAAAACTGGGCAGGGTGGACAAAGCTGCTGAGGTCAACTTTCAAGGGCAAAGTCTAGAGATGAACTACAAATGGGACAGCAGGGCGAGCCAGGGTGACCTTCATTCGGATGACAGGTGATATCGATTCCAAGCTGGCCAGGTGATATGCAAACCTGGCTCATGGGTCATATACCTGGTGGCAGCCTGGGCCCTTCAGGAAAGAGAGAATAAAGTCCTATTCTTTCTTTTTTAGGGAGAAGGCCTCCTAAATCTGGGCAGGGTGGACAAAGCTGCTGAGGTCAACTTTCAAGGGCAAAGTCTAGAGATGAACTACAAATGGGACAGCAGAGCGAGCCAGGGTGACCTTCATTCGGATGACAGGTGATATCGATTCCAAGCTGGCCAGGTGATATGCAAACCTGGCTCATGGGTCATATACCTGGTGGCAGCCTGGGCCCTTCAGGAAAGAGAGAATAAAGTCCTATTCTTTCTTTTTTAGGGAGAAGGCCTCCTAAATCTCCTTTCTCTTCAAGAATTTGGTGGCCACAACCTCATCTGTAAACTGCCTTCCCCATATCCATCAAGGCGGGGTCCCTCTCTCCTCACCTCCCTCCTCTGCCTCCACTTGTCCCAAGCCAGAAGCCAAGCATTCGCCCAATGTAGAAGCAGGACACAGAAGCCAGGCAACAGGAACTCTGGTGAGGTGTGGCCTCGATTGATTTTGTTCCATATTAATCAAGGGATGGCTTCCCATACTCGGAGCAGGGCGAACCGTGTAACTCCTCAGTCTCCTCAGGATGGTTTCTGGTGCTCGATAAATAATGTACCAACTGCTTCTCCCATAATGGCTCCACTGTGACAATCGAGATCAAGGGACAGCTGAGGGAATTAGAAAACACATCACCACTCAAGGGACACAGAGGGGCTGGGACTGTGGCTACAAAAACCCACAATGTAAGAGGAGCCGGGGAACTAGGGAGGACTCTCATAAGGAGAGTTTAATTGTGAAGAAAATGAGGATGAGCAGGGACAGGCTGAAGGGAACTGCATTCCAGCTCAAAGACCTTTGTCCTGCCCAGAAGGAGCCTGACAGAGGCTGGCTCACAAGCAGTTACAGCTAAGACAATGCAAGGAAGGTGGGACCTGATAGGTCCTCCCTTTGGAGGAGATCGCTGGTGACTGCCGGGGCCCCATCTAGCATCAGCACTTTCTAAACAGTTGAAAGGCACCAGGCATCTATCTGTATCCGCACTTCTCAAGCATTAACTGATGTACCCGACCCTGGAGATTTGGCAGAAATGCAGACTTCGCTTTCCTTGCTCTGAGGCGGGGATGTGGGAGGGGGCATGTATGACCTGAGCCCTGCTGACTACCGTGGAGCACTCCCTGAGGAGTCCATCCTCAGGGCCTTCTTCTCATTATCTGTCCACAGCAAGGCCTGTGCTATTATTTTGTGTATGAGGAAACTGAGGCACAGAAACACATAGAAAGGTAAAAACTACCTGATGCCAGATCTTTCTGAATGCAGAAGTGGCCAAGTGGCCATTTCTGGGGACTAAGCAGCCTCAGGGACAGACCCTGCCTCAGGTCCCAGTCCAGTGTGACAGAGTGACACAGCCAGCCATTAGGTCCGGCTTTAGATGTGCATCCTGCAAGAGCCAAGGCAGAACAAAGGCACAGCTCTGGCCCAGGGAGAGCTGTGTGCCACCCTACAGATGCTCAGGTCAGCCATGGGAAAAGGGCCAGCACAACACAAAGAAAACCCCTTTGTGTGGAGAAAAGCCTGAGTCACAATGGAACACACGGTATGAATGCTGAGTGACTTTTATCTTGTCCTCAGATTTTCCGAGGGCACTAGGATGGACCTCTCTAGCAACTCGAGGCTGGTCATCACTCACAACATCATATTTCCTTCCTAAGTCCTCCTTGGTGAGCTCGGCCTCCAAGGAGGTTAAAAAGCAAAGAAGCGTGGAGAGAGATTTGGCCCTTCTGACCCAAGCTGAGCATCTCTGGGTTGAGGAATGCATTCAGCTTCCAGAAGTGGGTGTGCATAATTGAGGCCAGGGCCCAGGAATGCCTGCCAGGGCTCTGTCTCCCAAACTAAACTTCCCCACCCTGGCCTGCGAGATGCAGGTCTCCTAAGAGCCCCAGATAAAAAGCACCAGGCAAACCATCCATCATAAATACCAGTCCTGGGCTTTTATTTTCTCATTGGGACATGCCTAATCCACTAATTATCCCTGTCCATCAGGTGGCTGACAGCCTGGGGATAATCAATGGTTCCTTCCTTGCCCGCCCACCCTCACACACTTGCCCAAGTACGCCAGCAATGTATGCGCCTGTGATAAAGAAAGCACACCCACAAAAGGTGGCCCCCATCCAGCTGCCCCCTCACAGACTGCTCCCTCTCAAGCTCATCTACTCTAATTAAATCAAGGGCCCTGGGCTTCCCTTTTACCCACATTGCCAGGTCAGATGCCCAGGATGTTTTCCAACCTATTTCTCCACTTAACAATTACAATAAGTAGGCAAATATGTCAACTGTATCTTCAATTTTGCTTTGGTTTTTAAGTTCTTTACCAGAAAGCAAGCTAGTAAGCTATCTATCTATCTATCATGCACTACCCAACAGGGCTATCTATCTATCTATCTATCTATCTAATTATCTATCATGAGCTATCCAACAGGGCTATCTATCTATCTATCTATCTAATTATCTATCATGAGCTATCCAACAGGGCTATCTATCCATCCATCCATCCATCCATCTATCAATCATGAGCTATCCAACAGGGCTAACATAGGGACTGAGGGCTATTTAAATTTAAATCACAAGGAAATAAAGCACTGTCAGTCCCTGAGTCCTACTTGTCATACTTCAGTGTCAACAGTACCGGGAAGACCCAGAACTCCTTTCACTGTCTTCCCGGTACTGTTGACCCATTGGGCAGCCTTGGCCAGACCAGGGCATCTGTACAGCTCTTCACATCCGCAAAGAGCATTCAAGATCTGATTTGTTTGTCTGTTTTCCTTTTGAGTCAGGCTTTCATTATAAAGGCCAGGCTCAGCGCAGCCTGGCCTGGAACTTGTTTTCAAGACTAGGCTGGCGAGCCTGTGGTGTTCCTGGGTTGGCCGTTTGAGTGCTGGGATTACAGTGCTCTGCATTGTGGGTCTTGTATTTTCTACCCTTTGTAGCAGATGTGTTTCCATGCTCCAGATTTCTCTGCAAACACAACTCCCCATCCTCTCCTTTTCCATTCTCCAAGTTTGCGTGCGAGTGTGTGAGAGTGAAAGAGTGTGTGTGTGTGTGTGTGTGAGAGAGAGAGAGAGAGAGAGAGAGAGAGAGAGAGAGAGAGAATGTGCTCGGTAAAAACACCGCCCTATTTTTTCAATTATTATTTGAGATAGTCCCTCCCACCAGAAGAAAGGTTGTGGCTCTGTGCACCTTACACTGCCTGAGGAAGTTTGAAAGGGGTCACCCACCTAGTCACCTAGGAGTCCAAATGCACCCATGAGCAACATTAGAACAACCCCATCCATGTAGACAGTACCAAAGGGAGCACAAAGGGCTTCACAGCAACCCTAGGGAGGGATGTGCCTATGCATGTATGTAATATGTCCTCTCCACACAAAATAAGATGCAGAAAGAGTAATTGACTTGTGCAAAGTGAGAGAGAAGGTCTGCCCTCATTCCCACTTTATTGTATTAATTGCTACTAGGTTTGCCCAGTTCTTCAGACAATAAAGTCCGTTCATCAGCTCATCTGGCTGACTCTCCACATCAGGTTTTGCTGCTCTTACCTACAACTCCTACGACATAATCTCTTGTGCCCAGTTAGGCCTCCCCAGGACAATGCCTGACCCATGGAAACTTCACTGCGCAGAGTCCAGAGCCAGAGTCCAGAGCAGCTGCTCGATTCATTCATTCCTGTCTGTCAATATCCACGAGATGACAAGCAGAGCACACCATAACCCATGTGCCCCATAAAGCTTGAAGTCTGGACCCTGCAACTTCATACCCACACACACATGCTTATCCACCTCTTTCCTGCGCGCACAACTTCTCTGACTTGCCTCCACCAACTCCAAAATGACTTTGACCTTTGAGATCCTGCTTCCCTCACTAAGCTACCATTTGTGCTCATCCAACCCTCCCGGAGGCAGGTACAGGTCATGAACTCATCAATCCCACCCAGGAACTAGCCTTGGCCACACTGTGTCAAATCAGTTTCCATCTGGGGCAAAGACCACTCCTCATTTGTCACCCAACTCCTATCTCAAACTGTCAGGAAAGATACCCTGGTGCACCACCAAAAGTGTAATGCTTACTTTTATAAGAGCGTGGGTGGGTGCATGCGTGCACTTCCACTGGCAGGGGCAGAAGGCCTTGACAAACACATTCAAGAGTCTGAGCATGACCAGAGTCAGCTGGCCCAACTTCGGATCTGTTCACTGAGTGACTTTAGAGGCAAGTGACTTCATCACCTGGTGCCAGTCTGTCTCCATCTGTAACTGATGCTAATGGCTAGTTCCTGCCCCAGAGGACGATTGTGAGGCTACGAGAAACAAACCGAGTACTCGAAGGGTTAAGTAGCACAGAGCTCAGCTCTGCTTCAGTGAGTCAGCATACAATGGTAGCCTTCCTCGACAGCACATCAAATGGGTAACAACTACGCACAGGCACTGAGTGAGGGGCCAGTCATACAGAGATCAGAAGCCAATATGCTAAAAAGCTCAGCCTTGTTGGGAGGCTGAAGTGGCAACCAATAATCCCAAGGCTGCAGAGGGGAGCATTCTCCAAGTTGGAAAGACTGGAAAGGCAGTTGGTGGGAGTTTTCCAAATGGGGAAATGCCTCACCTGGCTCTCAAAGAGGAAGCAGAAATTTTCCTGGCAAAAAGGGAAAAACAGTAGGAAAACGAGCATTTCCCCAAAGTCACATTTAGCATGACTCAATATGGCCACCTGAAATATATTCTAGATACATCCGTGGTAAAGTGAAACACACACACAAGAAAGAAAGAGAACCTCTTGCTTCATGAACTGCAGAGGAAGCCTCTGGAGGCTCAGGTTGGCATGAGCAATCCTTCCACTTACCCCTGCTGCAATCCCTGCAAAATCTAGAGAGAGAATCAGCAAGGGTTTGCTAAAAGGGCAAATTCCTGAGCCTCACCCCAGATCAACAAAGAATTCAAGGGTGGGCCTAGGGATCTGCAAGTGAAGACACTCTTGCTTTCTCAGAACCACCCAGACAGCAAGACTGCAGGACCACAGCAAGAGATAAGATAGCATGTCCTGCCCACTAAGTCCTTAGAAACTGGGAACTCAGCAACCTCTTGGCCCTAATGTCCACGTCCAGCTTCTTTCAAAATAATCTGGAAGATGAGCACCCACACACAGGAATGTAAGTGGAGACGTGCTTTTCGAGACATTCTGCACCAGGTTCCAGAAGCCTTGAGAAGTGCTTTCCTTTAGGCCACAGATAAATCCCTCAAGGAAGACCATAAAGCTGCAAAAATGTACTTACTGCAGTGCTGCTTCAAACACTGAAAAAGTGGCCTAGCCCTAACACAGGTAAGAGGCTAGCTCCCCACCTCAGGGCCTTTGCACAAACTGAACCATTTTCCCACAGACCATTACTTGTTACTTAATGTCCCCCCCCCTTCCTTGAGACTCTCCCTCATCACTCTTGAAGGCATACTGTTCTGATTGTGACCTTGCATGGATTCCTTTTAGGATATAGGACTAGAGAGGAGGTTAGGTGGTTAAAAGCGCTTGTTGCCCTTGCAGAAGACCCAGGTTCAATTCCCAGCACTCACACAGGTGTAACTGTAACTCCAGTCCCATGGGATCCAATGCCCTTGTCTGGCCTCCCAGGATACCAGGCATGCAAAACATCCATACACATAAAATAAATAATAATAATAATAAATAAAAAGAGAGGGTTTTTTTGTTTGTTTTGTTTTTCGAGAAAGGGTTTCTCGGTGTAGACCAGGCTAGCCTTGAACTCACAAAGATCCGCCTGCCTGTGCCTCCCAAGTGTGTTGTTGTTTTTTTTTTTTAAAGATTGATGCCACTTATCTGACACCCACCTCATTAGATGGTAGGTTCCAAAAAGGCAGGAATTTGTGTCCATTTTGTTTGCTGCTGATTTATATTCTCAGCACTTCAAGCTGGACCTGGCACACAGTAGATCCTCAAATGTGTCCCCAGGGGAATTTAGTATAGGCATACAAAACAAATGCACATAGTCGTCACAGAAACTGGCATAGCTTATATAACTCCTCACATGGGAAAGGGAAGATGGGGTGAAAAGGAAGTTTTACAGCCCCTTTAATTGTCTGGGCTCGAGAGCCCTACTTTGTAATCAGTGCTTATGGGTAACTTCACTTAATTGAAGTTTCTAGGTTTTCTTCCATTAATTTTATATAACTTGTATAATCTTTTAGAAGTAATCCCTCATGAAATGTTCTCAAAACATTTGCTTTTTTTTTTTCTCAGCCCGTCTCCTCAGTGACTTAATTAGGGTGTCCCTAATTAAGGCCAGCACCATCAAACGGGCCAAGGTCCCCGGGAACCAGGTTCCACAGAACTAACTACAGGTCTCCTGGTTGCAGAATGACCTCAGTCCTCCCAGCAATGACTAGGGCTCAAAGGTTGGCAGTGGGTTTACTCCTGGCTAGATTCCCCACTCCCTGCTTCCTATTGGGGTGTCTGATGCAATTATTCAGGCCCCAGATCACATCCTGCTGTGACTCTGGCTTTGAAGGTTCAGTAAACAGTCACTTCAAAAAAAAGAACAACCATTAAACCCAACTCAAAGACTTCCTTAATGGCAGCATGCTCAGCTGCAAAGAGCCAGGCTTCAGAATGCAATCCTGGTCTCCCTGGAAACTAATCCACTGAACTGCCAAGCCCCTGACTGCAAGGATCTCCTGGCTCCTGGCTGGCACTGTCTTCTGGAGTAGAGCATGTGTCTTGAGGTGGACACTGGACTCCATCACTCTCCACTCTTTGCTGATAAGATGGAGCACCAACATGTGAGTCAACTGTTCAACAGTTTCAGACCAACTATTGGATCCTGGCCCTCCCTTGAGACCCCTCAAAGCTTCTTGCGTGTATAGGATGCTGCGCATGTATGCATGTGGGTACACATGCCCATGAACACGGACAGGCCAGAGGAGGACTGGAGTGTCCAGCTCTCTCTGCCTCCAAAGTATGCAGACATGCCCCGTGCTTTATGTGAGTGTTAGGGATTTGAACTCTGGTCTTCTGTCTTGCTGTCTTGAATTCTGGTCTTGCTCTTCGCACAGCAGGCACTCTCAGCTCGCCCCACCATCTCCTCACCCCACTGCCCCGCCCCACAAAGCTTCCTGAAGCAGCCCAGAGGCAAATCTAGATTCTGTATGTCATACAGCCAGAATCCTGATGGCATAGCTGAAGCCACTGGACGGACCAAATGCATCCACTGCAGACTATGAACGGAAAAATCTGAAACGCCATGCTGTGAGTGACAACCTAGCGAGCGGCAGGCACACAGAGCACAGTCCTGGAGCTGAAGTCCCACAGCCTGGCCTGAACCCTAGGCTCCACCTCTCACCTGCTGTACAAATTGGCTAACCCTCCGCAGCCCTGCTCCCAGCTGTACCATGGGAAGGATTGAAATGAAACCTCTACCCAACTAGGTTTAAGTGTGTTCCAGCCACAGAAACATTTATTGCACAAGTAAAAGGAAATTCAGTCGCCAGTGGGATGTCACCCAGACCAAAGGTCTTCTGTGACTCTGTCTACCCACCCCAATTGGAAACCAGAGGCACTCCTCAGCACCCCCACAAACTCTTGTATTCACCTCTGGCGGCATGACTACAGTGAAGACTCACGTCTTGTCTTCAACTCTTGTAAAGAACATCAACAATCAACACAGGGCTCAAGAAAAGTAATTAGCCCAGAATAATAAGCCCAAGAAATGGCAGAACTAGGCTTTAAAGTTCAAAGAAAAAAAAAAACACCTTTCTTGTTTTTTTGGTTTTCGGGATAGGGTTTCTCTCTGTGTAGCCGTTCTGGAACTTAACTCTGTAGACCAGACTGGCCACTTGCATCACAAATGTCCACCGGCATCCTGAGGGCTGGGATTAAAGGCATATGCCGCCACCGCCACCCAGAAAACCCACTTTTTGAAATTAGTAACTATTTGCTCAAATGTGAAAGATGCTCCCCCCAGGAGTGGCCCAAGAAGGCCCGTGGTACCTGGAAGTATGAGAATGATTTCAACAGGCAAAGATGGGGCAAAAAAGGCGAGGAGCCACAATGTGCCTAACGAAGCTGGAGTCCAAGTAAAGAGCCCTGGGCACACACAGGTCAATCACCTGGGTCTAGTAATAGGGGACACAGCTGGCAGTCAAGCTCAGGCCAAAGAGCAGCTTTGGGCAGGCAGGCAGAGAGAAGCTCAAACTGAGACTAGGTCTTGGATTGAGGCAGAGGCTCCACATGTACTCAATAAGGAGACAAGGCCAGAGGCCACTGAGAGACAAGTGAGAGCCACTCAGAAAACCAAGGGGGCCACAAAAGATGGCCCAGCAGCATAATTCTTCCCTCCCCTCCCCTATTTCTGAAAGGCTTTTCTTCTCCCTGCTCACCATCCTCTTATGAACAGTTGGTGGAGTTTTCAAGTAGAGAAATGGAATGGAAGCAGACCCTTCTGGGTCAGAGGGCTCTAATGAACTCAGGGCTACTTTACTTGGCAAGAAAGAAAAACCAAAAACCTTTAACTTCATTTCCAGAAGGTCCACTTACCGGCTCTAATACAGCTCCAAAAAGCGGTGAGGAGGAGGGGATAATTACTACCTAGATCTTAATTGTCTTCCCAATCTACAGGCTACAGCCACCAACACCTGGATGTGCTCCAGGCAGGAGGGGAACCGTTCACAAGTAAATCTGCATTTCAGAATCTTCATGAAGAATCTAAAAGGCAGGCATATTATCACACTCGCTTTACAGAAAAGAAAACTGGGACTCCTGGACTGAGAAACTTGGCCTTCACCGCAGGGTTTCCTTTAGCTCCCTGTGTTCCTGGTCAGCAGGGTTCCAGAATGACAAGGGTCATTTCCTGACCAGCAAGAGGTAGAAGGTGAGTAGCAGGCAGCTGTGCTCTGAGGCAAGGACAGTACTTAGTGCGTTTAAGATCTTTGCTGGCCAGTGAGACAGCCCCTAGCCACCCATGGCTATTTCAACTCAAACAACTAAAAAAATAAATTAGTTACCGATATGTAATTTTATTTGTGGGGCGTGTTTTTTTATCTTTTTAAGAGAGTCTCATACCATCCAGGCAGACCACAAAGTCTCTATGTAGATGAGAATGACCCTGAACTTCTGGTCCTGTCTCCACCTCCCAAACACCAGGATTATAGCACTGTACCACCATGCTTGGCTAAAAGTGCATCAAATTAAAAACTCAGTTCCTGGGCCACACTACCAATGTGTGGCCAGTAGCTATTATAACTAACAATTTCCATTCTGCAGAAGAGCATTAGACAGGAATACTGCAAATCAGCAAAACACTGTAAAGAATTCTAGATAAGCTTTTGTTGAGTTTTATTGGAATTATTTAGCATTTCGCTATATTTTTATTTTAATTTTTAATGGTGGTGAGATACACACAGCAAAACATACCATTTGACTATGTTGAAGACTACATTAGGTGATATCAGGATTACTCATATCCTTGTGCAAGCGAATGGGTTCTTCTTATGCTCGGGCAAGATTAAGAACGCACTGTGACAGAAGGGAAGCCCAATGGCTCAGGGATGCTCAACCCTGGTGACCTGGTGCTTTCAAAATCCTAAGGAATAAGATGCTGCCCAAAGCGCTGACTCAGGGACTCTGAGAGCAGCCCAGGTTTCATATCTCCCAGGGCACTCAGTAGGCCTTTTCTATGACCATGCCCTGCCACCCGAAGGACACACATCCCCAGACCCACTACTGTGGCCGCTGCAGAGCCCTGTCATGTGACAGGTGGCAGGAAGAGAGTCCCAGACAATACCTACTGCCCACCTCCGCCTCTCCTGGGAGCTGTTGGCACTGAGCAAGCCAGCATTTTCACTCCTGTCCGTACTTTGAAGCAAAGAAATCAAATAAAAAGACACACATCTCAAAAGGCATTCAACTGATTTTTTCCCCCACTTAAGACAGGAAAAGAAAACCCTCTTAAAGACTAAGATCAAGTCACTGTATGCCAAGAATTAGTGCAGGAAGGTGGTTTTCCGGGGAGCCCATCTAAATATGTTTTCAAGGGCTCTACCAACTCAGCCCAGCCTAGAGGACTACCAGGAGGTAATTAAATGCAGAAAGCTCTTTTACAGGCGTGTTCCTGGGCTGGACACAGAATGAGTTTGAGGTAAGGAGTTCGCTCTGAGGAGTCATGTGAACTTTGGGTGAACCTGACTAATCCATATGATTATGAGAGTGTGGCCCGACCTCAGACACCTTGACTACAGACCCAAGCACAGTCAGTCAGTGAGGGGATCCTATGAGCTCTGTGGTGCCCTGCTAAGGACAAGCAGTGAGGGTGATGTGCAAGAGCCTGATCCCAAAGGCTTCTCCACCCTCCACATACCCACAGAACCAGGAGGAGAAGGACTGTGCAAAGTTGCCCATTGGTATGACTGAAAAGTGGGGAAAAAAGAGGGAAGCCATATCTCTTCATACTCCATAAATTAAACATTTTCCCACAGGTGACAGTTGTATGGGAGCTGTCCACCCACGGCATCTCCATTCAACCCCATTCCTCCAGGTCAGAGAAGGTCCTAGTTCCTTTCATGACCTTCCTCTGGGTTCAGGCAGATGAAGTGCTATCTTCTAGAAAGACACCCTCACCCCTCCATGTACCTTGAGTACTTAAAGAGCTCCACAGTGGGCCATAGACAACAAGGCCTGAGTACTAATTCCACCTCACCTCACCGTGACCTCAGACAAGTCATTGCATGTCCCTAAGCCTCGGTTTTGTTTTGTTTTTCTCCATCTGCAAAGTGTGTGTACGGTGAGGGTGATGTAAAAATCATGCATACCTGACACTCAGTACAACCTGGCACACAGTAGGTCCACTGTGCACCATATGCAATGAATAGTGAGCACCCACTGTGTGCTAGGTGGCGGGCCAGTGCATCTCATACCACCAAACCTCACAACTGCACAATAGGTAAAATCAGTCACTCTCCAACCACACTGGGGTGAGAGAAGAATGAGTCACCCCAGGGGCTTCCAAGGGGGCTTAGAGGTGGGGGAGCGCGGCTTCAGGACAGATTCTGTACTGAGGCTGACTGGGGGAGGTGGGGCTTGTTTTGCTTTCGTGGCACATAACTCAGATGAAACCTGCATTCTGCACCTACTTTAAGGGAGAGCCTCGGGATTCAAATACAATAGGCTTTCTGAATGCCCCGCCAATTAATTTACTGTTTGTCGCTCCGTCTGCTATTTAATAAGGCCGTATCAGCAGTACAATCTGCAAATCTGAATTAAACTGCTTAAGGCATCACCCAGTTCCAGTTAAGGGGCCCCAAAACCTGTCCTCTGGCTCCCATTTGCTGTGGGGAAAGGCATTTCTTTATTTTCGCAGAGGTATGGGTTTGGTGGGAAAGTGTCCTGAAGGCAATTCCAAGAAGTAATGGGAAACTCAAAATGATCTCATTTTTCCATTTCCCAATGGGAACCTCTAAATGGTCTCATCACAGAAGGAACCCTGCCAGCTCTCACCCATCCTTGAAAAGATGGAAACAGCTTACATTTAGATGATAAAGCATCTGATGGGTCAATACTTTCAACCTTTTCACCCTCCAAGCGTTTTTTAGCTCAAGTGAGCTGGCCAAACTCACTGGTATCATTTTGGCTTTTTCCTTTTTTTTTTGTTACAGCCCAAGATAAGATAGAAGAGGTCAGAGGGCAAGTAGGTGGTCAGAGGCTAGCAAGACTGGGCCTATGTAAGACACACCATGCCTATTCTGAAAGTGTTCACTGTTTATGTTGGGTGCAAATGGAGCTGGAGAGGCTGTATTTGACTTGCTGACATTGTAGCAGAGTTTGGTGGTCCAACACAGCTAATAATAAAATACCTGGAAATGAATACATACCACTCTAGAAATGTGACTACTGACCCAGGCTGGACCCATTGTCCATGCAGGCTGTGATCTGGGAACAGCCTCTTCCCTCTCTATCTGGGTCTTCATGAATTCCACAGCATGAAGGTTCAGGGCATCAAGCAACAAATTCTAAACAATTTTATATTGTTTAGAATATAAATTTTATATATATATATATATATATATATAATTTATATATAGAGAGAATATAAAATGGTTTTTTCCCCCACAGAAATGCTAAGTCCCAAAATGACATATTTCCAAAGGAAGACAAGATTCACTCCTCCACACTCCCACAAGACTGAGCTCCATAGAAGAGACCCTAAAGCCTCGAATGAGGCGCCCTCTCTGGGTAGCTCCTTCTGCCAATTTTATGACATCTTTACTTTGCCTTCTTCTCCCACAGGCCCAAAATGAGGAAGCTGTAAAATCCTGGCCAAACACAACCATTTGCCAAGAGAAAAGGCAACATGGGGCCCATCTGTCCATTACAGGGTCTGCCTGTCCTGCCTTTGTGTAGCTGTCAGCCTTTACCCAGAGTGGCCCACTTCCCTCCAAGTACCTGGTCCCTTGGCTGGCTTTTCGTTATCTTACTACAGAAAAACTTTTTTTTTCTATTTTGAAGCATTTTAAAAGAGAAGTCCAAGAAGATGGATGCCCTGGCCCTGACCAAACTTCAGCCCTTCCTTCAGGGCTTGCAGCCGTACCGCATCAGAGCAAGGCGCAAGAGCAGGGCCTAGCAAAGGGCCTTCTACTAGCAGGCCTCAAGAAACACCTAGGAACTGAGTCTGTCTTACCAAAGGAACCCCACAACAGCTAAAATGGCAGCTCTGGAGTCACTACACTGCACCAGACCCAATACCCACAGGGTCAAGGGAGGGGAACTAGCCTGACGTCCCTCTGCACCATAGGAAGATTCCCATGGAATTCAAGATGTCCCTTTAGCAGCTCTAATTTTAGACAGAACTTCAGGGGATACTGGTGGCAAAGGGGGGCAGTCCGGAGGAGCTGAACAAGGTCCCTATTCTGCTCAGCACAGGTGCCCGTAACAGGACACCCCCATCTAAAGTTACACATGGAATGGCTCATCCAGGTGCACTGGGGTATTCTTTTTAGCTTAGCCATATTACATAAACCTGAACCCAGGGCAAAGTTCTACTTGCAGCAGATCCAACTGGGCTCCAGGTATCCTGGTGCTTGAGCAACAAGGACAAGGAAATATTTGATTTTTAACATCCAATTTTTTTTTTAATAAAAGTTAATTATTAAAAGAAGACCGCTGTCCCCAGGGTCTGAGATACTTGTAAGTTTGGCTTGCAGAGTCTCTGGAACTTATAAGGCACGGAATCATGGTCAAATTCTGGTTTAATGATTCAAAACAAACAACACTAATCTGTTTACCTTACTATGAGCCAATTCTGCCCAGAAGTTGGATAGAAATAAAAAAGATTCTAGGACCTCCTTGATAGTTAACAGCCACCTCTAGACCACTGTTCCCCAGAAAAACCAACCACATGCCCTTCCTAGAAGCAACACACAAAGCTCAGTCCCCCTTTTCTCTTGGGACCAACTCACACACAGGCAGCTTTAAGGGTGATTTCCGTGGGTCCCAGGGAAGACAGCCATTAAGCGATTTTGCACACCGCCATTCATTAGTGGCCACCACCACAGCAGGGTGGAAGGAAGGGGAAAAACAGAGGCTTCCTCTCATCAAGGAATTGGTAAGTTTTTTAGCAGCTGCTGCTTGCTTTCCTTGGAGCTCAATCCCAATGGAAGCAAAGTGGGGATTTTTTTTTTTTCCTCACCCTACCCCTGACACACACCCTGACAGCTCGGGACTCGGTCCCATGGAGAATCTTTGCAGGAAGCACAAAGAATTCGCCCAAGCTTTTCTGTGTCTTGTGCTTTGCTTCAGAAGATGGATGGTATGAGGCATGGAAATTATTCCATTTTCTGTTATCTTTTTTATTTCCTTCAAAGAGGAAATTGACTCCCTTCCTGTGTTGCTGCACATTGTGAAGTCTCCAATGCTACTAAAAAAAAAAAATTTTTTTTTCTTAGCCTTTTTCTCACCCCAGTTCAACATCACTTTTTTTTTAAATCACCTAAAAATGGTACCAAGGTGACAATCCAAATGGCTTCTCCCTCAAAGCAAACAGAAAGGGGACCAAAAAAATATAATAAGCTGGTCATGAGTTTAAAGATGAGAAGTTTAAAGAAGGACAAGGTCATCAGAAGGCCAGCTGATTTAAAAGCTGACTTTCTTGCTGACAACTCCACACAATCATATATCGTATGCTGCTTATCCTACAGAGCCCAATTTAATCTTGATACTTCTCTTTTGAAGTGCCATTGCTGCCCAATCCATACAGAAGTCTTCTAAAGAAGAAAAGTCGATGAAAATTTTTAGTAATTCCTTGCAAATAAACAACCTTAGAAATCAGACAGCCTGCATGCTATCCCTGATGGCTCCCTACTCTCGCAGAGAGTCTAAAATTCTTCAGAATCCAAAATGAAATGTAATCTTCCACTGTACCTTGATTCTAAAATATTTTACTGTCAAAGAGAAAAAAAAATCTACCAAACTCAAATAGAAAGAAACTACAGTCGGTATTGAGGGAGCAGTGGTTGAGAGATCTCCCAACTCAAGTCTTGGGAAGCCACCTTAAACACCTACAAATGTCTAGGCAGAGCCCACACCAGGCAGCCATAAGGCAGAGGGAAGGTGGCAGAGCGCATCCTTGGGAAAGGATTACCTTCCGAAGGGCTTTGGGCTCAAACCATCTACTAGAAAGAACTGAACTTTGGTTCTGGATTAAAATAAAAGTTAAAAAAAATAATTTTAAAATTAATTAGTTAAAAGCAAAGAGAGAGAAAACTTCAGGTGTGATTACTCTGGGACTGAAGTAAGTGATCAGTTTAGATCCCTGGATTCCTCGTTTCTATTCAGGGGCTGGAAACATCATTTACCTACTCCAAAAAAAAAAAACACAAGTAGCTTTACCATCCCATCTCCAATACCCTCCTCTGCACTGCACAACATACAGTGGGTGCCTCAGACCAAATCTTGTTTTGACGATAATAAGGAGGGTGAAATTTAACATTAGACACCACGGTCGGAGGAGGGGCATCAATCTTTGTTCAAAAGAACACTTCGATAATTCAATGTGGATCGAGGGCAAAGGAATGAAAGGGGCTGTCTTTGAAGAGATTAATCCATCTAATTCCAAGCGACTGGATTAGAGGCATTCCTGGGCGATCTGGCTCAGGCTACAGATTAGGCTACAAGGATTTCTGACAAAAGGCACGAGCTTGGTAGGATTGCAAAATGGACAAGAGCAGGAACAGGCACCTTGGCAAAGTTCACCCTGGGTGAGGTGGCAGTTGGTTCTAAAAGGAGGAGGCAAGCGTGACGACAGCTGAACATTCCTCCCCAAAGTCCAGGTCTGAAGGCCCAAGGCCTCTCCAAACCTTACACTTCATCAGACAAAAGCTTCCCTGGGCGCCAGGCAGAGGCTGAAGAGGGGCCGTCCACACCCACTCGCCAGCACAGCTTTCCAAACCTGCCCACTCTTTTAATTAAACACCACCTCCCCGGATCTGTTGAGGCAGACTGGGGCTGGCCTGGAGCCAAAGAGAAGCTCCCTAAATACACTTGAAAAAAAAATCCCCCTACCGCCCCCAATTCCCACCTCCAGGCAGCTCCTGGAGCTGCTTCTAGTTTACTAGGGTGGGTAACCTAAGTCCGGGTGTACCTCAGTGCACCAGAAAACCGACATTCGAGGATCAGGTTATCTCCAGTCCCACCCTTTGCAGGGAAAGGCTAGGGTGTTCTTCCCCGCCCACCCGCGCGCACTCACACGCACACACAACCCAACCAAGAGAAGAGTGGGGTGTGGATGTGTGTTTGAGGGAGCCGGGTACAGTTGTTTGGGAAACCTCAACCTTGCCTTCCCACTGTGAGCCTCTCAGCCTCGGGGGCCCTGAAAGACTACCCTGGGAACTTCTGCGCCGTGCCCCGGGGGAGGGTGCGGGGAAGGCATGGCACACCCTCAGCAGCTCTAAAAGACTAATTAATAACTAATTTGTTCAGATTCCCCTACTCCAGGTGGACCTAAAAGCCAAGCTTGTAACAACCCCGCCACCTAATCTCCCAAGCCGGGGGACTCCTTCCCGCAGGCAGGCAGAACCCTCCACTCCCGGCCCACTACCGCGCCCAGCACCCCACCCCAAACCCAGGGAATCAGGTGTCCGCCCGGGCGTCCAGCTTCCACGGGTCGCAGACACTCAGTCCAGGAACAGACAATGGAAAACTTGGAACTAGGGCCCTAAGCCCCCAAAGGGAACAAGATGGTGTCGCCCCCTGGGATAATGAACGCAGGGGTTGGCAAGTGGCACCAGACTCTCCCCCACTACAGCCGGGAAAGTCGCCCTCCCAGTGACCCAGCACAGGCGGAGCAGCGCGGCGGCTGAGCAGGTGACACCCGGGTCGCTAGAGCTCCCCGCAGGTGGCCAGCGGCCACGGCGCAGGCGGGGGCCAGGCCGGCCGCGGTGGAGGGGAAGCCCCGCGGCGAGGACAGAGCAGCCGCGCCCCCGGCGTCCTACCTTCATGTCGCTGATGACGGTCTGGAAGAGGCCTCCAAGCGCGCTGCATTCCTTTTCGATCACAGCCTCCATTTTCCCGGCGCGGCGGGGACAGGACACGCTCTCGGGGGCGGCTGCACTGCGCACCGGGCCGGGCTCGCTCAGCCCGGGAACGCGTTCACCCTGGGAGCGACCCGCCTCCGGCTCGCCGCGGTTTCTGCAGAGAGCACGAGGTGCTCGCAAATCCCCTCTGCCCCACAAGTCACAATCCGAAACGCCCGGCCGCCGCTCAGGGGGCGAGTCGCCTACGTGCAGCGCTCGGCTCCTGGCCTCAAAAACGCCCGGAGAAGATGGACAATCAAGCCACCACGGGCGCCCACGACGGAAACGGCAAAACCCATCGTGGTGCAGAGACGCCCGCCCGCTGACCCGGGGCCAGCGCCATTGAAGGAAAAAGAAAAAAAAAGATTTTTTTTCCTCCTCCAAAATGTAAAATTTTTTTTCCCCTGAAACTCAAAATTAAAGAAGAGAAAGAAGGAAATGTGGCAGCAGCAGTCGAGGTCAGCTCGCGCGGCGCCTGGATCTGTTGCTCGCAGACTGGGCCGCCGCCTCCTTTTCACTCCGGCGCGCCCGGCCACGCGCTCGCTCTGGCGGAGCTCCGGGGGACGTTTGCGAGGAGCGCGCGCGCGCTCGCGGCCGCGAGTCTTGGCGCGGGAGCGCGGCGGAGGGGCGGGGGTAGGTGGGGAGGCGGCGGCGCGCTCTCGGGGCCGCGTGCGTGCGCCGCCCGGGGGCGGGGCCGGGAGCGCGCGCCGGCGGAGAAGCTAGTGGGGCGCCCGCTGCAGGGAGGAGCTGGCGCGAGGGTGGGCGGGCGAGCCCGACGTGCGTCCCCTACCCTCTGCGTTCAGAGCGCGCCTCCTGCACGGGGGTCGCGGAGTGGGGAGGCCGAGTCAGCGCATTAGCCGCCCACAATGGTCGCCAGGCGTGCGGCGAAGCGGGGCTGCCCCGCCGGCCCCACCCCTCGAGGGACTTGCAAGGTCGGCACGTTGCGCGCCGCGCCCCGCACCTGGTGAGCGTCCGGCCGGGCCGGGGCGGGAAAAGCTGCTGCTTGCTGCTCGTGCAGCTACTGCAGCCTTAGGAGGAGACGCCTCTTCGACGATGTCAGGGCTGCAACGCCGCCGAGCCGCGCGCCAGCTACAAGATTATGGAGAGTTCGGGAAGAGTATCCTCCAGTGGGATGCTGAGTTCGATAAAGTTGCCGGAGGCTAGATTGATCTGCTGCGGCGGCCAGAGTAAACGCGAAGGGCGACTGGGTTCTCCTAGGGCCTCCTCATCTGTCTGTAGAGATCGCTGGCTGCGTGTGGCTTGAATGTTAATGGTTTTCAAGCCTGTGTTGCCATAACCGCAGAAACCCCACTTGACAGGTTTAACACGGAGCATGAAAGATTGAGGCGGACTTGATGATTGTGTCCCTAGCTCCACTGCCTGAGTCCATAATCAGGCGCACTCATCCTGACGTCTGGTGGGGGGGTCAGTCAAATGGGCAACGTGTAAACGAACTTAAAGCACCTAGCTGAATTTCTACCCCTTACGCCCTTGAAGAACAAGAGTAAGTGGAGCCCATGTGGAGCTTCACCAAAAGAATCATGAATCATCGAATGCTGTAGTCCCATTAACTCAGCTTTGTAGGTCATTCTTTAAACACTGCCTGGTCAGAAGGATATAGGGACTTCTGCACAGAACACTGATATTTTTATTTTACTCTGCTGAACACAGCTGCCCTACCGCACTTCCCTGACATGAGGAGAAACCAAACCTGTTAGTCACTGGTTTCTTAGGCAACCCTGCTGCATCTGGTCCCCAAGGACATTCATTTGCAAATGTCTCATCCTCACCTTGCCATTATTAGTCCTTCACACGTGGTTCGTTCTCCGGAATTGTCATTATTTTGATATTAATGTCACTGGCATTGTAATGATTCAGGTGACTGGAGAGCTTGGCAGCTAGTTCAAGCTCCAGTTGACAATCTATGAACCTTGTGGCCTTGAATAAGTTACCTAAGCCCTCTGGGCCTCAGTTTCCTCATCGGTAACCAGAACTGCTGATGGCAGTTACCTGACTAGCTATTATAAGCATTGCATGAGGTAATAAATGAAAACACTTAAAATGGTGTTTGATGTACAGGAAGTGAACACTCAGGAAATCCTTAATAAAAGTAGAAGACTAGGCCAAGACTCAAGTACAGTCTGACTCCAGAGCACCCATTTCAAGCCTGCACTGTTAGCATGCTGTCCCGCTGACTGCAGAGGGCCCACCCTGTGCATGCTGCACTTTATGCAGTACATCTAATTGAAGGTCCTTGTTTTACTGGTGGAAGAAGTCAGACCGGCTTTCTGCCAAACCCCAGCGATTAAAGATCCCTGTCTTAACCGGTACAATACCCTCAACTGCCTCCCTTGGTCCAACCTTAGCAGTGTTTGCTAAGGCACACACATCGCTCTTTACCCTCTTTCTTCCTTAGGCTTTGAGCAGGTTCAGTACTAACTTAAGACCAACACATCCAAAAGCTCCTTGAAAAGGTCCCCACGGGAGCTTTCCCCAATAGGATTACAGATTCAAACCTCCACTAAACTATTCAGTTTTATGGGATGGGGGGTGGGGGTGGGACAAGGACAGTTGGACTGGATGTTTTGAGGCAGGGTTTCATTCTGCCTGGAACTCTTACCAGTTCACCTGCCTCTGGCTCCCAGGCGCCCGGGATTATTGAGATACACATCACCACACCTGGCTTTTAGCAGTTTTAGATTAGAATCCAACTGCTCTGTTGGAAAGGGGAAATGACAGGGTCAGACTGACTTATACTACACTACATTCTTCTATATTTGAGCATCTTTCTAACGTTCTCCCTTCAAGCACTGAGCTTCTGCTTCTTGGTTGTTCTTTGGTGGTAATGGTGGGGGTGGTGTGTGTGTGTGTGTGTGTACACATCTACACATGTGGACAGCAGAGGGCAACCTCAGGTATCATTTTTGGGGCTATATACTTTTTTCTTCTCTCTCTCCTCTCCTCTATCTCCTCTCCCCCTTCTCTCTCTCTCCCTCTTCCTCTCTCTCTCTCTCTGAGACATGATCTCTCAGAGGGCTAGAATTATCCAAGTAAGCTAGGCTGGCTGGCCAGGCTAGTGAACCCCAGAGATCTCTGCCTCCCTAGTGGTGGGATTCCAAACACATAGAGTAACACTCAACATTTTCCCCTGTGCTCTCCTCAGGTCCTCCTGCCTGCGAGGTAAGCACTTTTACTGACAGCTGTGTCTCCAGCCCAACCCTTTGCTCTTATCTTTTCTAAATTCATTGGTTTGTTTGTTTGTTTGTTTGTTTTTTCAGTGCTGGGAAATGAACCCAAGCCCTTGTAACTGTTTGTAATGACCACTAAGAAAAGGAACTCTAGCCAGGCAGTGGTGGCGCACGCCTTTAATCCCAGCACTTGGGAGGCAGAGGCAGGCGGATCTTTGCGAGTTCGAGGCCAGCCTGGTCTACAAAGTGAGTCCAGGACAGCCAGGACTACACAGAGAAACCCTGTCTCGAAAAACCAAAAAAAAAAAAAAAAAGAAAAGAAAAGGAACTCTAGCTTAATGATGGTGATGCATGATTTTAATCCCAGTACTCGGGAGGCAGAAACAGGTGGATTGCTGAGTTAAGAGGCCAGCCTGGTCTACAGAGCAAGTTCCAGGACAGCCAGGGCTACTACGCAGAGAAACCATGTCTCTCTGAAAAACGAGAGAGAGAGAGAGAGAGAGAGAGAAAGAGAGGAAACAAACTCCCAGGAACCAATCTGAGGCAATCTGAGGAATTTCAACCGCTCTGGTCAAGAGTAAACATGGCTCAGAATGTACATTCCCCTTCTAATTCTTGCCCTCTGACCTTTGGGCTATTTGATCTGCGGAGCTAGCCTCTTTCTTCAGAACTGTCACGCACTGGCCATTCCAAGGACTGGTGTGGGCATCTGTGCCTAATACATATTATCATTACACATGTGGGTTTTCTTCCCAGCCTTGATCCTCAGCCCGAGCCCTCCAGAAGGCTGTGCTCAGCTGGTCTATTGGAAACTACTGAGGGAGTTTTAAGCCACCCAAGACTGGACTCTCAGGCTAGGAATCTGATTTAATTGGCCTGGGCTGTGGCTGATCCTTAGGACTTTTTTTTAAAACCTCCCAGGCCATTCTAATAGGTGAAAAGTTAAGAAACCTGGTCTGGGAGGCACCTTGAAAGGAGGTAACTCTACCCATGCCCGTTTGAGCTAAGTGGGAACTAGGCTCTGGATTTTCATTATTTTTAACTTACCATGGACATTTCATTTTATCCTCATAAAGATATACAGGGGAAGGAGTAGATTTTGTCACTGTTCACTTCACAGAACTAGGATCACATTAAACACATTTTTCCGGGTCTTGCTATTATTCATTATATTGCTATTATATTCAGTTTCTGTAGACGTCCCCCTAGATCTACTGATATTATTCTAATCCATTCTTCCTGCACCCTTTTCTGTGCGGGGATCCATCCTCTGTCCTTTTAAATTGTTTTTGTTCTTCAAGACAGGGCTTCCTGACTGTCCTGGAACTCACTCTGTAGACTAGGCTGTCCTCGAACTCAGAGATCCACCTGCATGTGCCACCACCGCCTGGCTTAATTTTTCATTTTGACATAATTTCAGACTTACAGAAATGCTGCAAAAATAGTGTTAAAGATATTCCATTTACAATTCACTAGATTCTCCTAAGGCTACTCAGCTATGTTCCTCACTTCATGCCTGTGGGAGTTTTAAAAGTCCTAGAGTGATGTTAAGTTGCTGCAGGTCACCCTTTTTGAGGTCTCCCAGATTTCAGTGAGACTCAAGGCAAAGTACAAAACCCTGACCGTTGTGAAGGGTCTTTCCATTAGAGGCAGTTGTGTGAGCTGGTTAAGACAATAGTCTGAGAGTCTGGCGTGATAGCACATTCCTCTAATCCCAGCACCCAGGAGGTAGAGGCAGGCAGATCTCTGAGTTCAAGGCCAGGGCTCCACAGAGAACCCGTGTCTCGAAAAAGATAGTAGCTTGAAAGTGACCCAGTTGGATTAGATTTTGCCTGGCTCTTGAGCTACCCAGCCCCTGCTCCTAGTGTGTGTGTATGTGTGTATGTGTGTGCAGGTGCCAGTGTGTACACATGCTTCTTGAGGCCTGAATATAACCTCAGGTACCATCCATCTTGACTTGTTTTGTTTGTTTTAAGTTGTTTGGTTTTCATTGTTGCTGTTTATGAGTGTTTGCCTACACATATGTATGTGTGGCAAAACTTTTCTAGGGAGACGCAATACACACATCTACTCACCCTAGATAGGAAACCTATGACAAACCAAAGTACAAATACCACTAAAGTCCAATTTGCTGAACCAATGACATTTATGGGGGTTACTTACAGCAATATGGGTGAGGAATTATTTACAGGAGCAAAAATGACTCAAAGGCAGCTAGCTGCATCACCAAGGCCTACCCCAGCATAGGTGACATCCCACAAATCTGGGCACCTGGAGCACACTGCACAGCCTGCAGGCAGCTCGACAGGTTGAAGAGTGTCCTCTTCAAGTGACTCTATTTTAAATCTCTTCCAGGCATCTTGGCTGGTTTCTGTTTCTTGTAGGCAGCAAGTCTGGTCTCGGGGTCTTCTTTGCAATTTAGCTCTTTTGGTTTGAGAGGGACTCTCCAGAATTTTTTATTGCTTACTCTGACAGGGAACAGCCTAGTGAATCTAGTCAGTTTCAGGGACTTCCTGAACCTATTTCGAGTTGCTTAGCTTCCTGTTTTAAGGAGCTTCTCTGCGGGATAGAATGTTTCAATTTCGAGGAAATCATCCCACAACAGCACTATGTGTGTGTTCTTACGGAAATTACAAGCTTCCATGTGGGTGCTGGTAACCAAATCTGGGTCCTCTACAAGAGCAACAAGAGCTCTTAACTGCTATCTCTCCATCCTCATACCTTGTGTTTTGATTCCTGGCCTTTCATCAGCCTGGTACTCACCAAGCAGGCTCATCTAGCTGGCCAGTAAGCCCCAGGAATATACCTGTCTGTGCCTCCCTGAAAGCATGTGCTGCCTGACATTTTTCACATGGGTTCTGACCATCCAACTTGGGTCTTTGTGTTTGCACAGCACTTTACTTACTAAGCTATCTTCCCAGCCTTCAGTAACTCTGTTTCCACATCTTTAAAATTAAGACCATAGGGCAGGCATGGTGGAGCACGCCTTTAGTCCCAGCACTAGGGAGGCAGGGGCAGGTGGATCTCTGTGAGTTTGAGGCCAGTCTGGTCTACATAGTGTGTTCCACGACAGCCATAACTATGTGATAAGACCTTGTCTCAAAACAAAACAAACAACAAGAATAAAATAATGATAATAGAAATATTAGATGAGCACTGAATTGCATACCATAGACTAATACTTGGAACAGTGGCTACTCATCAAAATTAGATTGTTGGGCTATCAAGATGGCTCAGTGGGTAAGGTCTCTTGCTGCCAACCCTGATAAGCTGAGTTTGATCCCTGGATCCAACAGAGTGGAGGGAGAGAGTCAACTGCTGGACATACACACACACACACACACACACTGTGAATGAATAAAAACAAAGATTACATTGTCATTGTTGCTCACTTATAAGTTGGTTTAAGCTTACCCTGTTGACTTTTAAGCAGAATTCTTGATGATCCAACAGCCACTAAATCACTTAGCTGGAGAGTTCCCAGTATATAAAAGGTTTGAGTTAGAAACAGACCTGTTTTGAAACAAAATTAGCAAAAACCAGTTCAAAATATCTCTCACAGTGACTCACCCTAAGAGATGCTTTGCATATGTTTTGTAGATGGTGGCCTAGGAGATGCCCCAGACTAATGTGGGTGTCTAACCTGGGTGTCCAGAATGTGTCAGTGAGGCAAAAACCTAACTGAAGAGGGTGGTAGATTAGTGGTAGGCTGAAGTGACTTTGAAACATCAGCAGACCCATTGCATCCTTAGACGCTGGGCAGAGGCCTGCTTCTGGAATCAGCTGCCCCAGGGCCGGACATAGGCACAAATGTGAGCTGTTAATCAATGTCATTTATAGAAGCTAAAACTTAGCACCTTGATGTCATATTTTCCAATTTTTATGTATTTTTGTAGCTTTCTCAACTCAAAAACATTTATCATCTGCAAACCAGTATTCTCATTCTCATCATGGAGTAAAGTGTATAGGGTTGATTTACAGGGAGCAGTGGGAAGAATCTAAATTTTTCTGGGACTTTACAAAGAAAAGAGGCTGTAGCTGAAGGTTCTAAATCTCCAGGACATTTGTCTGCTCTATAGTGGGGTGAGGAGAGTTCCATTCATATCCTCTCATGTTTCTTGAGCACATACTGTGTGCCAAGCCACATCTGCTCCCATGGTGCTTTGCTTTCAGGAATCTGCAACCTTTGGACATTGTCATATGATGTTGTTATATACAAAGTTCATGGGAAAAAAAAAAAGAGCCTTAAAATCCAATTAAGGAAAAAAAAAGAGCTCACAAAAACAAACAAGACAGGTGTGGTGGCCCATGCATGCCCTTAATCCCAGGATTCAGTATACAGAGGCAGGCAGATCTCAGTGAGTTTGAGGCCAGCCTGGTCCACAGAGTGAGTTCCAGAACAGCCAGGGCTACACAGAGAAACCCTGTCTCAAAAAAGCAAAAGAAAACGACAAAAAAAAAAACAACCAAAAACAAAACAAACAAACAAAAAAACAACCTTTCATATGTTTAATTAAGTACATTTCTGATTTTATGATAGAGCATATTCATAGCTATTCTTTGGTCTGGATATACCCGAATGCTCTCATGGTAACTATTAGTTAGCTCCTAACCTGGGTATTGAGAATGAGATTTTTAGGGGAGCTAGGTCCCTGGTACAACTAAGGAAGTGAGACTCTATAGGACCTGACCCCTCCTCAATGACAGTATTTCCAGGGCTCTTTCATGCTCCCTATGAGCTCCTGGAGAAGCTATAGCTGTGAGAGAGATACAGGAACTTGCTAGAGTAGTAACCATGAGACATGAAGTGCACATTCTTTTGGAAAGCTCACATTCACATTTGGAGAAACATGTAATCATTTTAAATCCATCAGAGATAACTGAGTTCATCTTAAAGTGGAGGATGTGGGCTGGGGCAGATGGCTCAGCAGATAAAGGCACCAGCCGACAAGGTTGGGAATCTGAGTTTAATCCTCCGGCCCACATGATGGAAAGAGAGAACCAACCCCCATAAATTGTCCCCTACTCTCCATAAATTGACTGAGATACATGTGTCCCCATGAGAGCTGGTGCTTCAGTGGCCCAGGGAAGAGTCCAGGAGTCTAGGTGCTCACTCACCAAGGAACCAGAAAAGGGATTGTGCTCTCGTGTGAGGTCCCACAACCACACAGTTTCAAGGTCAGGTGGACCACACACACCTTCCTGTCCGAGCTGACGCAGACACCCGATGGTCTTGGCTGAGTTGAGACAAAAAGCGTCAAATGAGAATCTGCAACCAGAAGCCTCGACACAGCTGTGTTTGAGTCTTAAATTTGCCTTATTGGGCATGGACTCAAAATAACCAAGATTTAAATGAATGTGACAATTTGTTAGTGGCTTAAAGTAAGTGTGGGCAAGCCAGTAAAAGCAAATGAGAAACCGTTCTGGGGCTTGGGATAAAGCTCAGTGGGTAGAATGATGCCTAGCATGTCAGAGACCTGGGTTCAGTCCTCAGGAGCCAAAAGACTAGCCACAAAGCTAAGGCAGGAAGGTCAGAAGTTCAAGGTCATCCTTGACTATATCATGGGATCAAGGCCAACTGGAGATATTTGAGACCCTATTACAGAAAATAAAAGAAAAATCCCAAACAAAATGGGGGGGAACCTACTTGAAAGCCATTCACTGTCATCCTTGACTATATCATGGGATCAAGGCCAACTGGAGATATTTGAGACCCTATTACAGAAAATAAAAGAAAAATCCCAAACAAAATGGGGGGAAACCTACTTGAAAGCCATTCACTGTCATTCAAGTCCTTCTAAAAGTACCACTGGCAAACCCTCTTAAATGAGTTCCCAATTCAAAATTATTAAACATAGAAGCAGAGGGTAAACCCACGGGATCTGGAAATAGTGGAACAACTCAATAGAAGGAGATTTAAAATGATTCACCTGGTCCAGTGAGACAACTCACTGGGTAAAGGCATTTGCCAGCAGGCCTGACAGCGGGAGTTCAGGACCCACCCAGGAGAGAAGCAATTCCTAAAAGTGACTGACACACAACGAATGTGTACTCCCTGCCCCCTCCACTCTAAATAAATAAGTAAATGAAATTAATTTAAAGTGATACATGATTCACTATCAAGGAAGCAAGAGCTTAAGGTACTACGCAAAAGAGGCGCACGTTATAAAAAAGAAATCAACCGGAAAGTTTAGAGACGAAGAAGACATTGAACTTAGTGTATGTACTCAGTTCTACAGATGATAAGACACGGCTACAGAGAGAATTTTTGGCCAGAAAGAAAACATGCAGAAGTAAATAGAAAACAGGAGGGGGAGAGAATGGGAGACAAGGAAGACATAGCAGGGCTGAATATCCCCATAGAATTTGAGAATTTTCCAGAGGTGACAAAGTGACTCTTCAGTTTCTGGGAGCACGGCGGATTCTGAACAAGAAAACCCACCCAGAGGAGTATGCCTCCCCATACTGAAATCTATAAATTACAGTACATGCTCGAAGTGGGAACAGAAAGAACAGTTGTAATGAGAAAACGAACAGTGTGTGTGCTTGCTACCGGGCTCGCTCAACAACGATACCAAGAATCCACATAAAGGTAGATGAAAAAACAATTCTACAAAGCAATCCTCCAACTACATACATGCCAGGGCACAGCACATCCCCACCCTGCCCCACATCATCATCCACACACAATAATAATAAATAATTTTTTAAGTTTAAAAAATAGTTGACTAATATGCCAAGATCTTAAACAGATGTTTCCTGGGGCTCGACGGTCTTGCTCTTGGCTTCAGGTTAGGGCAAAGAATGCCCCCCGGAGGCTCGGTGAAATTCTCTTTTATCAGGACTTGATGTAACCAACCGACACCAAGGATAGTTGGTGCAGTGGCTGTTGGGAAGTGATGGAGCTGTGTCTCTGTGTGACTGCGCCCTTCCTTTCAAAGTGTCTCTGGGCTGTTTGTTTGAAGTTTGGTGTCACGATGGTACTAACAGGAAACAGATGGCTGACTCAAACCGGGCCACGGAGGAAGTTTAAGAAAGACACTGCTTGTAAGGATGTGAGCGGGTTTAGGGAAGCCAAGAGATCATGCTCTCCCAGGGGCCATCTGTGGTAAGAAGCCACCACCATGCTGGGCCTGCAAAGCAAGGGGGCATGGACCCCAGAAGCAACTATCTGGGAAGGACCATATCACTGGCTCCGCAGCCTTGTGGCAGCCAAACCCCACAAAATTTGCCCAAGCATTTCCCTTCTCCTTCTCAAGTGCATTCCAGTTTGGAAAATAAATGGCTTCGTCACTTGGACATCTCTTGCTGTGGTCCATAGGAAAGAACTTCCTGAGAAATGAAACCGTGCAAAGAAAATAGAATGTAAAGTGGAGGCCAGGAAGGCAACATCATACTGTCTGAGTATCTACTATCCAATGGTAAATTATTTTTCTTTCTCTTTTATGTAAGCTTTATAATTCCCATCCTATAAAATCTACCCTTTTCAGTTGCACAATTCAATTTTTTTTTTCAGATTTAGAGCATTGTACAACCACTTCCACCGACAACTTTAGAATATTTTCATCATTCCTCCTCCTGACCCCCTGCCTACTCATAGTCACTCCCCATTTATTCCAACGTCTCAGCCCCCAGACCTAAGCAACCATTAATCTACTTTCTGTCTCTATGATTTCCTATTGGGACACTGTATCCATGAATCATACACTGCATGCCTGCTTTCTCTCAGCCTGATGCCATCCTTGTTGTAGCAATGGATGTATATGTACTTCATTCCTGTTTATGTGTGTACATGTTTGCCTGCTTATCTGTCAGATGCCAGAAGAGGTCATTAGAACCCCTGGAACTGAAGCTATAGATCATGTGGGTGCTGGGAACCTGCCCCCGGGTCCTCTCCGAGAGCCTACCCAGAACTAGGGTTACAGGGACAGAGTCACCTAGATTTTTATGTGAGTGCTGGGCTGTGGCCTGAGATCCATGAGGATCCACATGGTGAAGTGCGGACCAGGCACCTTACCAGTTAACTGAGCCATCTCCTCAGCACCTGGATGTGTGATTTTTAGTTCTCCTGGACAGTTGTCTACAGTGGACTTGTTGAGTCATGTGGAAAATCCATGCGTAACCTTTTGGATAATGGCCAGGCTACTTTTTAGTAGATTTTTTTTAATTCCACATAATTCACAAGGCTTTTGTCCCGTGAAATGACTATTGGAGCTATTGCCAAACAACTTGTAACAGTTGACACCAGTCTCATCTCTCTGCTCTGCCTGCTCTAGCTGGTTACTAGAGGCATAGTGACCTCTCCATTGCCTGGCTTTCCACCCATATCAAACTGTTAATTGATTCTTTCAGCAACGTGACTTTTTTTGTTGAGGTGGTTGGTACTGGGGAAGGAACTCGAGAGCACTCTGCCATTGAATTTGCTATATCCCAAGTCTTCCTTTTAAATTTTGCTTTTTGTTTTGTTTTGATTTTGAGACAGGATTTCTCTGTGTAACAGCCCTGGCTGTCCTGGAACTCACTCTGTAGACCAGGCTGACCTCGAACTCAGAGATCTACCTGCTTCTTCCTCCCGAGTACTGGGATTAAAAGGCGCGCGCCACCACCTCCCAGCTTAAATTTTGCTTAATTTTTATTTTGTGACTCCCACTAAGAGTCTCACTAAGTTAACCAGTTTGGCCTTGAGCACACACTGTAGCTGAAGCTGCCCTCGAACTTGTAGCCTTCCTGCCTCGGCCTCCTATATGACTGGGATTACAGGTAGACGCTGCAAGGCCCAGCTGAACACCATCACTCATTTGAGAATGTGCCGCTGATAGGTTATTTCTAGCGTTAAGACTCCCAGTTAGGGGCTGGAGAGATGGCTCAGTGGTTAAGACCCCCAGTTAATAGAATTCTACTGTTGTCATTCACGCTCTGACTGTACGCAGCTCTCTTACAAGTCTGACTGTGGTCACTCATGCTCTGGCAGCACATCAGACTCTGGCTGTAAACTTCACCTACTTTACATGCTTAAGTTAACAGAGTGGCTTGGGGATTTTTTTTTTTTTTTTTTTTGTCTTGACCCTCTAAGCCCTGCCGGAATGACTGCAATTTCAAGCAGTGTTACCTGGGCTGAGGATGGGCTTCTTTCCCTTAGCACGTTAGCTTTTTATTGAAATTAACAATAGAAATAAGGGTATGGGAGACTAGTGCTTCATGACAGCCCATGCCAGAGTGGAGTGGGTGTGGGCTGAAACAGACTTGAGTTCAAATGCTGGTGATTACATGTTTCACCCAAGTCCCTGAGCAAATGACTTGTCCTGCTCATGACATCACTGGGCAGGAAGAAACACCCCTGGGTTACCTGGGGGAAGGCACCTCTTATCTAGGGTAGTGCACTTCTTTGGGACAGCAGGGTGAATTTAGTACTTTGGGCCAGGAGATATTTTCTTAATTGTCTCAGAGCAGCCCTGCCCAGTTTACTTTTAATAACGGGCTTGTTTGCTTTTAATAAGAAGAATCAGGCCTGCTTTCCTATTTGGTCCAGCTGGGGAGCAAACGGGTGATTATGAGCCCAATAATCTTTGCAGCTGTCTGTGGCCCCAGGCAACATGTGCAAACAGGTGGAGGTGGGACCCATTTTGTCTACAGTGGGGAATGATGCCTGCCCAAGATCCTACCCAGCAACTTCAAAGACAGTGGCAACTAAGTTTGCTCAACTAAGGCGTACACCAGTCCCTGGCTCCCTGTCCCCAAGGCAGGAAGGACGGATGCTAAGCTGTTATCTCCCAGCTGAAGCAGTGAGTTACCCACTGGCATGACAAGTGAGTCAGTGACAGGGTTGGTCCCTTGCAGGTGATGTCACAGTATCTTCTGTACTCTGCTGGTCTCCAGGAGGTTTTCAGGTTCTCTGCATTGTCTACGCTAGATATGCAAATGTACGTATCTGTTCATCTGTCTCTGTCTGTCTGTTGGTCTCTCTCTCTCTCTCTCTCTCTCTCTCTCTGTGTGTGTGTGTGTGTGTGTGTGTGTATTAACTGAGTTTCAGAGGAAGTGGCAAATGGAGGCTAAGGAAGGCATGAGGCTGCTTGCTCCAGGCAGTGAGTGGAAGGAAGCCTTCTTAGATGACACCTAGCATGGTGGCATATCTTCTAGCCCTGACCTGGATGGATGTGCAAAGACAAAGAGCCTGGAGTGCCTGCCCTCAAACACTGGACAAATCAGACTGACCTTGACCCATTCATCTTTTCCAACCTTGCTCCTTGCTAGGCACTTCCTCTCTCAGCCCCAAACCTTTTACATGTATTTTATCCCTAAAGCTAATTTAGCCTAACCCTGTTGAAGGAGGAGAGCCCTCTTCCCATTTTATATCCCATATACAGATGTGTATTTTAGAATAAATTCATACCCAATCTGAAAATGAAATCATATTTCCACAAAGTATTTCCCTAATCTAAATTTTTCTGAGAGGGAGCCTATTTACTCTACATGGCAATTGCTTTCCTGTCCTTACTAGCCAGAACGAAATACTTGAAATACACTTTCTACCCAGAGTTGAAACCTTTCTCCCCTTGTTAAAGTGAATTTTATGTAAGGCCTACACTATGCAACCTTGGGTTAAAAATGTATATACATATAGAAAAATAACAACCCACAAGTAGGCCCATATTGAATATACATACGCCTTTCTCCTTGTCATTATGTCCCAATTAATATAGCAAAATTGCTATTTCCATACCACTTACATTTCGAGTCTCCCATAGGTGCTTTAAGCCTATGGAAATGTGTGTAGGTTACAAACAAACAGTAGGCTTTTTTTTTTAAAAAACAGCAGACTCAAACGACCTTGGATTTTGGCATTTATAGACATTAACAGACAGCAAGGTAAGACTTTACTTTGTAGTTACTGGGTCTGTATAGGTGCTATCATAAATGCTATCCTTAAAATGAGTTCAAACACTCAATTATAAAAATGTAAATTTTGAAAAAGCAGTTCTATCAGGGGACCCATTCATAAAAACAGAAAGATCTTTTTATCAAGTAATTCCCCCCCAGGGTCTTTTAAATAGCCATCTCCCCATTTTGATTGAATTTGTGGGAGGCCCACCTCATTGTGTGAGGGTAAGGAACTGTGGTGGGTAGCTGGATAACCATTAGGCACTCTCATCTCCTGACTTGCTACTAATTCATTTTGCCATTAATAGCTCTTTCCCCTGAGGCCATTTGATCTCTGTGTTGGGGGGAGGTGCACAGGGCAGCCCCTCCAGATGATGGCTTTCAACAATCATGCAATCCAAAAGGGACAATTCCTTATGACAAAGATGATTAATTGAATAACTCACTTGAAAATTGTGTACCTCTTTAAAGTCTTGGTAGCTGATTCAGGAAGTCTCCCCTCAGTAGCCTGCTGAGAACAGTGCCAGCAGGGGGAGAGAAAAAAAATTAAAGTGCATTCCATGAACAGATTCCTTAAAATGCTGGACTCCAGGCAATAACATGTCTGTACTCCTGATAACACCCCTCATTTGCATAACCCTGTGCTGTTTCTAAAGTGTTCTCACAGAGGCTGTCACCTGATGAGCTGCCTTGAATTCATGTTATAGAAGATGTGAGGCTCAGAGCAGTTGCCCTTCCAAGAGCACCCAGTGAGCTAGAGACAGAAAAGGTGTCACGACTCCTGTCTTTTAGACTTTGGACTTCCCTTCCTCCCTCTTCTCCTTCCTCCCTCTCTCTTTCTTTCTCTCTCTTCCCTCCCCCTCTCTTATGTAACCCAGGCTAGTTTCAAGCTTACTCTGTAGCTGAAGAGGATGACCTTGAACTTGTCATTCTCCTTGCCTCTACCTCCCAAGTGGTAGAATTACATACTTGGCACATCATATCCCATCTATTTAGCCAAGCAAAGACTCCTACCTGGCCAAATATGTGAAATTAAGGTCAAAGGAATTCAACACAGGCTGCTACCACAAAAGGCATCAGAGTCCCTGAATTCAGGACAGCATATATCGCAGCACAGTCTACATGCGACAGAGAATTCCAGCAGTGCATTCTTCATGGCTTGTCTCCCATACTGGGGTGGGCTTTTCAATGAAGCAGCTGTAGGAGTCACTATCTGTTGTAAGTAACCCCAATAAACTTACTGGTTTACCAAGCCACACTTGGATGGAGTCATTTGTGGGGTCTGTCACTGCCCTCTATATCTGGGGTGAATACAAACAGATTCCTCGGGGAGAGTAATGTGGTATTACTAAATCTCCTTTGGAACTTTCTTCCCTCTGTGAGGCATTAAGAACAGCCACTTAACCCAATTAATTACTCATGGAGGTGGGACCTTCTGCCATAGCTGGGTTTCAATATAGATGTAAAAGTGGGACCATGATCCAATGGGACTGTGCATTTCTAGGAAGAGGAGGGGAGTCCTGAGCAAGGATAGCTTGTCTCTCCCTGTGATGTCCTCTGTCACCTTGGGACTCTGTAACATCCTCATTGCTAAGAAAGACTCAGCAGATGCCGCCACTTGACCTTGGGCCTTCAGAACTGTGCACTGAATGAAACTTTATTCTTTGTAAACTACCCAGCCTGGAATATTCATTCACTCATGGCAACAATAATGGCCCAAGATACTGTCTATATTCAATATAAAAATAGTGATAGCCAGCCACATGTAAAATCAATTTTCACCTGTATCTGTTTCACCTCACCCTCAGGAACCTGCCCAGGCACACCATGCCATTATTTACAATTGTCAGTTTGGGAGGAGCAGTCTGTTGTCTGCTTCAGGGGCCCAGTGACATCGCTCAGGACAACCCAGGAAATGAAACAATTGCATTTGTAATAATAGCCCCATGTGACTAGGAGTTAAGAACTAATGGTCTCTCTAACTTCGGTCCTCACTTCCAACATAGCTGGAAGCAGACGAAGGCGGATCTATACCCTAGTTGCCACCTACATTCCCCAGGCCAACAGCCTTCAATTAGCGAGCCCTTGGGCCCCCTCCCTTATCCATGATGAATCTCTTCTTTGTGTGCCTTGAAGGCTCTGCCAGAACACAAGTATTCCTGGCTAACTCTCTTGCTCTGGTAAAGTAAAAAGAGTGGCTTTGTATTTTCTCATTTGGATGGTCTTTATTTCTGTGGCATAAATCAAAGAAATGCTATGGGTCTGTTCATACACCAACTACTCTCTTCAAATATTTGTAGCCACTGTTGTGATGAGCGAGACACGTTCATTTAGAATGCACAATGCAAGGCTAGGAGGTGGCTCAGATGATAGCGCTCAAGCATGAGGACTTGAGTTTCATCCTCAGAACCCACATGAAAAAGGGGGTGTGGTGGCACGCACTCATAATCCAAGTGCTGGGGAGGCAGAGAGAGACGGGGCTCTCTAGGTCTCACTGGCTAGCCTGGTCTACTTGCTGAATCCCAGGCCAGTGAGAGACCTTGTCTCAAAAAAGGGAGGAGCAGGGCTGGAGAGATAGCTTAGTTAGTAACAAACACAAGGACCTGAATTCACACCTCCAGAACTCACACAAAAGTTGGCCATGATGGCATGGATCTGTCACCTGAGTGCTGGGTTGGGGAGGGGAGTGGTAGAAACAGGTGGATCCTTGAAGCTTATTGGCCAGCTAGCCTAGTCAAGCCCATGAGCTTTAGGTTCATTAAGAGATCTTGTCACAAAAAGCAAAGTGATTGAGAAAAGACTGGAAGTCTGCTGCTGGCCTCCACATGCATGTGCCCAGAAATACACATGAGCCCTCCGGCACACACACACACACACACACACAAGGTAGACAGTATCTGAGGAATGGCATCTGAGGTCCCCTGGCCTCCACTCCCAGGAGTAACACATGCATGCATATGTATCTGGGCACACACATGCACCTGCAGTCTCATGAATGCACACATACACACACACACACACACACACACACACAAGAATGCACAGTCCCCATTATGTGGGACTTTTGGATCTCTTGCAGTGTGAGTGCACCAATAAAGATAGTTTAAGAAAACATGAGGCCGGGCGTTGGTGGCGCACGCCTTAATCCCAGCACTTGGGAGGCAGAGGCAGGCGGATCTTTGTGGGTTCGAGGCCAGCCTGGTCTACAAAGTGAGTCCAGGACAGCCAAGGATACACAGAGAAACCCTGTCTCGAAAAACCAAAAAAAAATAAAAAAAAAAAAAAAGAAAACATGAAATTTAAAAGCTAGTTGCAAAGCCATGTGCATATCATCTCCAGATTGCGGACAGAATAGTAAGGATTTGGGTGGCAGAGGAAGTGAGCCCTGGGGGCCATCTGCTGAGATGCGAACCCTGTTTCACCACTTGTTTTTTCTACCACTCACTGAGCCTCTGCTCTCAAGAGGAGTTGAAGAACCTACATCTGGATTGTTGTGGTGATTAAATTAGATAATATGGTAAAGATTGTAAACTGCTTAAATCAGTGGTTCTCACCCTTTCTAATGCTCTGACCCTTTAGTTCAGTTCCTCATGTTGGGCTGTTCCCCAACCATAAAATTATCTCATTGCAGCTTCACAACTGTAATTGTGCTACTATTATGAATCACAATATAAATATCTGATATATGACCCGAACTCACAAGAGCAACCTTCTCTGTGACACATTTATACATTAATTCAATTATTCCTTCACATATATGTTAGCGTTATACCAGATGAACAAAATGTAAATGGCAAAAGAGCCCGTCACATATCCAAATCACACTGACCACTGCCATGGTTCTGTTAAATTGCAAAGGGCAAACTATGTGATGGGAATTCTGTCGATCAGGATAAGATATTTCTAGAAAGGGAATACTCTGGTTGGCCTCAGCTAGAAAGGTTAGGGGAAGGCTAATTGGGAATGACTATTTTATTCAAGGCATCTGGACACAGGCTCCATTTTGTCTAGAACTTCTTCTCTCTTATCTCTACAGTGCCTCTGCCACTAGGCTCTCCAGTCCCCACAGTCTGGAGTCTGCTGAGGCCTCAGGGGATCTGAGGGATAGGAACAGGCCAGACTTCACAGAAGGAGATAAGAGGCTGCCATACTGGCTTCCACTCACTGGTTCCATACCAAATGCCTTGCATTTCTCTGTAAGGATGTGCGTCTCAAGCCTTCCCAGGGAGGGAAAAGATGCTGGGAAAGTTGTCCATTTCTTTCACCCCATTTCCTGATGACACAGAGAAGATAGAATGCTAAAAATTTCTTTTAATCCCATGTCTCTAGGCTTACTCCCCTATTCATATGTGACTAGTTCTGACCCCTAGTGTTCTCAGCAAGATGCAAAGCCCTGCACAAAAGCTCCTCAAGATACACTGTGGGGACACTGGAAACATTTACAAGCAAAATATGGACTAGATTGTTGAGCACTCAACTACTGAGTCCAGTTGCTGTAAGAGGCTCAGGTATGATCCTTGCTTTCAGAGGACATCTAGATTTGAGATGGGAACCTCTGGGAGGGTAATGAGAGACATTGAGGAACACAGATATTGATCATATTCTAACCATTTAAAGTCTGATCATCATGTGGAGTTAGTGGTCTTTGTGGCTGGACCACCCCCCCTTCCCTCTTCTCTTTATTTTAATTTGTAAGCAATGAAGCTTAGAAAGTGTTGTTCAGAAGCAGGTTAGACCCTCAGGAAAATTATCCATAGATAATATGAAACCAAAACAGGATCCTCAATCAGGCACTGGGATAATCAGTTTTATATACACATTTGGAAAGTAATGTTGATGTTGAGGAAAGGTGACCTTCCAGGTCTGCATTGGCCTCAGCTGATCATTAGAAGGCTTGAGTAGAGCAAAAAATACTGGTCTGTTGGGGTGAGAAGAAAACTGACTATGCCCATGATATGATATAGACTCCCTGGGTCTCTAGTCTGCCTCCCACACTCCAGGTTTAGACTTGGGAACCTCTAGCTTCTAGAATTACATAAGCCAATCCCTTACAGGAAAGATATCCTATTGGTTTTGTTTCTCTGGATAATTTTAATTATAGGTCTTTTTCTGTCTGCCCTCTTTACCCATCATATCTCCATTTGAGATTCTGTAAAGCCTTGGCCAATAAGCATTCCACCCCTCCTAACTTGCTAAATATAGTTCTAGCATTTAACATTAGAGGAAGCCAACCATCCAGGGGTTTAGTACATTATTCTGCTTCCACTGTGGGGCCTATTAAGTGAACCAAGCCAATAATAATTATGAAGGCTGCATGGAAACATCAGGATATTTTAAATTTTAATGATGGTGGGGGCAAAACTGTATATGTAAATACAGCCCTAACTGTGTGAGATGTTTGTATCAATGTTATTTGTAATAGCCAAAAACATCCATCAGTTGACAAATGAATGAACAACCTATTAATTGCCTACACCAGACTATAATTCAGCCATTAAAAGGACTAATGAGCTATAGGTGATCTATACGGGGATGAGGTAAAATGGAAACATTCATACTGAGATGACAAAAGTACTCATTCCTTTATGTAACAGTTGCACACTGAATGTTTCCTGTGTGCCAGGCACAGTTCTAACTGCTGTGAAGAAGCAATTGTGAGATTAGTATTCTTTTTAAAGACCTTCTGGCTACCCACCAGGATAGCTATAATCAAGACAACTGGCAATAATAAATATTGACAAGGATGCAAGAAGCCAGAATCCTCATGTGTTGGAGGTAGGAACAAAGATGTTACAGTCTTTGGAAAACAACTTGACAGTTTCTCAAAGGACTGAGCACAGAATGACTGCTGAGGGGCTCTGTGCCCAGCTCATTGTGGTATTAGCTAGTAAGACCACCATTAATGTTAGATATGCACCAAATCCTCTGAAAGAATTCATAAAACCAATTATCAGTGACAGTTATTCCCATAGTCAACATAAGCAGTCCCAGTGTTTCATCTATGCCCCAAAGAACTGGACACATAGAAATTCACATATGGATGTTTATATCGGTGTTGTTTGTAACAGCCTAAAACATCCATCAGTTGACAAAGGAATGAATAACCTATTAATCTCCTACAGCAAGCTATAATTCAGCCACTAAAAGGACTGAACATTATTAGTTCATGCTATTACCTAGATCGACCCTGAAAACATTCTACTACAGCAAAGGAACCAAATACAATATGTCAGATAGATTATCATTCCACTTACACAAACTGCCCAGAAAAGACAAATCTAGAGACACAAAGTAACTTCATAACTCTTGGAGCAGAAGAGTAGGATGAGGGTGAGATATTAGAGGTGGAAGGCAGGGAGGGGCACAGGAAATGACTGCTGATGGGCATTCTTTCTTCTTGGGGAAGTATGGAAATACTCTTGAGTTTGATGGTGCTGGTTGCAGGACTCATTGACTACAGACCACTGAACTGTCCTGTGTACAAGGGTGAATTTCATGGTGGTAAATTACATGGCAATGAAGCTGTTATTAAGCATTACCTAATGCTGTTGTCATGTTGCTTTTGTAAATAAAATGCACGATTAATGTTTTCTTTTATATGCGGTCCTCTCCCTTGTTAAGGGGGTCATGTCTGGTTCCTTAAAGGGAGCCACATGCCTTCAGTTTACTTCAAGAAGATTTTTGAGGAAGCTGTCTCAGCAGTTGCTTAGCGCAACAAGAGACATCAAAAGAAAGTGGGGACCCCCCCCACCTTGCCCAAGCCAGACTGCAAAACCATAGTAAACCTGCAAAAGAAAGTGGGGACCGCCCACCACCTTACCCAAGCCAGACTGCAAAACCATGGTAAACCTTTCCTTCCTTCAGTCAACCCTGACTAGGCTCATGAGAACGTATACAGTAAGGACCTAGGGATTTATATACGAGTTAGCTTTTCACCACAGAACATCTGAAGCAATGACTTAAAAGGAAAAAGACTGATTTTGGCTCATAGTTTTGGAGATCTCAGTCTATTGCCTGTAGGCCTGTGGTAACGGAAAGACATGTCAAAGGACAGCTGATAATCTCATGGTGGAGCAAGTGAGGAGCCAGGAACTTGGCATAGCCCTCAGAGTACCACACACCCTCTGGCATGCTTCCTCCAGAGAGGTTGTTTCAAAGTATCCACCAGAGACGCCTACTCAGACACAGGTTTAAGCCAGTTGGTGACAACACTGGGTATTTGGGATCCCAGTTTAGCTCCAAGCCATTCTCAGGGTGAGCTTCTAAGCACAAAAACCATATCCTGGGTTGACATACTTCAGTTAGCAAAAATAGTTAGCCAGTAGCAGAAATACAGAAACCAAAAAGCAAGGTTAGTACATTTAGAGACTTTCCAGAACTATGGATTTTGATTGATTAGATCTTTGTTCTCTTTTTGGTAGGTGGTGCTGTCTACCTGCTGAGTTTTATGACCTGAATGGTACTTCCATCATGGAGTCCGTATATGCTAAGGTCTAGGGGGCCTGTTGCCAAGTGCCACCTCCAGCTTTCCACTGCCTTCCAATAATGCCATCAAATTGTGAATCCATTCATGGTATAACCCACTGATGTCAGAGACCTCATGATCACTCCCCCTAATCCTACCTCTGTACATGATCTTGGGAACTCTTAACACACGAGTCTTTTGGAGAGACACTTAATACCCAAACCATAACAGCTAGCGAATGCTCACAATAAGCTCGGCGTGAGATTACGCAAGAATAACCACAAGAATGAGTAATTTTTTCTTTGAACATCTAGTCTTCATATGAAGCCTGGGATGGATCTTTATCATTAAAATTTTTGATGGGTTAAGAGAAGCCAAGTCATTTGATGAAGATCAGATAGCTGTGATGGTGGAGTAAGAGGCAGTGCCTGTCTGCTCCACTGGAAATCCTGGTACCCTCATGCCTCTACGAGCCCCGTTCTGCTGAGTAAAAGGGTGCTAGTGTGTTTGAGAGGCACAACGCTTTGTATTTGGGCTTGTGCCCCAGTGAAATTGTGCTTCAAGTAGATTCCAATGGGTCTAAGGAAAGAGGCTAGATCAGAACCTAGGAGCTCAGGTCCAAGTCTCAATACTTCTTTTAACACAGCTCTGTCCTTGCTGTTCCAGTTCTCTAGGCTCTTGTCATTACTAGCTCAGGGCTGGTCTGCAGTAAGAAGAAAACCCACCACCATGATGACAATAACCCAGCAGTTGATCTCCATCAGGTGTGTGTCCCTATAGTTCTTCTGGGCTGAGAAAGGCTACATACAACACAGGGCTGTCATCTACTCTGCTCCTGGCTTTTGTTCATTTTTGGCTGATTCCTAATAGTGATTTTTACTTGGCTTGGATGTGCTGTTGGATTAAAAGGAAGCTTTGTTTCACTTGGTTCTAGAGAGAGAGAGGGCGGGGGGGGGGGAAGAGAGATTATTTGTTTCTTGCCCACCCAGATCTAGATATATAATGGGCTCTTTTTGTACTTCATTTGGGCTTCTTTTACTTATTATCCCCAACAAAGGTCCCTCCCTATGAAGACTTCCCAATAGCCATCAAGTCTGGGCACTGTTCACTTTGCCCTTCTTCTAGACGTCACCCAATTCTCTCTGACACCATTTTTTTCAGGAAGGCCCCATGCAGAGCAGCACTAGGGGACCCAGTTCATACACCGAATGCTGTGGGATCCAGTTCCACTGCCGGCGGTTGTTTTTTTGGGTCGTTCATTTTCCTGCTTGGTACTAATAGCTTTTGCAGCCCTCTCCTGGGATGTGGACTATTTTGTATTTGTAAGCCATCTTTCCAGAAAAGGCCTTCAGGTTCCAAGTACCCTGTGACCACTTGTTCTGTTAAAGACAACTGGCCATGTCAAAGCTTCATCCACCAGAAAGTGTGACCAATGGTGTGACCTTGAGAATGTCCTGTGACTCAGGACTCCACTGAATCCAACCATGTGAAAGGATATGGTGGGGATTTTGACTGAGTCTAGGGATCACTCTATTATCATTTTTAAGTAGGGTGGAATAATAAGAAGGGAATACAATTGTGCAGGAAGGTTAAGAGGAAAGAAAGGAAGTGTTAGGCTAAAGGGAAAAAGATTTGCTCTCCCAGAGCAGTGGCCGGGCATCCTCCCAAAGCCCAAGCGGTCATTCTGCCACATCATGGTCCTGATTGGCAGCATATGTAGGCAGAAAGAACTTTCTAGAAGTATACATGACTCCTACTTTGTAGCAGGCAATCTTCCACTGTTTATCTCTGTTTTAAGAACGGAGGTGGAGCCCAGCATGGTGGTGCACACCTTTAATTCCAACACTCCAGAGGCAGAGGCGATCAGATCTCTGTGAGTTCAAAGCCAGCCTGGTCTAGAGAGTGAGTTCCAGGACAGCCAGGGCTTTTACACAGAGATATCCTGTCTTGAAAGACCAAAACCGAAACAAACCAAAACAAAAGAATGAGAGTAGGAAGGGGAGTTTGTTTCTCTTTACCCCATGTCCTAGTTTGGTTTCTATGGCTGAAATAAAACACCACAACCAAAAGCGACTTGGGGAGGAAAGGGTTTATTTGGCATGGTCCCAGGTCACAGTTCATCTCTGATGGAAATCAGAGCATGGCCTCAAATAGGACAGGAACCGGGAGACGGGAACTGAAGCACAGACTATAGAAAAAAATGATGCTCTCCATGGCTTCAATCTGATTTAAAAAAAAAAAAAAAACAACCCCGGATCACCCCTCAAGGTGTGGTGCTGCTCACAGCAGTCTGGGCCCTCCCTTATTCATCATTAATGAAGAAAATGCCCCACAGGCTTGCCTACAGGCCAATCTGATAGAGGCATTTTTCTCAACTGGAGTTCCCTCTTTCCAGATGCCCAGGACTTTTGTCAAGTTGACAAAAAAACTAACCAGGACATCTCAGCTAGGGAACTATCAATAGACCAAAACAAACAAACAAACAAAAAACCAAAGCCAAAAAAAGTGATTTTTTGTTTTTGTTTTTGTTTTTGCTTAGGAGTATTGCAAATGACTTAAAAGCAGATCCATCTAAAGCTCATGGAAGACCGACCCACTAGACTTCCTGATTCCACACCTTCTTAGTTGAGTGGGGGCAGGAAAGAGAGAGGGCTTGAAATCTCAGGGGGGAGCAGGGTAGGGACCTTTCCCCTACCCTACAAGGGTCTGTTAATAGTCCTGATCTTGTGAGGTTCTCACACATGGAATCACAGCCCCTCCATTTTTAAGATGGTACCAGCCATGTCAGCCCAGAGAACGGCGTTCCACAACAGGGACCCAAAATATGGACACAGAAAGTTATTACTGATTTTTAACCAACACTCCGTGAACCCGGGTGGCTTGTCCAATGACACGCTGCTAAGTGACATTCAATTCCAAGTTTATTAGCCAGAGCCAGGCCTCTTGGTCTTATCTACCTGCAGGGTGACAATGCATATAGACCAGTGATCAAAGCAATAGAGACCCCCTTATATTTCTTCATCTGCTTGACCTGCGGCTGTTGGCTGCTGTTGCCTTTGGGATTCTTTCAGCTTTTGCCTCTTGGTGCCCAGTCAATGACAAATGACATGTCAGTAAAACCCCCTTTTGAATGACAATATGACATTTGAATGACAAATGACATTTGAATGACAATATGACATTTGAATGAAAAATGACATACGACAAACACCCACTTTGGGAAGATGGAGTCTCCATGGCAGATGCTCTTGATGACAGAGGTCGCCTATGAAGAAAGAAGAGCAAACAGTGGGCTTGATACAAGGAAGAAAGGGGACAGGAGACATGAGTCATCCTGGGTGCTTAACCACAAGTGCTCGAGGAGGCCTTCGTGGTGGTGTTTGTTTGTTTCCATGGCGCCCCACCCACCGGCAATATTCATTTCCTCTGTGGTAATGTACACTCTGGGCATTCCTTTCAAATATTTGCTGAGTGTTTCCATGGGCTGATAGACAGTTAAGATTAGGCTCATCTGCACATAATGATGTAAACACATCCCGTGGGTAAAGACAAAATTTCACTTTTCTCTTACATAAAAGTCTATGGGTGACCACGCTGGGGACACATGTTGGCTCCATGGTGCAGCCAAGGACTCAGGCTCCTTCCTGACTGTGCTTCCTTCTAGCATGTGGCTTGTTTCCTTTAAGTTCCCTCGTGGTACACAAACTAAGCTCATTCATTTATATATGTTCTGTGATTTTTTTATTATAACTAATGGCATTTGATCCACAAAGACAAAGCAAATGTCTACTAACTTCTGGAATAGACAAGCAGCAAATTATACTTTGTGTGCACAACCCACTGCCAAGAGTTGAGCTCAACCATAGGTCTCTGAGCAGCTTATGGTCCAGGGAAACTGACAGGCGAGCAATTGCTAGTTATCATATTGTGTGATGAGTAGAATCAAGGTGTGGTATTCAAGATGCAATGAGACCACATAGGGAGTTGTGGAGAGAGAAGTTTCCAGATGACCTTAAACAACAAGAAGCCTCACATCGGTATTCAGAGCACTTGAGAGATTAAGGCAGGAGGAATGTATGCTGGAGGCCAGCCTGGGCTACACAGGGAGTGCCAGGCTAGACTGGGCTGCAAAATAAGAGATTGTCTCCAAAAGAGCAAAATAAAACAAAGAAACAAGAACAGCAGCAAAAATTCAGGTTATTGTGTGTTCCTCCCACTGCATGTCACAGCCACCCGTGAGTCTGCCTCAAAGATGGGGCACTCTGTCCTCCCCTAAGCCTCACTCTAATGACGGGGGTGGGGGTGGGGGGGGTGGGAACTTTATGTCACAAGGCTGCCCACAAACAGCAATGAGTTATCTGCTCCTGTGAGTACCATCTGTCTTCCAGATAAACCTACTCTTGAGACCCTCAGCCCACGGAACCAGGATATGGAGTGGGTGGAGTGGGGCAGTGGGGCACTGAGGTCTAATTTCAAACTTCATGATCAACAGATAACAGCAGGGGCTTGCGATGGACATTCCAACCCACCCCTTCCTGTCTTACAGAAGCTGGGTCACATTGCACATCTTTGGTAAGCTTCATTTATGTCCTTTATCAAAATTAGAAGACCATCACCAGCCTGGCCTGGGGTTCTGCATCTCAGAATCACCTCCATTTCAGGCTGGGTGACTTTTTGTTGAGGGTGGGGCTCTCCTGTACACCACAGGGTGTTTAGCATTGGAAGCCTCTATCTGGTAGATGCCAGGAGCACCCGTCAAGTCTTGACAACCTAAACTATCTCCAGACATTTTTTTCATGCCCCTAGGAGAATCTAGTCACTCGTGCTTAAAAACCAGTGAGCTAGTTAGCAATAAGGACGAAGCGAGGTGTCGTGTGTGCTACACGACGGTTCAGTAAGTGTGGTAAACTGTCACCATCTTATTTATGCTCTGAAAACATTTATTGAAAGGAAGTGTAGACTCCTCCAAGAAGAACAAGACCTTACAGAAACTATTTCTGACTTTAGCCTGGCAAACAGAGCAAAGGAAATCTTAGCTACTGTAAACCCCACCTGTTGTGAATGCACACAATGTTAGGAATGTTGGTGGGGACATTCTCAAGCAAGCTGCAGGGGACATCTGTTGTTTTGTTGCCCACTTCCGGTGGCCTGATTTAGCTCTGGAGAAATTGCCTACCTTACTTCCAACCGTGTGTTTTGCCTACTGCTGGCTTCTGTGTTGGTTCTGGTGGTGAATCACAAGTAAGACTTAAATGACCTGGAGAAGTCCTTGTGTCTGGTGACAATGGCTAGTCAGGGAATGGCAACAGAGTATGAGCCAAGGCCTGCCTAGAAAACCCCAGGGTTTTTTTGTTTGTTTGGTTTTTTTTGTTGTTGTTAATGTAATAATGGAGTTGTTTGTCCCTCTAGACTTGAATGTGAGAAGTCATAAGATCTGGGCTGAGAAGAGGGGTCAGATCTGAGAATACGGCCCACATGTGATGTACCACAGAACTGAGGTGAGGTACAAACGAGACTCTGATGGTTTCTCTGACCTTCAGCTAGGGCTTGAAGCTCAACCGATTCTCTGACCAATCCTGTTATAAGCTGATAAATATCATTGTTTGCTTACATAGTGTAGGCTATGGGCGAGATTTTCTGTTTTACAAAACCAGAAGATCCCACACCTACCCCGAAAGTAAACCATTTAGCTAGGCACAGTGGAACATACCTGTAATCCCAAACCCTGGGAGAAGGGAGCAGGAGGATCAAAAATTTGTAGCTGTATCGAGTTACACAGCCAACTTCCAGGCCAACCCGGTCTACAGGATACCTTGTCTCAAACAGATGCTGTACCATGTCTAGCTTTATGGCTTGGGACCCAAACTCAAGGCCAGGTGTTGTTGCATAGCAACTTCATTCACTGAGCCATTCCATTGTCCCTCTTCACATATCTTCAGGAATAGATTTCGAGAGGCGGTGAGTTGACTCAGTGGGTATTACTGCCAAGTTTGACAACCTGAACTGGATCCCCAGGGTCCACATGGTTGAGAGAGAGAGAGACCCAACACCCATGAGTTGTTTCCTGACCTGCATTTGCACAACGTGACATGCAAATCCTACCCCTACTAAATGAACATTTTAAAATTAGGGGGCTGGAGAGATGTCCCAGTGGGTAAGAGCACTGGTTGCTCTTGCAGAGGAGCCAGGTTTTTTTTTTTATAATTTCCAGTTCCAGCGTATCTCAAGCCTCCTATGTACTGCACACATGTGATACATAGACATAAATGTAAGCAAAACAATCCATGCACACAAAATACTTTATATATATTATATAATATATGTTTATATATTATATAATAAAGTATTATATATTATATATTGTATAATGATACACACACACACATATATATTTACATTGGACTTTGGGTGTTGAGATATTTTACGTAACAACAGAAAACTCTTTCCTAGATGGCTAAATGGATGAAGAAAACTCAGCAGCTATTCTTGAGAATGTCCCAAAGTCTCTTGGCCTGAAGCCCTCTGTAGCTCTTCTGCCCACACTGTCCCATTGCTTTAGTCCTGCCCTTAGGGTGACTTTCCTGGTAGCCAAACCATGGCAGAGTTTCAGTCCTCATGAACAGATACCACCCAGGGAAGATAGTTAGAAATCACTGAACTGGAGCCCTGGCCTTCACTGTGATTAGAGCAGCTTAGATCATGGTCAGAGGAGAATCTCCCTGGACCATAACCAAATCCAGAGGCTGGACCTGGGGTTGGGTTAGTGACAGCCAGCACTCTAAGCTGGATCACAGCAGGGCAGGTACATTGCAACATGCTGGAAGGTTTCCTTACCCACCCACTGTAAAACAAAATAATATTAAGTATTAACAAGATTAAATATTACCAATTAATATATGTTACCTTCTAGCGACACCTTTTGCTTTCTTCCATTGGATATCAGAGTTTCTCTAGTCTCCTTTAAGACATCATGTGTGTATTAGCTGCCACGTTGCTCCTGTTGTGATAGCTTGTCTGGCAACCATTTTTCTTCCTAGATAACAAGGGCAGAGACCAAATCTAACACTTTTAATTTCCATTACTATAGATAGCCTTACACTTAAAGAGATTCTGTTTTGTTTGTCTAATTGTTTTGAGAGTGTGGCACACAAATCACATATCCACATGTACACATATAACTCTCTCTCTCTCTCCCCCCCCCTCTCACACACATACACACACACAGAAGAATAAGAGGAGGAGGGATCCAAGTTCATGTCTACACAACATTGATGCTTATTCTCACCCCAAATGTGGTCCATGAGGGCCCCTTATTGGAACCAGGGAATGCAAGAAGTACAGGTTCCTGGGCCATATATTAGACATGTTAGATCAGAATTTCTGACTTTGGGACCAGAAATGTACTTTTCTGCTCAGTTACCCCCCCCCCCAGTGGCTCTTAAATATACTCAATTTAAAAAATAAGATTTACTTATTTTCTGTATATGAGTGTTTGCATGCATGTAAGTATGTACACCAAGTGCATGTCTGCTGACTGTGGAAGCCAGAAGAGTATCAGATCCCTTGGAACTACAGTTACAGACAGTTATAAGCCACCAACTTTTTTTATAATTATTTTTTTATTTCTTCAAGTTACATCTCAATCACAATCCCCTCCCT
>CAJQZJ010004888.1:6192891-6242655 GCA_907164525.1 Lophiomys imhausi
AAAAAAAAAGACCAACAAACACACAAACCCACAAAAACAAAGAATATCAACAAAAAAAAGAGAGGAAAAAGAGAAGGGAAAAGGAAAGAGAAAAAAAGAAAAAAAAGAAGGAAAAATAAAAAGATAAAAAAAAAAATTATGTCCTTGTTCCTTTTGATGTGTTGGTTGTAGTACAGATATCCTGTACGATATAGTTAAAATCCTACTATAAGTGAATAGATGCCATGTGCATCCTTCTGAGACTGGGTTAGCTCACTCAGGATGAGCTCCTCTAGATCCATCCATTTGGTTGCAAATTGCATGATTTCATTGTTTCTGATAGCTGAGTAATATTCCATTGTATAGATGTACCACAATTTTTTAATCCATTCTTCAGTTGAGGGACATCTGGGTTGTTTCCAATTTCTAGCTATTACAAATAAGGCTGCTATGAACATAGATGAGGAGACTTCCCTATGTCTCCGTGAGAGGTCCTTTGGGTGTATACCCAGAAGTGGTATGGCTGGGTCTTGAGGCAAGGTTATTCCTAGATTTCTAAGATATCGCCAGACAGACCTCCATAGTGGTTGCACAAGCCTGCACTCCCACCAGCAATGGAGTAGGGTACCCCTTTCTCCACACCCTCGCCAGCATGCGCTATCATTTGAGCACTTTATTTTAGCCATTCTAACAGGTGTTAGGTGGAATCTCAGGGTCGTCTTGAGTTGCATTTCTCTGATGATTAAGGATGTTGAACATTTCTTCAGGTGTCTCTCAGCCCTTAGGGATTCCTCCTTTGTGAATTCTCTATTTAGCTCCATCTCCCATTTTTTGATTGGATTATTTGGTTTCTTGGCGTTTAGTTTCTTGAGTTCTTTGTAGATTTTAGATAATAGCCCTCTATCAGATGTGGGGTTGGTGAAGATTTTCTCCCAGTCTGTTGGTTGCCGTTTTGTTCTAATGACAGTATCCTTTGCTTTACAGAAACTTTTCAGTTTCATGAGGTCCCATTTATTGATTGTTGATCTCAGGTCCTGAGCTGTTGGTGTTCTGTTCAGGAAGTTGTCACCTGTGCCAATGAGTTCGAGGGTTTCTCCTACTTTTTCTTCTAGTATCTTTAGTGTGGCCGGCCTTATGTTAAGGTCTTTGATCCACTTGGAATTAAGTTTTGTACAAGGTGATAGGTATGGGTCTAATTTCATTCTTTTGCAAGTGGACATCCAGTTGGACCAGCACCATTTGTTGAAGATGCTGTCCTTCTTCCATTGTGCGTTTTTGGCTTCTTTGTCAAAGATTAGTTGGCCATAGGTGTGTGGATCCATGTTTGGGTCTTCAATTCGATTCCATTGATCCACTGGTCTGTTTCTATACCAGTACCATGCTGTTTTTATTACTGTTGCTCTGTAGTACAGCTTGAAATCTGGGATGGTGATACCTCCAGATGTTTTTTCATTGGACAAGATTGATTTAGCTATTCTGGGCTTTTTGTTGTTCCATATGAAGTTGAGACTAGCTTTTTCCAGGTCTATAAAGAATTGTGTTGGTATTTTGATAGGAATTGCATTAAATCTATATATTGCTTTTGGTAGGATAGCCATTTTTATTATGTTGATCTTACCTATCCATGAGCATGGGAGATCTTTCCATCTTCTAAAGGCCTCTTCCATTTCTTTCTTCAGGGGCTTGAAGTTCTTGTTATATAGGTCCTTTACATGCTTGGTTAGAGTTACTCCCAGGTATTTTATGTTGTTTGTGGCTATTGTGAAGGGAGTTGTTTCCCTTATTTCTTTTTCGGTATATTTGTTTGTTGTATAAAGAAGGGCTTCTGATTTTTTTGAGTTAATTTTGTATCCAGCCACCTTGCTGAAGTTGTTTATCAGCTGTAAGAGTTCTTTGGTGGAGTTTTTGGGGTCGCTTATGTATACTAACATATCATCTGCGAATAGGGATAATTTGACTTCTTCATTTCCAATTTTTATCCCTTTGATCTCCTTTAGTTGTCTTATTGCTCTAGCAAGGACTTCAAGTACTATATTGAAGAGATATGGTGAAAGTGGACATCCTTGTCTTGTCCCTGAGTTTAGAGGAAATGCTTCAAGCTTCTCTCCATTTAATTTGATGTTGGCTACTGGCTTGCTGTATATTGCCTTTATTATTTCTAGGTATGGTCCTTGTATGCCCGTTCTCTCCAGAACTTTTAGCATGAAGGGGTGTTGGATTTTGTCAAATGCTTTTTCTGCATCTAGCGAGATTATCATGTGGTTTTTTTCTTTCATCTTGTTTATGTGGTGAATTACATTGATAGACTTTCGTATATTGAACCATCCCTGCATTCCAGGGATGAAGCCTACTTGATCATGGTGTATGATACTTTTGATGTGTTCTTGAATTCGGTTTGCTAGTATTTTATTAAGTATTTTTGCATCTATGTTCATGAGGGAGATTGGTCTGAAGTTCTCTTTCTTTGTTGGGTCTTTGTGTGGTTTAGGAATCAGAATGACAGTGGCCTCATAGAATGAGTTTGGCAGTGATCTTTCTGTTTCTATGTGGTGGAAGAGTTTGAAAAGTAATGGTGTTAGTTCCTCTTTGAAGGTCCGGTAGAATTCCGTGCTAAAGCCATCTGGCCCTGGGCTTTTTTTGGTTGGGAGATTATTAATGACTGTTTCTATTTCCTTAGGTGTTATTGGGCTGTTTAAGCTGTTAATCTGATTTTGATTTAGTTTTGGTAGGTGGAATTTATCGAGGAAATTGTCCATTTCGCTTAGGTTTTCAAATTTAGTGGAATATAGATTTTTAAAGTAATGTCCGAATATTTTCTGGATCTCCTCAATGTCTGTTGTTATTTCTCCCTTTTCATTTCTGATTTTGTTGATTTGTGTTCTTTCCCTTTGCCTTTTAGTTAATTTGGCTAGGGGTCTGTCTATTTTGTTGATTTTCTCAAAGAACCAACTCTTGGTTTCGTTGATTCTTTGTATAGTTCTTTTTGATTCTAAGTTGTTGATTTCAGCTCTAAGTTTGATGATTTCCTGTCTTCTGCTCTTCTTGGGAGTGTTTGCTTCTTTTTTTTCCAATTCACCCAGCTTAGGTGTTAGTTCACTAATATGAGCTGTCACAATTTTCTTTTTGAAAGTACTTAGTGCTATGAACTTTCCTCGTAGCACAGCTTTCAATGTATCCCATAGGTTTGGGTATGTTGTGTCTTCATTGTCGTTGGATTTTAAGAAGTCTTTGATTTCCTTCCTTATTTCTTCCCTGACCCAGTGGTCATCCAGTAAGGAGCTGTTCAATTTCCATGTGTGTGTAGGCTTTCTGTTGATTCTTTTACTGTTGAAGACCAGCTTTATTCCGTGGTGGTCTGATAAGATACAAGGTGTTATTTCAATTTTCTTGTATCTACTGAGACTATCTTTGTGACCAATTATGTGGTCGATTTTGGAGAAGGTTCCGTGGGGTGCTGAGAAAAAGGTGTATTCCTTTGTGTTTGGGTGAAACGTTCTGTAGATATCTGTTAGGTCCATTTGTTTCATGATCTCTGTTAGACTCAATATTTCTCTGTTTGTCTTCTGTCTTGATGATCTGTCCTTTGTTGTGAGTGGGGTGTTGAAGTCTCCCACTACTAATGTGTTGTGATCGACGTGCACTTTAAGTTTTAGAAGTGTTTCTTTTACGAAAGTAGGTGCCTTTGTATTTGGGGCATAGATGTTCAGTATTGAAATTTCCTCTTGATGAATATTCCCTTTAATGAGTATATAGTGCCCTTCTTTGTCTTTCTTCATTAACTTCAGTTGGAAGTCTGTTTTGTTTGATATTAGGATGGCTACTCCAGCTTGCTTCCTGGGTCCATTTGCTTGGAAAACCTTTTCCCAACCCTTTACTCTGAGGCAGTGTCTATCTTTTGTAGTTAGATGTGTCTCTTGTATACAGCATATGGAAGGGTCTTGCTTGCGGATCCACTCTGTAAACCTATGTCTTTTTATTGGGGAGTTGAGTCCATTGATGTTGATGGATATTAGTGACCTGGGGTTGTTATTTCCCATTAGTTTGGTATAGGCGGTGGTTCTGTTCCTCTTTTGATTTAGTTGCTAATGGGTTTTCTATTCCCTTTGTTTTCTTGGGTTGAGTTTTCTTCTCTGGGTTGGGATTTTCCTTCTAGGATTTTCTGTAGGGCTGGGTTTGTGGGTAGATATTGTTTAAATTTAATTTTGTCATGGAATATCTTGTTTTCTCCATCTATGTTGATAGAGAGTTTTGCTGGGTAAAGTAGTCTGGCTGGGCATCTATGATCTCTTAGGACTTGTAGTATATCTGACCAGGCCCTTCTAGCTTTTATCGTTTCTGGGGAGAAGTCAGGTGTAATTCTGATGGGTCTGCCATTGTATGTGACTTGACCTTTTTCTCTTACAGCTTTTAATATTCTTTCTTTGTTCTGTACATTTGGGGTTTCAATTATTATGTGGCGAGAGGAGTTTCTTTTCTTGTCTAATCTGTTTGGTGTTCTGTATGCCTCTTGGATTTTTATTGGCATCTCTTTTTTCAGGTTTGGGAAGTTTTCCTCTATGATTTTGTTGAAGATATTTCCTGGACCTTGGAGTCGGGAGTCTTCTCTTTCCTCTATACCTATAATTCTTAGGTTCCGTCTTTTCAATGAGTCTTTGATTTCTTGGATGTTGTGGGTGAGAGATTTTTTAGCCTTCTCATTTTCTTTGGATGATGTACTGATTTCTTCCACTGAATCTTCCATGCCTGAGATCCTGTCTTCCATCTCTTGCATCCTATTGTTGATACTCACATCCATAGTTCCTGTTCTCTTTCCTTGGTTCTCCACTTCCTCTTTTAACTCTGACTGTGTTTTCTTTATTGTTTCTATTTCTATTTTCATGTCTTGTATGGTTTTGTTCGTTTTGTACATTTCCTTCTCCAGCTTGCCTGTTTTTGTATGAAAATCTTTCATGGCCTTTTCCTTTTCCTGTTCAAGCTCTGTCACCTTGGCTTGGAGCTCTTTAATGGTGTTGTTCCTTGTTTTGATTTGTAGAATTGTGGTTTCCTTGAATTCCTTCATAGATTTAAGTTCTTCTTGCAGGGACTCTATCACTTTCCATACTGCAGAGTTGTCAATGTTTTCATGTGTTTCTGTTGGTGTGTGGTCATCCGAATTGGATGAGCTAGGGTGGTTCTGCTTTGTTGCAGTCATAATTCCTTGATTTCTATTTTTTTTTTGACCTTTCACCATTGGATGCATTTAGCTGTCTGTTTTCTGTGTTTGGAACCACAGTGGATGATTTGGTGCAGGGGACGAGTTACTTGGCTATCTGTCGTTGCTTACAGGGGGATTTCAAGGTCACTGTGATTTTAATGGCCAGAGGCACTGTGATCTGGTGTAGCGTATTCCCAGGTTGTGAGTAATGAACCAGGATTGTTTCACTGCTCCCAATTCAGACTTCTCTATGTTGCACTCTGAGTTATCAGCCTGTAATGGTTCTGATGATATGGGCCTGTTTGCCCAGGCACAAATTCTGTGGACTTTGTTTGTCTTCCCAGAGGCTGACAGGGTCTGGCTCCACACCTGATATGTCTGGATTTTCCAGGATACAGCTATGGTCCTGATTTCTGGTTTCTCTCTAGTCTTCTTGCCACAGGGCTGGACCCTGTGTCTAATTCCCTTCTTGTCTGCGCCGCCACGGTCCCGTGGGTACCCCAAGCCCCAGATCCTCCGGCTGCCTGAGTGCACCTCTCGTCCCAGCAGCTCCGCCGTGGGTGCACGGACCCCTGGTCCCACCCACGCCTGTCTCTCTCCCTAGATGACCTGCCGTGGACTGGCGGGAATTTGGCCCTGCCAGCAGTGCTCTCTCCCCAGCTGCGCTATCCTGAGTGTGGGAGATTTGGCCGCTCCCGCCTGCTTTTGTGTTCCCTGCTTCCTGCGCTCTCTCGGAACCTCCCGCCCTCCGCTTTACAAGCGGCTGCTGCGGACCACCCGCTGAGCCCCCTGTTTGTTCCTTGCTAAGGCTTCCACTATCTCGCAACCTTTTCTAAGTGGGTATAAGTTCAGCCTGATGTGTGGGGAGCCCAATAGGCCAGCGATCTATGGCCAAGTGGACCCTGATTCTGTCTGCTGTAAGTTGGGATCGATCTTACCAGGCGCCTCTCCAAATGGGAGTTCCCGAGTGCCCGGTTTAGTGGCCTCCGTGTCTGTGAGAGATGGGGAGAGCCTTGCCCTGGGACTTTTAACAGTCCCTTGGGAGCTGTGAGCGTTCCCGGGGGGGGGGGGTCTAGCCCCTCCGGTTTTTGCACAGTGCCCAGTAACTCTGTGTTTTTTATGGCTCTTTTTTCCCCGCGTTCAGAATGCGTCAGTGTAGGTCGCCGCCATCTTCGCTCCCCTAGTTTCCGTTTCTTAATTATCCTAAACAGTTTATGTCGGTTGGTAGCGAGAGGTCAAAACTTGACATTTCATTTTTAAGTATTACTACGAACAATACCTTTAAGAAGCGTTACCCTTAATTTTGTATCAATATACAAAGATCAATACCAATGTGGCCAAATATAATCTTAATTTTGTATCAATATACAAAGATCAATACCGATGTAGCCCAATACAATCTTAATTTTACATCAGTATACAAGGGTCAATACCATTGTGGCCAAATATAATCTTAATTTTGTATCAATATACAAAGATCAATACCGATGTAGCCCTATACAATCTTAATTTTGCATTAATATACAATGATCAATACCAATTTAGCCAAATATTATATTAATTTTGTATCAGTATACAAAGGTATAAAGCTATATTCAATAATCTGTCCTTTTTTCTTGATCTTTCCTATACTATGTCTATGTCCCATTTTTTTCAAGTCTTTTCACTCCTATATAGGAGAGAAAGGAGGATACAGAAAAGCAAAAGAGAAAAGTCCCTGGGTCTAACCTCCAAAACCCATTTAACAAGACCATTTAACAGCTTGTAGTCTTTTCCCCTAAATAACAAAATTTTTTATTATCTATCAAATAACCAAAGGGGGAGAACACCCCACCTTCTGGGGATGGGACGTTGTTCTCTTAAAATGACTTCCTGCTGATTTGGGACGTAGTAAACCTGTTTGGGGCCCAAATAAGAATGAAAAAATGGTTAAAAATGTTAATAGAATCATTTGATGTTCAGTCCTTTTGTGCTCAGCTATTTAGATGTCCTAAGAAGTTCATAGACAGAAGCTGATCTTCAGAGCTTTACTGAAGATCTGGCTGGAGTAGTCTGTGGAGCTGAACGATTTTAGCGATTTTGAGTTGTTGTGGTTGTAGACTTTTGAGGAAACTGCTGTTGAAGAAGTCTGCAAGGCTGGATCATCTGGGCCACTCGTCTTCTTTGGTGTCTGATCTGTTTTCTGCTGAGGTTTCCGTTGTCCAGTTGTCCCTGGATTCCTTGAATGGATGCTTTAAATCTCCTGGAAAGATAAGAACAGAGCCCTGCCCTAATCCTAACTCTGGGACAATTACCTTTTTTTGGGGGGGTGGTTCTTTTTCTTATAGCTATAAATACAATACAAAACAACAGAAATAAATAGGCCACAATTATAAGAGTTATATGGCTTAGCATACATTCCCAATGTCCAGTCCATATGTATTTGGCACCTGACTTTAACATTCTACTATCTAACCATCTCCATGAGTTTAAAGTTCTATATCTAACTCAGCTTTCATACTAACTTGCCTCACAATTTTAAAAATATCTTCTGAGATCCAGAACACCCTCTTGATTCCTAAACAACTCAAAATTTAACTATGAGACTCTAGCTATCTATTCTTCAACCATCTCAGAGACCTGAGAGGGATAAATATATCTGATTTTATAGGAAGTACAGGGTCCGCAGCTTCCAAAACTAAGAAATGACATACCAGTGGCTGCCTGGACAGTTCCCATTTTCTCTCCATACATTACAGCATCAATCTTCAGCCATTTGGCCCCGTTTCTCTGACAGACATTGATTGCAGAGAAGGAATTATGAAGGACTTACCTACCCTGTCTTGATAAGCCACCATCTTAGTACTGGAAACTCAAGTTGGATCCTTTGCAAGAGCAGCAAGTGCTCTTAACCACTGCGCCATCTCCAAGTTTTGTATAACTACATTTAAAACCTACTTCTGCACTGGGCATACTTGAGCACTTCTATAACCCCAGTACTAAAGAGACCTTGGCAAGAAGATAATGAATTGAGGCCGGCCAGAGTTATATAGGGAGATCCTGTCTCAAAACAAACAAACAAACCCAAAATTCACTTTCCTGTCTAGGTGCTAATGAGATTGGTATATTTGCCTTTTCTTTTTTTTTTTTTGGTTTTTCGAGACAGGGTTTCTCTGAATATCTCTGGCTGTCCTGGACTCGCTTTGTAGACCAGGCTGGCCTCGAACTCACAAAGATCCGCCTGCCTCTACCTCCCAAGTGCTGGGATTAAAGGTGTGCGCCACCACCGCCCGGCATATTTGCCTTTTCAAAATCCAGTCATACATTTCTTTTTCTACACTCCATTTACTTGTTTGTTTTGAATAGGGCTTCACGATATAGCCCAGGCTAAGCTTGAATTCACTATGTATCCCAAACTGGCTTTACACTTACAGTAATCTCCTGCCTCAGTTTTGACTGAGTGCGGTTTTTTTTTTTCTTTTTCTGTTTTTTCAAGACAGGTTTTCTCTGTGTATCCTCAGTTGTCCTGGACTCACTTTGTAGACCAGGTTAGCCTTGAACTCAGAGAGATCCACCTGCTGGAATTAAAGGCATGTGCCACCACTCCCGGCTCCTGAGTGCATATTTCTTATATTTTTAGTCCATTTAAGAAGTCCATTCCAACAAAGACTATGGACTTTTTGCTGGCAACACCTCCTATCTGTCATTGGTCTATCTCAGGGTATCATACACTGTTAACGTTCCAACACTTATTTGCACCAACAACCCTGTGGTGCACTTGGCCTGTAGAACTAGGCTAGGAGGCTGTCCCAGAATCACCTCATCCCTGAATAACACGAACAGGCAAAGGTGCCCAGCCGTTCTCATTTAATTTTCTCCAGAGAATTCTCCAAAATAGATCACCTAAGTGTCTCACTCTAAAAACTTCCATCATGTCCTTTCAGGACCGAAGCCCAAATCAAGGCTAAATAGTCCTTAGAGGCCACCCCACCAGCTGGTCCCTGAAGATCCCCCCTCCCAAGCACAGCAGGTCCTGTTGGCCAGTCTCTTCTGTTCAGTGTTGTGGAGTATTTGCCAGAGAAGACAGCTTGGACATGGGTTTTGTTTTTTTTTTTTTTTTTTTTTGGTTTTTCGAGACAGGGTTTCTCTATTTAACAGCTCTGGCTGTCCTGGACTCACTTTGTAGACCAGGCTGGCCTCGAACTTGCAAAGATCCGCCTGCCTCTGCCTCCCAAGTGCTGGGATTAAAGGCGTGCGCCACCACCGCCCGGCTTTGGACATGGATTTAAGACAATAGTCTTTGTTAGCCTGTTGGTGACTACACTGGGTATTCGGGATCCCAGTGTAGCACTGAGCTTTTCTCAGGGTGAGCTTTTAAGCACAGAAGCCATGTTCTGGGTTGACATACTTCAGTTAGGAAGAGCAGTTAGTCAGAAGCAGAACTATAAAAAGCTAAAAAGCAAGGTAAGTACATTCTGAGACTTTCCCAGAACTATATGGACGGTGATGGAATGGGTCTTTGTTTTAGTTTTGGCAGGTGGTACTGTCTGTGTGCTGAGTTTTGCATCCTGAATGGTGTAGATTCCATCATGGAGTCAGTTGTGCTAAGGGTGGGGCCCTGTTACATTCAGAGGCCACTTGCTGACCTACTACTGCTTTCATCCACATGCTTGTGGGGTTTCCTTCCTTGACTGCCACCTTTCTCTACTGGGTCATGAGTGGAACCCCAGTATAGATAGAGTCATCTCTTGCTCTTCAGCCTCCTTCGTTGAATTATTAGTCTTTTGATGCGCTAGGCACACATGTCAACCAGGAACTCTGCTGGGCACTAGAACATAGAAAGTGACTTGGAATTATGGGCCCTCTCCTTGGGAAGCATGAAGTATACCTTTCCATGTTGCTTTTGGAAAATATTTCCAAAGCTTGTTGTTTTAGTAATGGTAACTTTGTTTTGGAATAGAAAGGGAGTTTAAGGAGACGAAGGAGAGATGAACTTTTTGAGCCCTTTCTCCATGGCAGGTCCTCGTACTTGTCCTGAGAAGAGACACCATGACCACAGCAACTCTTATGAAGGAGAGCATTTAATTGGAACTGGTTTATAGTTCAGAGGTGTCGCCCATTGTCATCATAGCAAGAAGCATGGCAGCATGCAGGCAACAAGGTAGCTGAGAGTTCTACATCCAGATTGGCAAGCAGTAGGAATAGAGAATGACACTGGACCTGGCTTGAGCTTCTGAAACCTCAAAGCCCTCTCCTAGTGACACACTTCTTCCAGCAAGGCCACACATCAAATAATGCTGCTTCCTATGAGTCTGTGGGGGCCATCTTCATTCAAACCACCACAGTTCTCTAGATCATTTTGTGTGAATCATCTAATCCCTCCACAGTCTTACAGAGTATTATCATCTCCATTTAATGGTGCAAAATATAAGTCCAGAGAGTAATTTTTCTCAGGATTAAGCAGCTGGTCCAGGCTGATGCTAGTACTAGCCTGGAGTATGGTCTTGGAGGAGGCCAACTTATTCTCTTTGGATCTTTAACTCCATCCAACAAGAAGGGTCAGAAGTGCAGAAAAATGAACTGCAAGGGAGGAAGAAAAATTGAGAAACAAGAGCCGAGGGAGAATGTAGTTTTATCTTTGTTGGCTCTGGACATAGAGAATTTGAAAGTATAGTGTTTATAAAAATGTGGTCCTTGCTAGAGTGGGACTGTCCTATCTAAAAGATTGCACTTTCCCACAGAGCCATAAACTCTCAGGGTTAGGAGGGGTTCTGGTGTGCTATAATCCATTCAAAGATGAGAGTCCCATACTGTCTTATCACCATGTGCTCACCTGTCCTGGCATACCTGTAAGGGTGGGGACTTCTGAGATGCCTTATGACATTTACCATAAATAAATGCAGATATCTAGATTTTGCCTGACCAATGTCCCATGTCCCTTTATATAGCCACATTCTAAGTATTCTTGGGGGAACCATCTGCCCCTGTTTCAGTGAGAAAATTAGATATTCCCAAGTTCCAAGTTTGTCCAATTAGTCTGTGTCTCTTGGGAACCTAAGTCGAGAGCCAAATGACCCAGAATAGGAAAGGCAGAGCCAAGTTGTAGTAAAAACCGACTATTAGGACATCAGGCAGCTCAGGGACCTCTGTGACCTTGCTTAGCCACTCTTCAGTTCTGAGAGAAACCACATGCTTCCATGTAATTCCTTTGTGATTTGTTCTGTGTATTAACCAGGGATGCCACCAAATCTTACCCCATCAATTCCAGATGGTTTTGTTTCTTCATCATAGAAGGAGTTCATATTTGTGGTTTAAAAATTATTTGCAAGTGACACACAAAGGTAATTTCCCATGGTAAATCTCCCTGGCTCCCTGGCAGTAACCATTACCCTCTGCTTCTCAGATCTGTTGAGAAACTTCTATCCCATTTTATGAAGAGCTCTGACCATTGGATCATTCTCTCTCAGACTCAACGGGAACCTGACACGTGGTTTCCATCATCGTGCCCATTTAGAGTTTGGGAATCACTGAACAGATGGCAACAGACAACCTTACAGTGGGTGGATAGTAGTCATGCCACATCCCTTTTGTCTAATCTTTATTCTCTGGTACCATGTTACCATAGTAAACGTTACTCTAAGAAGAATCTATTAGCTGGGTGTGGTGGCTCACATCTTTAGTCCAAGCACTCCGGAGGCAGAGGCAGGTGGAGCTCTGTGAGTTCAAGGCCAGTGTGGTCTACAGAGTGAGTTCCAGGACAGCAAGGGCTGTTACACAGAGAAACTCTGTGTCGAAAAACCTAAAAAGAAAGGATTTGTTTTTAGTTTTATATGTGTGAGTGTTGCCTGCATGTACGTATGCACCTTGTGTGTGCCGTGCCTTTGGAAGACAGAAGAGAGCATGGAATCCCCTTGGAACCTCCATGTGGATATTGGAAACAGAACCCCAGTCCTCTATAAGAGCAACGAATACTCTGAACCATGAAGCCATCTCTCCAACCCTACATATTATTTATAATTAAAAAGAAATATTTTCTGTGTGTGGTTGCTTTGTCTACATGTGTGTCTGTGTACCATGTTGTCTGGTTCCTGTGGAGGCTGGAAGAGGCCATTAGGCCCCCTGGAACTGGAATTGAAGATGCTGTGAGCTCTCATATGAACGCTGGAAATCAAACCCACGTCCTCTGGAAGAACAGTCAATACTCTTAACCGCTGAGCCATCTCTCTATCTCCCAAACACTACTTTATAACAAAAAAAAAAAATTTAAACTAAAAAACAAATACATCATTGAAACCCCATAAAACTATCCAGAGTACAAAGCTGAAATTAAAGAATTTTCTAAAAAAAAAAAAAAATGACACTGTCTGGATAGTCAAAGGTCAAGCATGTAGGTAGGATCTAGGTAAGTTCTGAGCATGTAATGTACAGCATGGCGACATGCTTAGCGACTGACATCTGCTGAGAAGAGATCCTTTAGAAAAATAATACTTTTAGACTGGGTATGGTAACACATCTTTAATCCCAGTGCTTGGGAGGCAGAGGTGGACAGATCTTTGTGAGTTCGAGGCCAGCCTGGTCTATGAAGTGAGTTCCAGGACAGCTAGGGCTACACAGAGAAACCCTGTCTCGAAAAACCTAATAATAATAATAATATAGTTATTATTATTTTATTAATTCTTTGAGAATTTCATACAGTGTACTTTGATCATATTCATCTCTTTCCCAATTCCTTCCAGATCCATCCCATCTTCCTACTCTCCCAACTTTATACCCTTTCCATTTCTTTAAAAATCCATTGAGTCCAATTGTGTGGCCCAAATACTCTCCCATGTAAGGCTGCCCCGGAGTGGAGTGTGTTGATCTACCAAAGGTCACACCCTTAAAGGAAACTGACTCTCCTCTTCGCTGTAGTTACCATTGCCAATAGCTGGGGGGGGGGGGGGTGTTCACCTTTGTGGCCCACTCCTAAACCTGCATGCTGGGAGTTGATATGGTTTGTGCTTGTGATGGTCTTTCGGAGGCCATCAGAATTGCTGTGAGTCCCTATGTGCAACTGCCCTGCTGTGTCTGGAAAACACAGTCTCGTTGTGCTCCGTAGTCGTCTGCCACTTCTACCTCCTACACGCTGAACCCTCTTCTGAGATGATCACGGAGCCTTGGGTGGAGAGGTGTATTTCAAATGTCCCATTCAAGATGGAGCGCTCCACCGTCCCTATTGTTTGCATCTTGACCAGTTGAGGGTCTCTGTGTTAGTCTCTATCTACAGCAGAAAGATGCTTCTCTGAGGACATGCACCATCTATGTGCACAGCGTCAAGTCAGTGGAGTCAGCCTAATGCCACGTCCGTTTAGCAGAGCTGTAAGGGTAAGTGAGGTGCTCTTTGCCGTTCTCACTACAAAGCAAAGAGGTATCCAAGGGAAGTGACGTCATGTTCATTAAGCTCATTATGGCAATCATTCCGCGATGAAAACACGAGTCAAAACTTCACGTCAGACACCTGAATGTATACAACTTTTTTTTACTGTCATTTATACCTCATAAAGCAGAAAAACATTATAGTACCTGGAAACTGCAATGTTATCTGACTCATGTGTCCATTCCTAAGTCAAATTCATTTGTGTGTCAGTCAAATCACAACAGAAAGTGTACACCGTGAACTGTCTGGTTCCATGTGAATGCTGAGGACTGAAGGGGCTTCAGTTTGGGCAGAGCTGGGTATCTGGTCTGCCTCAGGGTTGTAAACACCAGAGCACCAGGCCCAGGTAGGTTATCTGAGTGGCAGCACTGAGCACTGCCAGGAGCTAGCTGTACAATCCCCAGCCAGTTACTGCTGTGTGCCATGCAGCACCCCTGGCTAAACTTTCCCATTTCCAAGAGAAGCCAGAAATTTAAATTAAAAAAAAGAACTTTGTATTTTTTTAAAAATTATTTTAATTTTAAATTATGGGTATGCCTTTGTATCTGGGTGCCGATGTGGGTGTGTGCATTTGAGTAGAAGTGCCCAAGGAAGTCCACCAGTGTCAGACCCCAGAAGCTGGAGTTACAGGTGGTTTTGAGCCATCTGATGTGGATGCTGAGAGACAAATTCAGAGCCTCTGGAAGAGTATTAAGCATTCTTATCCACTGAGGCATATCTCTCTAGCTCTGGCTTTTCTGATTTTTTTTTTTTTTTTTTTTTTTTGGTTTTTCGAGACAGGGTTTCTCTGAATATCTCTGGCTGTCCTGGACTCGCTTGGTAGACCAGGCTGGCCTCGAACTCACAAAGATCCGCCTGCCTCTGCCTCCCAAGTGCTGGGATTAAAGGCGTGCGCCACCACCGCCCGGCCGCTTTTCTGATTTTTAAATGACGGAAATGAATTCAAGATTTCTGAAACGTGTCGTACGGCAAACACCATGATGTGGGTTGTACTGCCCATACCCACAGCTTTGGGCTCTTGCTTCTGGTGTCTGAGGGCTAGCTGATGGGAAACTTTGAAAAGGACTATTGGAGGTGTCCTAGTCAGGTTTGCTCTTGCTGTGATGAAACACCATGACCAAAGACAAGCTGAGGAGGAAGATTTATTTGGCTCACACTTCTACATCATGGTCCATTACTGAAGGAAGTTAGGACAGGAACCTGGAGGCAGGAGTTGATGGAGAGGACACAAAGGAGTGCTGCTTACTGGCTGGCTCCCCATGGCTTGCTCAGCCTGCTTTCTTAGGAGAACCCACAGTCAGGAGTGACCCCCTACCACACACACACACACACACACACACACACACACACGCACATGCACATGCACACACATGCACACGCACATGTACATGCACCCACCCATGCAGGCAAATGTGCACGCACACACGCTCACTGGGATGAGTCTTCCCACATCAATCACTAATAAGAAAATGCTTCAGGCTTGTCTACAGCCCAGTCTTATGGAGGCGTTTTCTCAATTGGGGTTCCCACCTATCAAAATGACGCTAGGCTGTGCCAAGTTGACATAAAATTAGGCAGCACAGGAGGCCGACATGCAGAATAAGAAATGCTTTTCTGTGTGGAATGTGAATATTTGAAAAGAAGAGAAAAGGAAAGGCAGTGAATGGTGAGTAAGAAGCATTCAGCACTGGCTGAATCACATAGTGCCCTGACTGTGGATCCAAGTGTCCATGTGGTAAAGTCTTGGTTCCAAGAGTGGCACTATTGGGAGGAGCAGCCTTTAAGAGGTGGGTCCCTTAAGTGCAAAATTGTGATGGCTGACCTCCATTGTCACCTTGGCTGGGCTTTTAATAACCTTGCATATGATATCCCCATGGGGGTAGGAAAGAAGACTCACACTGAATGTGTGCAATATCATTCCATGGGCTGGTGACCCCAGATTGAATGAAAAAGCTCCATGGTAAAAGTATCATCCCTGCAAAACATGGTTTATTTATATGACACCCCCACCAGGAAGGATTTTACATTGCCTTCTTCCCCGCCCTATCCATGTGGGTGCCTTCTGTGTGTGTGTTCTGATTTGAAGCTCTTGAATAAACATGGAAAATATGAAAGGAATCTTATCTAGAGCTGGCTTTTACATGGCAATAACCTTTGCATACCCTATCTTTAAGTACTGTCTTGTGTTGTTTTATTGCATATACAACATACACTTAATGATGCTAAGAGAGGCTGATTCTTACAGGCAGTGGGCATAGACTCCAAAACCAGCTCTCTCACTTCCGGGCTATGTGACCTTGAACCATGATTTTTTTTTTTTTTTTAACCTTAAGAGTCTTCACTTAGCGTTCCTTATTTATAAATGAGAGCATCTTGAAGATTGTATCAGGAGTGAAGAAAGAAAGCGCTTTTCAAGCTCAGGGCTTTGTTACTCCCAGGGCTGCAGATGAGGCCCAGCCGTGGCCTAAGGGCACCATCCTGGTCTGTTTGTTGAAGGAATGCACAGCAGCTGATGTTCTGGGGTGGATAATGGCCTCAATATCCTCTGAGAAAGGAACGCACATGGCACAGTTGTTTTTCTAGCAAAACGTATTTTATTGAGGTGGGATTTAGAGACACGACCTATTAGAGCTTCCTCAGAAACACTCCTCAAACACTTCTTAGTCTTTGTGGCTCAGCCTGATCTTTTTCTCTGGTCTCCCAGCCTTATCTCTCCTTTTGGGGGCAGAGTCATAGTCCTAAAAACAGAACAAAACAACCCAAAAACTGTTCTAATAAAAACTGAGTGGACAAGCTGGTGCCCACACAGGCACAAGGATACATTTTCACATCATGCTTCCTTCATACTGATTTCTTGTTTGGATCTTGGCGGGACCTACTTACTTTCCTCGGGATGGAGATGCTGTAGCGTGCACAGGAGCTTGTTAGCACCTGGCATGTGGTAGTGAGAAGGGACAGTGGATGCTATTTTAATGAAGGAATGCATACATAAGTAGATGGATGAATCCTTGAGCAGGTTCGTGAACCATGAGTGGGTAACAGAATGGATCAGTGAATGTATGACGGAAAAATGAAAGAATGAAAAACTGGTGAAAAGTGAATGGATGAACCAACAAATAAACACATGAATGTAAGCAATAGATTCGTAGTTTGAATAAGGCCAAATTCAGTGGCCATAAAGTTAAACAAATACAAGACAGGAGACAAATTAAAGCCAGGGTTGTGTAGTGCCAGCCCTCTTTGCTCCTTGTCGGAACCTAAATGACTGTCCTCTCCCCTTTATGCCTCCTCTTCATCTCTCTCTTTTTTTTTTTTTTTTGCCTAGGTGACTATAATGGTTCGTCTTGATTTTGGAATCACCTAGGAGGCACCCTGAATATGTCTGTGAGAGTGTTTGTTTCCAGAGAGGTTTAGCTAAAATGGGAAGCGTCTACTTGAGTGTGGATGGCACCACCCACATGGTCTAAGGTCCTGGGCTGAATGAAAAGGAGAAAACAGAGGAAGCACCGCGATTCATCGTTCTCTGCTTCCCCACTCTGCATGTGACATGACCGCATTGCCTCAGTCCTCTGCAGCCAGGACTTCTCCAACACAACAGCCAGTCCCTCAAACTGCGAGCCAACGAACCGTGAGCCAACGAACTGTGAGCCAAAACAAACTCTTTCACCCTTGAGTTGCTTTTGTCTGGGTATTTTATCATGGCAACAGGAAATGAAGCTAAGACAAGAAGGAAAGGTGGACAGCAGATGTTAAGGTGTAAATGGGTAATACACAGCTGAGCGATGAGCTCAAATTTCATTTCTCTCGGGGCTGCTTTTGAGTCTTACACAAGACAGAGTAAAACTCTGTTTTTTTTTTTTTCCTTTTGAGACAAGGATCTCTCTGTTCAGCCCAGGATGGCCTGGGACTCACAGTGATCTGCCTGTCTATGCCTTCAGAGTGCTGGGATGAAAAAGGTGTGTACCACTGTGCCTGGCAGAATACAGCATTTTGAACTCCTAGAATAGCTTTTAGTGTTAGTTGCCTTTCATTGTTATTTCATGACAAATTACTTGAGAAAACAACTTATAGAAAATATTATTGACTGATTGATTGATTGTTTCACAGATCAGAGGTTTTCGTCCATGGTCACTTGAACTTGTGGGTTCTGGGCCTGTAAATGATGTGGCAGAAAATCACAGAAGGAAACACGCGGTAGAACGAAGTGGCTCACCTCATGACAAGTAGGAAACAGAGAAAAGAACCAGAAACATGATACATCTCTCAAAGTTATACCACCAATGACCTACTCCTTGAGCTGGGCCCCACCTCCTGATGGCACATTCAACATGATCGTCAATGAATTAACCCACTCATTCATAATAGCACCCCTAGGTGCAGACTGAACTCTGGACACGCAAGTCTCCTCTAAACCATGACAGTGTCCCTGTACCTCTAGTCACTAGAAAATTTTTTCTGGTCTGTCTTTCCACAGGCTGTTTGAGTATGTGTGTGGATATCTCCCTCCTCCCTGCCAGATGACAGGATGCTCACCACCGCCTTCAGCATCTCCCACCACTCCCACCCTGTCCCCAATCAGTGTAGAGGCCAGCACTTTGTGAGTTCACAGAATTACTTTGGATTTGCAGAGTGCAAGCATTACACATGGGGATTGTCTGAGGACAAGGGAGGTTTGTTCAAGTGTTTTTGTTGCACTAACTTGATAGGTTACATCACATGCTTTCTGCTCTTATAAAGTTTTACAGTGTGCAAGCCAGAGCTAATGTCTTTAATTACTTAACTAAAGACTTCAAGTCTTCCTTGTAAAGGCTCTAGGAACTTTTACATCTTCCAGACTCTGTACACTTTGTTTACCTACAAAAGTCAGAGTTTGGGCTGACATTACACTCAAGTATTTTGATTCTTCCTCTAACAGACTAGAAACATCAGTGATTGATTGCCAGTCTCTCACTGCCTATTGGTTGGCACATGGCTGCAGTGGTTTGAATGAGAATGCCCACCCATAGCCTCATGTATTTGAATCCTTGGTCCCCTATTCCTGCACTATTTGGAAAAGATTAGGGGGTGTGGCCTGGCTGGAGGTGGTGTGTTCCTGGGGGTGGGCTTTGGGGTTTCAAAAGCCTTGATAGTCATGTACTCTAATCCTCTGAAACTATAAGCCCCAAATAAACACTTCTATAAGTTGGCTTTGTGATGGCATCTTATCACAGCAATAGAAAAGTAATGGGGACAGTGGCCAAATTTCTTTCAACATCAGTTTTCTCATCTGGGAAATGGGAAGAAGAATTAAATGAGAATATCCAGTGGGAGTTATAACATAACACACATAAAGGGGATTATGAGTTCTAGCAATGGAGCAAGAAAGTAGATTTCAGTGATTCAGATCTTTTGGTGTGTTCTTAGAGATATAATGAAAGGCTCTGGGCTCTCAAACAGAAGGATAGATCACCACTTCTTTTACCAAATGGACCTTGAAGTAGTTCTTAGTATTTTTGCTATAAATTGATTCACCAAGTGCCAAGTAAATGGATTTATAAGTATTGATAGCAAAAATAAAAAATAACTAGGTGGGAATTTCAGAAATAAAGTTTCCTGATTGTGTTCTGGGTCAGAAATGGGCAAACATTACTTTAAAGAGGGCAAGTGGTGACTATTTTATAAGCCTACTTTTCTCTGACATAAGGCCATAAGAGAACTGTGTGGCAATGTGCCAAGAAAATATCTGTAAAAATAAATGGCACTTTAGGTCTGGCCTGTGACCATAGTTTTCCAATCCCTGTTTGAGATGAACCCAGTTTCCCAGTACTAGCTCAGAAACTGCCCACTATCTCCTCAGTGTTAAGCTAGATTATAGGAGAAAGGATTAGCATTCATCAAGCCAAGATACAAGGCTGTTTATACACTCCACATATAATATTATTTAGTCCTGTGAAGGCAGCATTAGTCAGACTCCACTGTACATTTGAGAAAATATATATGACCAAGCTGGCAACCTCAGGTAGGCTGGACTTATTTCAAATCTCAAACTTTGTCCACTTCATATTATATCATACATAAGTTGACCCTTATCTAATTTTATTTTATATGTTTTGGTAAAATTGTGGTGGTGTGTGCATGTGTGTGTGTTTGTGTGTGTGCGCGCAGGCACACATGTGTGTGCATGTATGAGTGTAGTGCAGGCATGTTTGTGCCACAGCATGAGAATGGGGTCCAGAGGACAACCTCAGTTGTTGGTCCTTGCTTCCCACCTTTAGACAAGGCTCTTTTTTCTGTTTGCCTCTGCTTACAACAGCCTGGCTCCTCCCATCTCTCTGTAGGAACTCTGAGATTTCAGGTGCACCTTGTTCTGTACAGCTTTACATGGGCTCTGGAGATTCAAACTCAGGTCCTGATGCTTGTTCTGGAAGCTCTTTACCCACAGAGCTCTCTACCCTGTCCTAGGCTGATTCTTTTAGCATTATGTTCAGCCCATTAATCTGTAGTGTAATTGTTGCTATGCTTGCAGCAAGACCTACTATTTTAACACAATCATACATAATGATGGGCTGATCAAAGGCCAACCACATGTTTCAAATTGTTCCCATAACATTCTGTTGCCCAGTGATGCTACAGCTGTGTAAGTTTGTGTACGTACTCTGATGTTTAGATTATCAGCGAAGTTGCCTGATGACGTATTTCTCAGACATGTCCTAACCATACATTTCTCAGAATGTGTCTCTGTTGCCTAGCAGCCTGTAAACTGTCTTCTGTACTTCTCATCTTTAGTTAATTCATTGTTCCTAGGTTCTGTCATTTTGCTTTCTTTTGGTAAAATTCAACATTCCTCACCTATACCCCGTTATCACTCCTGCAGCTCTTGATCTTAGATAAAAGGCTAAGACATGACCAGTTATCATGAGGCATTCAGACATTTCCTCTAATCTTAACCTCCAGAACCGCAGACACAAGTGAACACTGCTTGTGCACTCTGCATAGGCTATACTTCAGACATGGAGCTGCCATTAAGTTGGGGCCTGTAGCTCAGTCAGTCCTCTTATCAGGCAGGGGGCTGAGGAACGAGCATCGCAGGTTCAAACTTGTGTGGGCCACACAAGGGGTTCGAGGCCAGCTTAAGCAACTTTGAGAGACTGTCTCAGATTTTTAAAAGATAAATGAAAACAAGGACTAGGGTGTACTTTTATGGTAGAACACTTCCCTAATATTCACTAGGCGCCAAGACCTTAAAAAAAAAAAAAAAAAAAAAAGACTAGGTCTCAGGAAGCAGAGGCAACAGGTAAATCTTCATGAGTTCGAGACCAGACTGGTCTACAGAGTGAGTTCCAGGACAGCCAGGACTACACAGAGAGACCCTATCTCAGGAGTGGGGGAGGGTCGGGGGGGAAGGATTATTTTACTGCAAAGAACAAATTTTCAAATCCTTTAAATCTATATATGTATTGTATGAGAGAAGAATAAAGAAAATAAAATTATGAACATTTTAGCTATTCCTCTTGCTGGCATTTTAGTGGTTTTTCTAAGGATAAGATACACACACACACACACACACACACACACACACACACACACACACACTTAACTTCCTGGTGCATTCATTGTCATGCCATTTCACATACAATGTAGGAATTTCATGTTTATATAAATTCATATGCACTCCCTCATAGTGTTTGCTGTCATTTCTAATGTATCCACTTAAATGATAAACCTGTAATATATTTTTATTAAGTTAACACTTGTATTTTAAAGAAATTAACAGAAAAAAAATAATCGTTTACATTTCCCTACCAACTTATCATTTCTGGTCCTATTTTATTTCTTCCTGAAGATAAGCTTCTGTTTTGCATTTTTTAATTTATTTTAATTCGGGTCTCTTGATAACAAATTCACTTAAGAGTTTTCAGCTGGGTGTAGAATTCTAGATGGGTAGGGTTTCTTTTCTTCTCTTTCAACACTTTCAAGATGCTATTTCATTTTGCATTTTATTTTTTGATGAAAACACAGGCGTTATCCAAACTAATGTTTCTTAATTACCAGTTTTTTTAATGGAAAATTTTCCATAAAAATTTAAGATTTTGTTTTGTTTTTAATTTTCAGCAATCTGGCAGATGTCACTGTTTGCAGCTTTCTTCTGTGGTGTTTGCCGAGTTCCTTGAATCTGTAAATCATGCCTTCCAGCAAATTGCAGAATATTGGCCTCAGTTAGGGTATTATTTTTCTCTCTTACTTCCTTTCTCTGGTACTTCCACCCCACACATTCGAGGTTGATAGAGATCTCTGCTCATTATATTTCTTCAACTTTTTCTCTCTTCTTCAGATTGGATAATTTTATCAGTCTATTTTTAATACATCCAGCTAGCTTTACATTTTGGATATTTTATTTTGCAGAATAATTGGTTCTTTTTGTTGTTTTTATTTCTCTTCTGACAACCCCCCCCCCCCATCTCCTGACTCATTACAAGTATATTACTCTTATGTCTTTGAACACATTTTCCTTAAAATCTTTGCCTACTAACTTCAATATAGGGCCTCTCTCCATAGACTATCTTTCCCCATCATATACTCCTTAGATAGGGTAACCTTTTTATAGCTAGTGTCCTGGGCATTTTGAACAGTATGCTGTACACATTCTGAGATCTGTTATATTATTACCAATAATATCAACACCTTAAAGCAGGCACTCGAGTACCAGGCTTAACTAAAATCTATGTTTCCGGGTAGTCGGCGGGACCTCAGATTTCTTGTAGTCTTAGCTGGGCTATTTGGATCCTCCCATGTACATCAACCATGGTTACCTGAAGTGTAGTCCTCTATTGTTTAAGTCACAAACACTGCAGGTTACCTAAGAGATTTAGCTGCTTTATGTGGATGGCACAGACTGGGACTTACAAATGTGAAATAGTTGTCATGGCTATTTTGATGTCAACCTGTCACAAGCTGAAGTCATCTGAGAGGAGGGAACCTCGATTCAGAAAATGCCTCTATAAGATCGGGCTTCAGGCAAGCCTCCAGGCATTTTCTTAATTAGTGATCAGCAGGAGAGGGTGCAGCCCATTGTGGGTGGCACCACCCCTGAGCTGGTGGCCCTGGGTGTTATAAGAAAGCAGGCTGAGTAATCCATGAGGAGCAAGCCAGTAAGCAGCACCATTCCATGGCCTCTGCATCAGCTCCTGCCTCCAGGTTCCTTCCATGTTTCAGTTCCTGTCCTGACTTTCTTCAGTGATGAACAGTGATTTGGAAGACAAACAAACCCTTTCCTCTCCGTGTTACTCTGGTCATGGAGTTTCATCACAGTAATAGAAACCTCAACTAGTTGCTGGGCGTGGTGTCGCGTGCGACACCACGCCCTTAATCCCAGCACTCAGGAGGCAGAGGCAGGTGGATCTCTGTGAGTTCGAGGCCAGTCTGGTCTACAGAGTGAGTCCAGGACAGCCAGGGCTACACAGAGAAACCTTGTCTCAAAAAATCAAAAGGGGGGGGGGGAGAAACCCAGACTAGCAAAACAGCCATAGCGTTTCCTTCTGAGTGTTAGATCCTGTCTTGCTTTATTTCACTCTTCTGTCCTCATGTAGTATGTGTAGCTGTAGATGCTTTTGCCAGTTTTTCCTGTGGTTACCTTATAGGTGTAAATATATATGGCCTATTACTTTTTTTAAATAAATATTTTATTATTTCTTATTTTATGTGCTTGAGTGTTTTGCCTATAGTATGTATGCATACCATGTGCGTACCTGGTTGGAAGAGGCCAGACAAGGGAGCTGGATCCCCTGGAACTGGAGTTACAGCACCCTGTGGGTGCTGGCAACTGAAATTAGGCCTTCTGCAAGAGCAGCAAGTGCCTCTCCAGTGCCTTATTTCTCTGAATATAAAGCACACTTTCAGGCTGGTGAGATGGCTTAGTGGGCAAAGGTGCGTTCCTCTAAACCTGAGGATCTGGGTTTGATCCCTAGGACCCACATGGTAGAAAGAGAGAACCAACTTGAAAGTTGTTCTCTTTCTTCCACACATGTGCCATGGCAGGAGTGTTCCCCTCATCCCCCACATACTCATTCACACAAAATTTAAAAAAATATAAGAGCGCACTTATATAAAAATGGCTTCGCCATTTCTCAGAAAACACAAGGCCCTCCCCTCCCCTCTCCTTCCTGTCCTGTTCACAACCCACAGTCCATACTCCAAAGGAGGAATAAATCACCATTCAGGCTATGGCATCTAGGTGTTGAAGGCCGGGGAGGGGCATAATATAACTTTATCTGAATATGCTGCTTTTTCTGTAATAAGCATGTATTTATTGTACCAAAATAATTAAAAGCCATAGGAAAGAAAAAACATTTGCTGTGCAGACTCTTACACCGGCCTTTCCTTCCTGCTGGGCTGCTTGGAAGAGACAGATTCTTATCTCCCCATGGGACAGCTTTCGTGAATCAGAATGTAGGCTGGGCTGGGTGGTGAGCTCCTGGGAAACCCCACAGATCAGTGAAGGGTGAAGGACACACAGGTACTATTTAGGCAGGTCGGAGAGACGGTTCAGTCCTGGTGAGGATGGCTTACTGACTCCTCTGCCTCAAGAGCTCATTGTGATGGACCACGCTGTCCAGGATGCTCTGCAGCTCAGAACTGATGCTCTCCAGAGACTGTGTAAGCCAGAATCCACCCTCAAACTCAGAGAGATGCCAGCGGGGCTGGACACACAGAAGAGTCTTAGGCGCAGATCCACGGTAGCCTCTTGTTCCTCCACACTGCCTTATTATTGCTCCTGGTCTTTTGTTCAAGTCACGGGTGGGTCAAGCTCAAAGCCTCAGACCTTCTCTGCATGCCTCTGATTCCTGAGTTCAGGCCCATTAAATTCTAGCTGCCTGGGACCTCATTTATGCAGACTCTACTCTCTGCTAGGAAGATTAAGTGAAAACACTGCTTTGCATTTCTCTAATGCTTTTGAACGGGTTCTATCCAGATTTCCCTTTTGCAGCTCCCAGAAAGGGTACACCAGATTTGACACTTTGTTTTCTATCACCAGACTAATAGAGAAACCTGTGTAGGAGTCTCTTTTCCTAACTTTATATCTTTAGTACAAAAAGGAATCATTTAAAATATATTTTATCTATTATATTTGTACTTTAAGGGCACAAAAATCATAGCCATGAGGCCCTCAGAAATGGCTCTTGTATTTTGCAGGTTCCATATGAAATGGCATATAGGAGACACTCAGTGAGTGAATAATGACATGGGATTTGGCCAGTCTTGGCGTCCTAGCTGCAGGATATTATTCCCTATAAAACTTAATGCAATGTATTTTGATGCTCAAAGCAAGCCCAGCATCTCTCTCCTTATTTATTGTATTAAAATATTTCTCTTTCAATTAAACAGTCACATTCTAAACAAATGCTATGATTAAGGAGCATTCTTAAGAAATTTTAAAAATATGACCTAGTTAGAAACACATTGGGTCTTTCCTCAGTAACTTTAATTCTTACTCTATATCATCGTTGTCTTCTCTTACAACCACAAAAATGATAAATAGCTATGATGAAGGGCTGTCCACTACTTGTACAAACTCATTTGTTCTTCCTCAGAGACTCTGAGGTAAGTTCTATTAATAGCTTCCTTCAAAGACACAGGATCCAAGGTCTTGACAGGAAGCAATTGGCTTTTCCAGGATCGTACAGTCAAGAGGATGGAAAATCTAATCTAAAAGCCTCAGTTCGCACTCTCTTTACCCCCTTGATTAGCTTATTATAGAACCTGTATACCTTTCTTTTTAGATTTATTCATGTGTATGAGTGTTTTGCCTGCCACATATATATATGTGTGTGTGTGACACACATGTGCCTGGTACTTGCTGAGGCCAGAAGAAATCATTGATCTCGAGGAACTATAGTTGCAAATGGTTGTGAGCCACTGGGTGCTGGGGACTGAACCTGGTCCTCCACAAGAACCACAAGTCCTCTTAACCACCGAACTGTCTGTCCAGCTCCATGGGCATTCACCCATTGAATTTAGGTCAAGAGTAAATTTTCAGTGATTTGCCTTTGATCTCATCTAAACCCCAATGCATATTTATTAAATACTGACCTCATCCAACCCCAACGCATATTTATTAAATATTGGCCTTGTTCAAACCCAATGTATATTTATGAAATATTGACCGCGTAAGGTGTAGCAGGGTAGAAGACTGGCATCCTTCCTGCCTGGATTTTATTCATTCCTCTGTGTCTGTGCATGCATGTGTGTGCAAGTGTGTGTATGTATTTGTGTGTGTGGATGCATGTGTGTGTGAGTATTCATGTGTGTGCATGCATGTGTGTGCTCATGTGTGTATGTGTGTGTGTGTGTGACTGTGTGTGCATGGGGGTACAGATGTATGTGGAGGTGCATGTGAGTGGCAGCCAGAAATTCATCTTGTTTTTTAAGACAGAGTCTACTCACTGGTCTGGAACTCATTGATTAGGAGACTGGCTGGTCAGTGAGCTCTAGAGATTTACCTGTCTCTGCCTCTGCAGTGCTGGGATTCCACGAATATGCCACCACGTCAGGCATTTTTATGTTCTGGGGCTTGAGCTCATGGCCTTTTGCTTGTAAGGGAAGCTCTTTACCAACTAAGCTATCTCCCCAGTTTCCAGTCAGGATTGTCTTAATCTAGAAATAGCACAGCATATATAATATTAATGGAAATAGAACATTGGATACTACAATATAAGACAAAATCAAATGAAGAAAAAACAGTTTTTGATATTCTACTGTGTCAGGTACTGTGGACACATTCAATGATTTATTTAGTTTAATGTCATGTGGGTTTTTAAAAAAATGTTTTTTAGAGAGATGGTATAGAACAGTGGTTCTCAATTTGTGGATTGCAATCCCTTAGGGGGTTGCATATCAGATATCCTGTATATCAAATAATTACATTATGATTTTGTTTGTTTGCTTGTTTTTTTTTTTTTTTTTTTTTTTTTTGCTTTTTGAGACAGAGTTTCTCTGTGTAACACAGCCCTGGTTGTCCTAGACTCAATTTGTAGACCAGGCTGGCCTCAAACTCACAGGGATCCACATGCCTTTGCCTCCCGTGTGCTGGGATTAAAGGCATAGGCCACCACACCTGGCTTACATTACAATTCTTAACAATAACAAAATTACAGTTATGAAGTAGCAAAGAAAGAAATATATGGTTGGGGGTCACCAACACATGAGTGTATTAGAGGGTTGAAGCATTAGGAAGGGGTTGAGAACTATTGGTATAGATGATTTGTTTCCTTAATTATGGCCACAGTGTACATGTGAAAAATAGAAGGCTCCTACTCTATTACTGAGGGTTCCCAGAGGAACAGAACCAATAGGTTACATGTAGTTAGAGTCTTATTGTAAGAGTGGATCACATGATTATGGAGTATGAGAAGCCCCATGAGCTATCTGTCACCTTAAACCAGAAGCATATGAAAGCTATCCATGAGCTGCGATCTAAGCCTGGAGGCTGAGAACCAGAGAACACATAGTTAAGTTCCAGTCTGACATATGGGAGGCAAAGGCAGGAGGATTTCTGTGAATTTGACACAGAATTCTAGGACAGCCAGGACTTCATAGAGTGACCCTGTCTCTCTCAAAACAAAACAAAAACAGACAAAAAGAAACAAAACAAAACAAACAAACAAAAAAACAAACAAAAATAGTTCCAGTCTAAGGTCAACTGCCAGAGAAGCAGGGACACTGGTGTTTGAGGACAGCAGAAGACAGAATTCCCAGCACATATGGAGAGAAAATCTGCCCTCTATCACCTCTTCTCTAGACTCTCAGTAGATTGGCTGGCTGGTGCCTACCCACTTTGCTGAGGGTAGATCTTAACCAGCCTATGGATTCAAATGGGTATCTTAGCCAGGTGTGGTGCACTCTCCCATAATCCCACCCTTCAAGAAATGGAGACAAGGGGTTCAGGAGCTTAAGGCCAACCTTAACTACCTAATGAGTTCAAAGCTAGTTTTGGCTACGTGAGATCTTGTTTCAGCAAATAAGCAAACATGTTTAGAAATGGTCTCAGGGACATGTCTACAAACTGTGTTTTGGCAGCCATCTGGGCAACCCTCAGTCCAGACAAGCTGATACCTAAAATTAGCCACTACATCAATAAACCATGATTTGATCCTTAGCCCTTAATGCCTGCTTTGGGAACAAATAGAAGTGTAAAGATTTATTTTTATTGTCTTGAATCCTGTGATTGTGTGGGTATCTATATGCGGGTATGTACATAGGAGAGTAGGCCCTCAAGGAAGCCAGAGACATTAAATTCCTCTGGAGTTGGAGTTATGGGCAGTTGTGATCTATGAGATAGAGGTTCCGGGAACTGAAGTCAGTCTCCAAACAGAAGCTTAAAAGAATGATGAGTTCTGTAAATTTTAGGGGATGAGGAAAAGCATGTTTGAAGGACAGTTGGCAACTGGAGTAACTGAAAGGCGGGAAGATGGATGTGGGGATCAAGTAGTGAGATCTAACTGAATGTAGAGCGCTTGCCTAGCAAGCCCAAGGCACTGAGTTCAGACACCAGTACCTAACATCAGGCAGCTCATGGGTATATACCTAATGAAAATAATATCTTTAAAAAAAAAAAAAGAGGGGAACATTTTAATGATGGGATTGAGACAAAACTCAGCTATGTTTGCAGGGTGACAAAGAACCTGTTGAGAAGAGGAGATGGGTGTGGAAGGTGGGACATGCTTGAGAAGATGGAGTACGCTTCCAGGGCAGATGGGAGACAGTGACTGCATGGGAGGAAGATTAACTTTATGAGCTTCAGGAGGACTCATGGCCAGTGGCACATCTGATATCCTGCTTCCTGCTGGGCCCCCAGCCCCAGATGCTTTTTCTAAGCTTCCTTCTGTCCTGAATAGTAGAAAAAAAAAAAAAAAACCTCAAGGAAAAAAAATCCATGTCCAGCTTTTAACTCTCATAAGAACATTGTCCTTTAAATGATAAGGAAACAGCCTTCCTCAGGAAAGTAGTTAATGAGTACACTGTAAAAAAGTTTCAAAGAGGTGACTCAGTGGAAAAGGGTATCTGTCACCAAGCCTGATGGTCTGAGTTCAGTCCCTGTGCCCCACATGGTGGAAGGGAAGGAGGGGACCAATTCCAGTAAGTTGTCGTCTAACTTCCACATGCCCACCATGGCATGCTTGCACACACACACACACACACACACACACACACACACACAATGACATATATACACACCACACACACACAGAGATAAGACATATAGACAAATTTAACTCTGCTAATAACAGAGAAATACTCCATTGAAACTAAATGGTTCTGTCTCAAATTAGTGACGATTTACAAAGCTGATCACATTGGTTGCTATGTGGACAGAGTAGCCCAGACACCAGCAGGTCGTGTTCAGAGAAGAGCTAGCTGATGAACGCTGTCCAGAAACTGTCGGAATCCACTAGGGGAAATTGCTGAAGACTAACACAGAGATTTGTAGCAGAGAAGGTTGGTACAGAATTATTTAATAATTACAAGTTTGGAAAAAAAATGATGTTGCCCCTAGGGGAAAGGTTGAAGAAAATGACACTCGGTCATATGGTATATTATTAAGCAATATGTGATCATGATTTAGTAAAGTTTAAATCTTAAAAAACAAGTTCAACCATCAACGTTATACTTGAGAACTTAAGTCTTCATCTCTGAGCATTGCAGTCGAAGCTCATATTCTTATTGTTTTCCTACATCAGGTGTGTTCTTTTCAATTTTCTCAGAGATATCTCATTATTTTTTGTGTGCAAATATGGTAATGAAACCCAGGCCCCTGATTGTGCGAGGCAAGCACAAATTGCCAAATTATATCCCTAACCCCATCTGCCACACAGCACAAGAGAGCTACCCTCCCAGCTGGTTCTCTGCTCCCAGGACCGGCCACCCCACATCCTTTCGTTCTCACTGTCTAGAATGGCATTTATTTGTACCTTGCTTTCATTCTGTGTCTCCAACTTTGCCCCTTTGACTCAGCTATTCCACAACACCACAGACTGTTCTTTTTGTGATCTGTCTATATATCCCCTTACAAAGAGGTTTCCCATGTGTGCATAGAAAACTCATAGTATTATTTTGCTGTTTTTTCCCCTTGAACTAGACTATGTATAATTCTGAAATACTAATCCATCACTTATGAAACATTTTTTAATTATGAGGAAAAATACTTGTGGAGCATCAACTGAGAAAGACCAGTCTCCCCTGTTCTCTACCTTCCCATCTCTTCCATTCCCATAGAAAAATTTTTACGCTTCACCTTTCAGAAGAGCTGGAATCCTTCCTCCTCCCCATTCCCTCCTATCTCATAGGCAGTGGCAGATGTCATCCTTTACCCAGAATAGTGTCAGTGTCTTGGCCACAATAATTTCAGATGGCTGTCTTTTGTATCAAGTAGAGCATTCTAGGTTCAAAACCATCACATAATTCTACTACGTACATCATGCTTAGCATGGAGCCAGCTCCTAAGTGCAAACATGCAAACATGTTTCACAGTGCCAGGTCAAGGCAGAAGGGCCTTAGATGAAGAGGAAGCACTTTGCTGGATCATGACTCTCCTTTGGTGGCCCTCAGGACTCTGTACCTGAGTGTTGCATTCCTTGTATTCCTAGAGCCCAAATTATGTGGGACATCTTCTAGAGGGTGCTCAGCGTTTTATGTGAGGTGGGAAAAGGAAAATAGCAAAAGCAGCTAAGAGAAGAGGAAGAGAAAATGCTCTGAAAGTTGTTATTCTCTCCAAGAGGCTCCTATGAAAGGAGGGGGAGGTACCCTTAATCTGATATGCAAATTATAAAGCAGTTGAAAGTGAAGCCTTAAGGATGAATATGAGCTTTCAGAAGGAAAAAGAGTCCTCCCCCCATCCATCTTCCTCTGAGCCAGGAACTACCTACTATGTGTCTCATGCTGCCAGGGCTTGGGTAGAGCTGTGAGCAGGGAGACAAGCTCCTCTGTAGTATTGTGGAATTGCTGAGACAAAGGGACAAAGTTGGAGACACAGAATGAAAGGAAGATACAAATAAGTGCCATTCTAGACAGTGAGAATGAAAGGATGTGGGGTGGTCGTTCCTGGGAGCAGAGAACCAGTTGGGAGGGTGGCTCTCTTGTGCTGTGTGGCAATTACCAAGGGTCTGAGACAGAACCTAGGGCCTTACACCAGGCTAAGGCAGTGGTCTATCATTGAGCTACATCCCCATTGCTAAGCTCTGTCTCAAAACAAATAACTGTGCCCCAATATCCTTTTACCAAAATTGGCCTTAGCCAGCTTCAGTTATATCCACAACAGGTGTGTGTGTGTGTGTGTGTGTGTGTGTGTGTGTGTGTACATATGCTCACATTCATGTGGAGACCAGAGGTCACCTCGAGTGTCATTCCTCAAGGCCTGTTTATCTCTCCCAACCCCTGACAATCTCTCACTAGCGGGAATTCTCCAATTAGGGTGATTTTACTCACTGAGGATTACACTCAAGTCCTTATGTTCTCACAGTGAACACTCACAGTGAGCTATCTGCCTAGCCATCCCCTCCTCCTCTGCCTCTCCCCTTCTCCCTCCCTTTCTGGTATGTGTTGAACTTTGTCATGAAAGGCTGTTTAAGGAGAGAGGCCACAGGAATGAACCACCACAGTGCTCCATTCGGAGTCTATGCGGAGTCATGCAGTACAGGTTTCATAAGAAGAGATATGGGTTCCATATCAGATAGTGTTTCTATAAGAAAAAGATTTTGCTGGTGGTGTTTTGTTTGTTTGTTTGTTTTCCTGAGTTGAGGTCCGAACCCAGGGCCTTGTGCTTGCTAGGCAAGCACTCTACCACTCAGCTAAATCCCCAACCCCTTAGGAAAAGTTTTATATGAAGAGAAAAAAAAAAAAAACAAAAACAAAAAACCGAGAGCATGCAGAATTCACTCTTCATCTAGGAGGCCACTACTGCAAGGTACAGTGAGGCCAGCCTTCCTCAGCAACCCCTCCTGAAGCTGAGATGGCTTCCTGGGAAGCAAAAGTTGCTGATACCTGCAGCCCAGAATTCTCACACCATCTTAGCCTCAGATTATTCTGAAGTGGGGCATCACTCAAGCCCACAGGGAGGCTTCCTAGGTCGCGTAAGTCTCCTTTGGGAAGGGAGGCAAAGGTCTCAGCAGTTGCTTCAGGCCAAAAAGAGGGGTCAGTCGTGTGGCACAGCAGAATTAATCAGAATAGTTAAGGAGACTTGAGCTTCTGGATAACAAGTTGTTCTTTCTTACAGGTCAGCTTGGTTCTGAGGGCAAGGATAGATGGACATTTTGGGGGGACAGGGAGATGGAGAAGGTGCCAGCCTGCTTGTCAGGTGTCAGTAGAAGGTCAGGAGTTGGGCTGGGGGCCACTGCCCTATCTTCTCTTGTTGGCAGTGGGTTAGGCCTTGTTGTCATTTCTGGGAGGCCATCTCTTTACACTGGGCCTGCTGTTCCTACCCAGCAAATGGACACTGTCCAGGCCTCCTTGCCCTTTGAGAATGAAGGACAACTCCCCCTGGCTCCCCGCCCCAACCCCCTTAGGAACTTCCTGGGCCAGCCTCTGTTTGGGAGCCACTTCCTCTGGTATTTGAAAAGTTGGCAAATGATTTTTTTCTTCCAGGGCCAAGGAATTTTGGCTCCTTGGGAGATTTGTGACAGCCCACCCCTCTTGAGTTGTTTTTCTTCTCTTGAAGGCTAAGGCAAAAATAACTCTTCTGGATTGTGAAGGCATGTGTGTTTGATTATTTTGAAAAAGAAGACACAGATAACTGAGGAGAAAAATGAAACACCTACGCAGCCCAGATCTCTGAATGCCACTATCCAGCAAAGACAACCAGTCCCCTTGGAGAACTGGCTGATAAGTCTGGAATGTCTCGTTGTGCCAAAGAAATATGAGAAGTAGAAGGGGAAAAAAGATTCCTGAGCATTTCAAAAAGACACAGAAGCCAGCTCGAGTGGGACCCCATGGCCAAACCTAGAACAACTTTGAGCACAGAGATAGACTTGGATGACAATGAATTATGGCCTGCTGTGTAAAAATAAGATCCTAGAGTCTGTTTTAGGAATAAACCAATATGTGTGGAATTTTTCTTACAACTAATAAACCTGGAAGGAATGAAGAAACGATTCTATTAGAAATTAGACTATATAGTAAATATACATTATATTATATAGTACAGTTGCGTGTAAGCAAGACTCTCCATTGAATTCTAGTAGGAGAGGAAGCTTTAGTAAGGAAAAGGAAACTTAAAGAGTTTTGAATTACTCTTTCCCATCCCCACGTAGACACACAGTGACCACTAATGACGAAAGTTAAGAGCATTACTGTTGAGGGACAAACAGACACTGTGTGTCTCTGGATGTGATGCCCTGAGAAGGGTACCATGTTTTTTAGGGGGATATTAGCATACTATGAGGCTAGCATCACACCCCCTTGAGCTGAGGGTGGCCTGTGAAATAGCGGGCCTTGCCCTTGAGAATCATTCACATCAAGAAAAGCTGAAGAATCCTTGCACATTAAGACGACCAAAGGCGTGACAAGCAAATGCTGTGCACTGTGAGCCACTTACTTCAGAGTAGGAACTGTGGCTTAGATGAGAATATCGTATCAACGTTAAGTTTCTCAAATTTGCTAGTGGTTCTTAAATCCATACTGGGCTCTCAAGATGGCTCAGGAGAGGAAGGGGCTTGGTGCTAAGACTGCTAAAATGAGTTAGATTCCTGGATTACATATGGTAGGAGAGAACCAACTCTTTTCTTACTTAAATCCACTTTTACTATATAATTTAATCTCTTATACTGTACACTCTGTCCTCTGACACACACACACATACACACATATGTAATTTTTAAAAAGAAATGCGTATGAAAATTAAAGGCTAAAAGGACATGCTTTATATAACTTAATCTCAAAGAGTTCATAAAATAACTGTGCGATTGTTAGTGTTAATTGCCAAGCTGGCAGAATTTAGACTTGCCAGGAAGGTGAGCCTATGGGCTTCTTGATTATGTTAACTGATTCCCTGGTCCGCATACATGAGAAAGTGGACTGAGCACTGACATTTGCTATTCTCTGTTCCTGACTGTGGATGTCATGTAAACCCAGCTGCTTCTAGCTTCTGTTGCCTGGCTTTCTCATGCTGATGGACTGTATCCTTGTTCTGTGAGCCGAAACGAGCCCTTTCTCCCTCAGGTTGGTTTTGTCAGAATATTTCATCACAGTAACAGACAAAGAAGCCAAGGCACGCAAGCACAAACAGATACATGTGTGAGTAAGTGTGTGTATATGTGTGTGAGTGTGCATGAGTGTGTGTCTGAATGTGTGAATGTGAGTGTGTGTGAGTGTGCATGTGAACCAACCCCCAGAGTCGTTTTCTAACCTCCACAGCATGCTGTAAAGCACACGCTCCCCACAAGTAAATAAATAAATATAATAAAATTAGGAGATCTGGATAAAGTACAGAGTTGTTTGTATTATTTTGAAACTTAGAAATTATGATAATTAGAAATGACTTCAAAACAATCTCATGTGAAGAACAAAGCAATAACACTGGAATCTCCTGTTTTTTGGTGTTGGCTCAGCTGTAACAATAGAACACCTGCAATTCTGTTAACCTCAGTCTTTCTCATTCGCACCATGGTGCTTTCCAATCTGGAATTGTCTTCGAAAGGAAAATTGAATCAGGATGAAACTGTGTTTCCTTATTAAAGCAAAGCCTTGCAAATGGCCATTCTTGTACACAACACAGAGGGGCACGTTTCTAATTACTTGTAATTATTAACAATATCGAATAGTGTTCAACTACATAAAATCACCTTCATTTGTTTAATAAACAGCTGCCAAGTGCAGTTTTCTCAGAGTCCTTTAACTCTCACCAAGGCTTCTGGAAATATGCTTGCAGAATACCTAAGTACATCCGGGAATTTGTTCCAGGATAAATTCCTAGAAATGGAATATTAGGTCAGAGGGCAAGAATATTTTTGGTCCTTTTGATGTGTCAAAAGTATTCAAATACTCAACCCTACATTTATACCAGAGCAGTGGTTCACTGATTTTGTAAGGAGTCACCTATTTCCTTCCTTTGTCTCTAATCACATTTTCATCAGATCCTTGCCACATACAATAGGGAGGCCATGTTCTCCCCTTCACAGCTCTAATTTGCATTCCTTTGATTATTAGTGAGAGTGAACTCGTCCATTTGTGTTTTCTTTTTTCTAGTTATGGCTAGTGATGTATTCCCTCAACTCTAGGGACATATTGGTTATAATATACATCATATCATTTTTTTGTTTCATTAAAGAGAGAAAAATGAACTCCACTTTCCAACATGTTGAAGATACACACTTAGCTCTGTGAAACAAATGCTTTCTGAAAATCCCTAGGATAGCTCTGATTTGACAACTCTGATGAAATGCAATAATTGAGGTTGCCTTGGGCCTGGGGTAGCTGAGCCCCAGATTGCTCAACCTTGCCTGGCCCACAAAGGCCTCCGGGAATTCTTAGAGCCTAAGATGCATTATTAAAACAAAGATAGTAATACCTACTGGACCAACTTGCTTTTCACTTTTACTACTGTTTACTAACTGCTCACGCTCTGTGTCATCCACACGCCTCCACACAAGGGCTTTGCAATTTAATGGGAGAGACAGCTCATGCTTCTGCCTGGGCTACAAGGGCAAGCAAGCTAAGAGAATGGAGAGAGGGAGAGGGGTGAGAGAGATCTTGATCTTAAATCAAATAAAACTTGGACACATCCATCCTGCAAATATTTAATCACCCTCTAATATGAGTTGAGACTGTGCTAGGTTCTAGGCTTATATGGGTACTTGGGGACATAGTGGAAGAAGGGACATCCCAGACAGAGGGAACATTGACAATAGTGAAGGAAAGAAGATAGGACCTGAGAGGTGTGTTTGGGAAAGAGACAGTGGTCCATAGGATGTAGGGAGATGCACAGGATGACGCCAAAGAGGAAATCAAGGCTTCGAAGCCCAGCTTAAAGAAAGCCTGTACCTGCTTGATCATTGAAGGGGGCTATCTTCTCCCTATTCTTTTAATCGTGTGTTTGAGTGTGTGTGTGTGTGTGTGTGTGTGTGTGTGTTATGTATTTTACTATGCCTGTAGCCAGTACTTCTGAATTGGCTGCATACTTTTGTTAGCAGGGTATGAGACAAGGCAGGCTCTCCTTATAAATGCATGGCTTTGTAAGGCTAGGTAGGAGGGCATAGTACTGTAGCACAAAGAGTGAGGGACACAGACTCTGACAAGCTTGCATTTTTAATTCCCTGGCTCCATCAGTAGCTGTCTGAATGTCATTGTACCCTTTACTCCTTTTAGTTCAAGCCAATACACTTATAGGTTTGGTCAGAATTAAAACACTTAAAATTCCTAACTAGCACAACATCTCAAATATGGAACCTCCTTTCCCCTTGCTTTGTGTTTCCATGTGAGGGGACATCAATGCATGTAACACTTCTGGCTTCTGGTTCTGTGCTCAGGCTTCTTTAGCAAAAAGGAGTGAATTACCTGGTTGTCAAGTTTTGAAATAGTAAACACACACACACACACACACTACATACACGGAGAACAGGGTACAGTGGTAGAAAGCTATCTTTATCTATACACATAAGATCGCTCTGTCTGTCTATCTATCTATCACCTCCAGATCGCCACCTCTCATTTGCAATCCTGTCACTCCCATAATCATGCATTCTGTCCTGCTCCTCTATATCACAAAATCTTCTGAGGAGACCGGTGCTGAGGATCAGGTGTTGAGTCAGGCAGATTTCACTCATCAGAGAAGGAAGTCCGCTATTGTCACAGGACCAAGTTGGACTGTCTAATCTGTCTCTGTCATTTGGTTTTCACCAGCACTGTCCTCTTATTTCAAAGTGTTCAACTTCAGGGGGTGGGGGGAACATATATGTAGGTGGCATCGTTTAGAAATCTGCTCTATCGGAATGTGTTCAAACTCTGCTGTTAATAAATGGGAGCTGTTAAGCCAAGTTAAACCAAACTCCTTGTATTTGAGGTGCTAACTGGGCCTCTTGCTAAAATTCCTTAGCAGAGGTAGATGGCTTCTGTCCCCCCCTCCTCCTAAGGTCTCAATCACCACATGAGAAACAATTCCACTTGCACTGGTGTTCCTCACAGAGCATATGTGAGGGGTTACTTACTGAGTGTGGGTGTTCTCCCCTTCCACATGAAGTCAGGGCAGAGTTGCCTGCATCAGGGGGCAGGAAGTGGCTGGACACACAGGTGAGGGTCTTGTGACCCTCCCTACCTATCTATGAGGGGATGTTCACAGGAAACAAGCTCAGATGGAATGATCTGTTGTAGGGGTTACAGCTGAACTCCCAAGATGGCGGTTGTCGAGCTGGGGGTATACTCTCTACTAAGCTGTACCTTCTCTGTTCTTGCTTAGCCTCAGCTCCACCTCACTTTTAGCAGCGCAGAGCTCAGTCATCAGTAAATGTCCTTCTGGGGTACTTCCTGAAAACCTGCCCCAGAAAAGTAAAAGTAAACTTCCTTTTCCAAGAATGGAGCTACACACCATTTGCTGGAGGCTTCTTACTGAAGATTGTCAGCTTTCTGTTCTTAAATGCAGGATTTCTGACCCATGTATAAGACTCTGTGCTGGTGTTCCTGCGAACAAGAGTGGGGTAGGACAATTAATTTTGAGAACACAAGAGGGCTTCCTGCTGAGCTCCATTGATGGCTTAAAAAAGTGAGCTCCAGCCAGTAGGTCATCATTATCGTCACTTAGCCAGCAGAGTTGTAGAGAAGTGGGAGACACACACACACACATACACACACACAAACACACATACACACACACATATACACACATACACACACAAACACACATACACACACATACACACACAAACACACACACATACACACACACATATACACACAAACACACACACATACACACATATACACACATACACACACACATACAAACACACACACATATACACACATACACACACACAAACACACATACATACACACACAAACACACATACACACACAAACATACACACACACACACACACACACACACACACACACACACACACACTGCATCCTCATCCCCACTGCCCTAAGATGTTTTCATACATAGAAAAACAGGGAAGAAACTTATATTTATGTGTGTTGAAGAATTACAAACGATTTTTACCTTCTTAAGATTTTTTTGGCTTTGTTTTTAAAAATTATCACAGGGAGAAGATTTAATAAAAATAATTAGTGATTAAAAATAAAACTCATAGGCTGATGAGGTGCATGCTACCAAACCTGCTGAGCTGGGTTTGGTCCCCGGGGACTCACACTGCAGAAGGAACGCTGACGTTCCTGAAAGTTGCCCTCTGACCTCCACATACTCACTGTGGCATATGTACACTACACCTCCTTACCTCCCCAACACACTTATAAAATACAAATAAATCTCAATAATATATATTTATTATATATATATCATATATATGTGAAAAAATGTGGGGTCAGAATTTAATCCTCAGGGGAGGGTGAAGAGAGAATGGAGAAATCTGGAGGCAGGGAGGGAGGTGAACTCTGAGAAGGCCTACAGGATGAACAGGGTTTCCCCCTTGAGAGGGGGCTGAGTGTGAGGGAATAAGGCGATGGGTGAGTACAGAACTGAGCACAAGAAGTTGGTATTCCAAGATTGAAAGAACAGCTCGGGTGTATTAGGAGCCTGGTGTGCACTGCCAAAAATGCTTGGGCTTGACTTTGAGGTGATGGGGTTTTGCTTGTTTGTTGTTTTGGTGAGATGGAGTCTCACTATGTAGCCCAGGCTAGCCTTGAATTTGTGATCCTCTTGCCTCATCCTCCCCACAACCAAGTCCAGCAGTAAGAAGTTTAATTTTATTTTAAGTGTGTGTGTGTGTGTGTGTGTGTGTGTGTGTGTGTGTGTGTGTAGCTCTGTGTGAGTGCACAAACAAGAACCACCAACAGAAAATTATTGCCTCTTCTAAATGGCATGTTTAGGTTCACCACAGTTCTCCCGGGGAGATGGTGGAAGGTCACTGGTGACTCTTTTGGGAGGAATGTTGGAGAAGGCTGGAAAGGCAAGCTGACCTACAGCGTATCTCTAGTCTGCTTTTGGATGAAGCTCCTGCATTGATTCCATCATAAAAGACGACACAGAAACAAGAACACACTCATTTTTAGGTGGGGTTCATAGGACTCTGATTCTGTCCTCATAGCAGTTCATCATTTAGATGGTCAGCTACAGACAGAGTGCAGAGTGGAGTACAATGTCCACATGGAGGATGGACCACTAAGACTGGGCTTCCAGCCATGCCACTTGCTAAGTGCACCCTGCTCTCTATTATCTGTGAACCTCAGAATCTTAAGGTTCAATTAACAGTGGGTCAAAAATATTTGGAGAAAAATATGTGTGGGGTAAACTTGTACAGACTTTTCCCCATGTCATTAACCCCTAAATGATATGGTATGATGGCCATTTGCACAGCGTTCAAACCAATAGGATAACTAATCTATAGATAGGTAGTGGATGGGCATAGGTCATTTGCAAGCAATACACCATTTCATGCAAGGACTCTGAGTACCCCAGGATTTGGGTATCTGCACGATGAACTGGAACTCTCAACAATCTCTCTGTAAAGGAGGGTGATGATGATGAGATGCACTTTCAAGTGTTAAATGACTGAGAATATGTGGTGTTTATTCTGAGACCCACAGGGTGGTTAATTCTGTACTTGTTGCTTGTATCGCAGGGTGTTGCAGACCACACGCTCTCAGTGTCTCATCTTGTCCCCATGAGTACACGCCTAGCACCTTGCTGGACTTGTTGATTGAGCCAGGGCATCTGAGTAACCCAAGCTTTCCCAGTCAGATGCTATCTCCTGGGAAGTTGGCGTTTTCTGGAACACAGTCACTGTAAGTCTGGGCAAGTCTTTAAATTGAGGACATGCAAATTTGGGAACTCTGAGGTGGGAATGAGCAAACCAAGAAAGAGAGAGGGAAACAAGGTTAAGCCTTGGGAGGATGGGAGATAAACTCTCCTGTGGCAAGAGAGAGGGGGAGGTGGGATTGAGTCGAGGAAATGGAGACTGTGGAGATAGAGGCTGCTTCTCTGTCCCAGCTATTCCACTTCCTAAGAGAATCTGAATGTGGGTAAGTGTGTGTGTTGGCTGTGGGACCAGAAGTCTAGGATGGAACCCACTGTCTTTCTCCTTATTAACTGTGTAATTTTGGACCAATAACACAATCCTTCTGTGTTTAGTTTTCTTGCCTGCACAAGGATAAGAACAACCACGCCCTACTGTCTGTGCATTGATTGCCCTATGGTCCCTTTGTGCAAATGGATTTGTGGGTGCTTCATCACTGGCCCAAGGCAGGTAACTTTGTGAAGAGAAAATGTTTCCTTGGTTTACAGTTTTTGGGGTTCAAAACCTAAGCAATGGGACCATGGGCATAGCATCTGGTGAGGCTGGCAGGTACTGGCACATCGTGGCTGGAACTCACATAGTAGCAAACAGGCATATCTGGAACCAGAACAGAGAAATGGTGTGCGTTAGGCTAGTTTACTTCTTTAAAAATAGCCTTCTCCTGAGAGGATCACATGATATTAACCAAAGAGTTACAGGAGAACTACCACAAGTGTCCCTCCCTGACAATGATCTAAGATCCTCCTAAAAGTTCTTACCTCTAGGAGGTTCTACTACCTCCAAAGACTGTCTGTCACTCTGGAGATCAGCCCATAATACCAACAGTCTCTTGAGGGATTAACAACACTGGTGGCTTTTGGATCAGCTTTGAGATTCGGAGTATTTATCTCCTCCGAACCTTATCTTTTTCATCTGTAAAATGAGAAAGCACCAATCTGTAGGGACGGTGTAAGGTTTAAGTGATCAGTGTTTATCACTTGCCTCTTGGGACAGAGCTCAATTTGCAGTGTCTGCTCATTTCTTCAGTACAAATGTTCCCACTCCAGCTGACTCCGAGGCAGCATTGCATGAGTGTGGAGGTGGGAAGAAATGCACATCGTTATGTAGCATCCTCACAGCACAGATACAAGAGGTTATCCGAGCCTAGATGACAGTTAAGGGGAGTGAAGTAATCAGGAACTGAGGAGCTTTTATTGCATTTGCTTTTTAATGTAATTTATTTAATTGTGAGCTTACATAATACAGTTTTTAATAACTGCTGTTCATAACCGGCTTGCAAAATTCTTGAAAATTTAATGATCAAGCTGTTTATGAACAGCAGCTCTTGCAAGCTGGTCCAAGCTGGCTTCACATACCGTTGAATGTGCTAAAGCTCCAATGAGGCCTAGGAGAGAACACAGCACATATGCAGTGCTCCATCATCTGTAGCCTATGTGACTCTTGTTATGTATTTTATTATGCGATCTATGATTCTGGTAGTAAAAAAGTCGTGAAAAACCATAACCTGTAGGAGTTGCTTTTTTTCATTCCTGTGTCAAAGGACCCAACAGAAGCAAGTTTGGACAGAGAGATTTCTTTGGGTTCACAGATTCAGACGTTAGTGCATGGTGGTATTGTGGCCCTGATGGACAGGGACATATGGCAGAGGCTCCTCCCACCTTAGTGATGAAGGACCTGCCACAGAACTGGAAGCATCCCACTGCCTCCCTACAAATAGCACCTCTGGCCAGGGACCAGGTGTTCAAAATAAGAGCCTTTGGGGGACATTTCAGACTCAACCCATAACAACTTAAAAGCACTTCTTGGCCGGGCAGTGGTGGCGCACGCCTTTAATCCCAGCACTTGGGAGGCAGAGGCAGGCGGATCTTTGTGAGTTCAAGGCCAGCCTGGTCTACAAAGTGAGTCCAGGACAGCCAGGGCTACACAGAGAAACCCTGTCTCGAAAAAAACCAAAAAAAAAAGAAAAGCACTTCTTATGAATTAGGATCACCCTGTTGAATTGAAGAATGTGGATTGGAGGGGGTGTGTATACAATGCATGCAACACGGTTTGCTTCTGATATTACTGTTCTGAGAATAAATTCAGAACTCAGGTCCCAAAAGAAATTAAAAATGGGATTAAAAAGCATATGAAACTCTGATTTCCCTGATATTGAGTGTTATGTCAGCAAATGGGATCTGTGTCTCACTAGGGCTATGGGTGTGAAAGGCAAAACACTGGTGAGCAGTGGTGTGCTGAGTTGAGAAGCAACAACTGGGAGCCTACAAAGCAATGCAGACCATAGAAACAGGGTGTCAGGATATAAGCAGGAGTCGGATCTTATTTGGAGGACAACAATAATCCATTTGTTAAATCAACGCACACCTACACAGGAACATCCAGTACATTCTAAGGATTCCTGTGTATAATATCTATATCTCTCACAGCCCCAGGAGGAGAAAATGAGCATAAAATTGCATACCCAGTAAATGAATAAAAAAAGCTATTCACAAAGGTGTGAGCAGGGCTAAGGCAGAGCTCTTGATGATGGGGAGCAGTTGGCCTAGTGCTACAACAGTCAGTTGACCCACCTGAGCCCTGACTGGGTTTGGGGGTGGCAGATTCAGCAGAGAGCCACGATGGAGACAACTTCCTTATGAAGATAAGGGAATGTAGCTGTCATTTGCCTTTCAGAGGTCTTACTCCCAACCGGTGATGAGGATACAGGAGACAACAGCTCTTGCTTCTCTTTCTGCCACCTCCGAATCTCCTGATGATGCCAAACCCAATGAGAGGGCAGAGGGCCAACCTACACTTTGATGTACACAGGCCCTACAGGTAAACTCCCTGGGAGCCACAATTGAGTCAAGAGAAACAGAGAGGGATCCTGAGGATGGATAGAAAGCATCCACCACAGTGCTCCAGGACTGGGAGGGGTGTGACTATGGGAGGAGAAAGGGAGGTATGCAGTAACACACTGAAACAAGGTCTCTGCATTTATGTCTAAAAATTGTGACTTGAAGGGAGGAGGGTAATGAACACAATTCTCAACACCTGAAATCTCATCATCAGGAAATCAACATTTACTGAAAAAGCATCAACCATACTAAAGGAACTTCTGCGAAATACACCTTCATCCTTAAGCTGTTTGTCTTACACTCAGGCCTTCCAGATGAACTCAGCTAGAGAGAAAGTTGACTCCTGGTTAGACACTTGACTGCCCACTGGACTGGGATGAGGAACACAGGGTGGAAATGTGGGATAAGGGGAGACACCAGGATGGGTCTCAACTGTGTTCCTGAAAATCTGTCTTTATCAAAGAAGAGAAAAAGTAAACATATACACACAGCAAGGTGAAGCTTTGGTTTCTGAGAAAGAATGCACATACACTCTGAAAGAACATACCAAAGAAAATGGTAGCTGTCTGGATGTGGAAGACAGGTTTTTACTTACTTGATTTGCTTTCTTGTATTTCCTAATTTTTATAAAATGAATCCAAGTTATTTATGTAATGAGAATTGGGATTTTGTCAGAAAGGTTAGCAATACTTAAAAAAAATTAGTAGCAGAGAATGGGAACAGATAATATTTGAATGAAAAATTAAAAAAAAAAAGGAAAGGACATGACTGCTCCTAGGTAGGTATGTTGGAGGAGAAAGTTTATTGTAGATAAAAGGGAGAGCATAGTCAGAGGAAGATACATCTAGGAGAGTCCAGAGTGAACATGACCAGACTGAGCTGGGCCACGTGAGGAGATGGGGAAAGGGAGAGGGACTAGTAACCAATAGAAGTATCCTGGGCCAAGAGACTGGCACAGCGAAAATAATTGAGTTATGCAGGGGCCAGAGGAACTGGGGGGAAGGAAGCCCAGTCCAATATCTAGGCTGGAGAGTTCAGGGTAGGGGGCGTGGAAGGGTGTATGCCAGCCAGGAGGGCCCTATAACAGGTAGAGATAGAGGGATGCTGCGAGAGCCTAGCAGGCCAGCATCCACTTTGATACGTTAGAAGTCACCTCAGTTAGGAATTGATTCTCATTGCCCCCCACCCCCCACACATACATTTTTTTCCCCGTGTCATCTGCCCCCAGATTCTATTTGTGACTTCTCTGTTTAGGGGACAGCGACTAGGACATTTGGCCTAGAAAGGCAGAAAGGTGACCCAGATAGGCTGAAAATAAGAAGGCTGCCAAACAATTAAGTTGGAACTGCACTCAGGGCATTCTCTACCATCAGCCAAGAGGCTGCATGAGGATCCGAACATTATTCTTCTTAGAACCACAAGCTATGTAGCTGAAGACAAAACTTGGTTATCTCACAGTTGAGGAGCCCGAGTCAGAATCCAGGGGTCAGCTGGATTAGTCCCTTCTGGTCCCAAGGGGGACTTTCCATGTGGCTACAGGCGATCTAGGGCATCCGTAGCCCGCAGTTGCGTCACTGGTCCCTCGTCTGTGTGCCACATGGCCTTCTTTTTCCAAAGGTCGATGTCTCCAAGTCTCCTAACTATTGGGTTTAGGTTCCACGTTAATTCCCTATGACTTTATTTAACTTGATTACATCCACAATGACCATATTTCCAAATAAGGTCACAGTTATGAGTATGAGTATTCAACGACCTCTTTTTGGGAAGTGTAACTCAACTCACAGCAGTGACCTTTGAATAACAGAAAATTCACACTCATACATAATTTTTTTCTTATGTATATGATCTCCCTTATGTATACGAGCCATGAATATCTTAAGACTTCTGAAGTATAACACGACAGGCACGTCATCATTACAGTCCCACTTTGTAAGTGCTCGTCTCCAAAAACAGTGGTCCGGACATAGTTCATCACTTAGACCAAGAATTAGGGCCATGCCCCTTTCTGAATGAAAGCTTACCGTGAGTTGAAAAGCAACATGGAGCGAGCAGAGGTGGTGAGGCTAGTGGAGGTGTATATACTACAAAACATATCACACTGTGTGGTTTATACACCTGCCCCTCCAACTATGAGGTGCTCACTATACTGTAATTCATGTATATATCCTCAGTCATCAGCACCGTATACCTGTGCAGAATAGATGCTCAGTAAATTGCTGACATAATGCTACCTAAACAAAAGCCTAGATCCCACCTCCAGAGCAGCAGGTGCTGCCTATACCACCCTCCAGACATCACTTAAGCTCTTATTGGCTTTCTTATTCATGAATGGGATGATTGTAAAGTGGGTAGATCAATATCAGCCCCAGAACATCATTGTGAAGTAGGAATGAAATACCAAATGTGAAAATAGGTCTCTCACCATCCCAACATGAGTTAGGGCTATTATGAGCAGATGACAGAGAGTCCACCAGATTCTAGCTCTCTGAGACACCTGGCACATTGTCCCTTGAAATTTCACTTGCAAAGTCAATTCAAATTGGCTTCAGTACAGACCCTTCCTCATGGGCTGACAGTCAGCCAAAAGACACCAAACAAAGAGCGGCAGTAATTGTTAGCTTCTCAAACAACAAAGGCCATGTTTATGGGATCAACCTTGGAGGAGGTCTCAGTTTTAAGGCCTAGCAAGTAGAATTCCAGGGAAACCAACCCGAAGGAGTCCACCTAACCCATTCATTTGCAAATTGGGAGACTTAAGGGGCTGAGGACTTCAGTTGTGTGGTTGAACAAGGAGTGAATCAGAATACTGGTTTGTGGCGAAGGTACCAGGAATTCCACTAGGATCTCACATTATCACTCTTCATCTTCAAAGCAGTAATCACATGGCATTGTTCTCTTCATGGAAAGGTGGTGAAGACTCTAGAGCAGGGCCTGCCCTACTGGCTGTGAAGATTTGCTTGGGGCTCAGGCTTTGTCCTTTGTTCTTGGTGCTTGGACCCCCTCCTCCCAGCTCCCTGTGTACACGTGTGTCTGCAGGCCTCCCTGGCCTGGTCTGGAGAAATGCTGTCTGATCATCATCCTCTCCCGAGAGGATAGTCAGCTATTTGTCTGGGAGCCAAAGGCAGCCAGCAAGGGTTCCGAAGCCTTTTGCTTCCTGCGTAGGGCGGTGGCTTAGCCGTGAGGGGAGCATCAGTTGGAGGGAGATGAATTTAGCTGCCCTCCATGGTTGGTGATGGGGGAGGGTTCTTTCAGCCAGAGGATATAGGCTTAGCTCCAAAAGGGCTTTTGTCTGAGCCTGGGCCTCAGGCCAGAGTGACATTCTTCAGTGCAGGCTGCCAGGCCACCACTGAGTGGGCACCTGCAGGGCAGCTAAGGAAGGAGTGAGGGGCCTGTCTTTCTTCCACAGAGGAGAGCATGTGGCGATGGAATCTGCCATTTGAGGGCTCCTGGGGTGCTGAGGCCAAGCCTGTGACTGCTCCTGGCTCCAGAAGACATGCCAAAGCCCAGGCTACCCAGGAATGTGAGCAATTAACATTTTAGCTTCTGTCATGTCTGATAAAAAAAATTCCCACAGGATGAAAGGAACCCACTCTGTCTTGCAAGTGTGCAGCAGAAGAAACCTAAGATCATGGAAAGACCTTAAAGCCTCTGACATACTCCCTATGAAGTGTGGGTACTGCCCTTCACTGAAGATGTGTTTTGCCCTACCCTGAACACTCTGCACAGGTGGGTGTACCATCTCTCATCATGGTCCAGGGCCTTGTAGGACCAGGGTGAGACAAGTCTTTGACTGACATCACTGTCTTTAGCTCATCCCTTACTAACACTGCTCTCTCTTTCTCTCTTTCTCTCTCTCTCTCTCTCTCTCTCTCTCTCTCTCTCTCTCTCTCTCTCTGTGTGTATGTGTGTGTGTGTGTGTGTGTGTGTGTGTGTGTGCATGTGTGTATGTTCCCATGAATGTGCACATAGAAGGTACAGGTTAATGTCCAGAGTTTTATTTTTCTACCACTCTTCACTTTATTTTTGAGACAAGTCCTCCAAGGAACCTGGAGCTTGCTATTTTTCATATATTGGCAAGCCAGCATGCTCTGGGAATACTCTTATCTCCACCCTGCCTAGCTCTAGGATCACAGATGTGCCACACTCAGCTTTTATCTGAACTTAGTTCCCAATGTTTGCATAGCAAACACTTTACCACAGAGCCATCTTTCCAAATCTCATCCCAGCACTTGCTGTCACCTCTCTTGCTCCATTTGTCCTGAAAGTCCTTTGTCAGCAAATCCCTTACATGAGAATTCCAGTCCTTTGGGCAGAAGAAGTGGCTCAGAGGCTTAGAATTCTTCCTACTCTTCCAGAAGACTAGAGTTCACATACCACTGGGCACACCTGGTGGCTCACAACTGCCTGTAACTCCAGCTCCCAGGGATCCCGCACCATCTTCAGGCATCCACAGATATCATCCCCTCTATACATAAATAAAAAAATAAACCTTAAAAAAAGAATTTCAGTTCTTGTTCTATCTCATGAATACTTCTCATGAATCCACTTCAGTGAACAACTACTGAGGATTCCTTGAATCCCAGATGTTTGCGTGCATGAAGACAGCAATAAAGCAAGTCACTGTTAGATGTGTAGATTTTCCATAAGTGAACTTACAGTCCAGGCTCAGTGTACCCAGACTTCATGTTCCCATATGACACTGCCATCTTCAAATGTGCTGGGCTACATCTGTAGCTATCCTCGGATACATGTAGCTTAAAGCTCAGACACACTCAATGGTGAAAGTCCCCCAGAATAGAATGCCTCTTGTGTTTTTATAGTCCCACCTGGACCTAAACCAGCTGTGGAACATTCAACCTGGACCAGTGGGTCAGCACAGGTAACTCTAAAGAAACACATGTATGTCTCTGTCTTAAAGGATGAGTAAGGCTCACTGGGTGAGGGGGTCTGGAAGAGATAAAGTAGAGAGAAAATACAGTCTGTGGAACAGAAAGAGGCTGAGTAGGCCTAGGTCATCTAGAGAAATGGAGGAAGATAATGGTCACATTAGGCAGAACTGTGAAAAGATAGGGAGCCACTGAGGAGTGTTGGAGAAGGGCTCCAATTACAATAAGGATGCCAAGTGGTCATTCTCTATTTCCAGTGCTTTCTTCTGGCATTAAAGGGCTCTCATCTTCCACCATTTTTGGAATTCCTTCTATCAGAAACACAAAAGCAATGTAGCAAAAGTCATGGTTAATTTATATAGAGGACTTGCCAAAGGGGAGGGACCAAGAGTATAGTTCAGTGGTAGAGCATTTACCTATCATGTGGGAGGGCACAGGTTCAAACCCCAGGCCTGAAAAGAACTGACAGAAAAGGTGCCCCTTTGGGGTACATGTACCCCACTGCATGATTTAGTTAAATGAAAGATCATTGTATAAAGAATTCACGGTGTGCCCTTCCTGTAAAGAAGTCTTTGCACATGTGACTGGATACAAAATTAACCTTAAAAAATCAGTTTCCCTTTTTTACACAAAAGATAAATGGGCTGAGAAAGAAATTAGGGAAGCAACACCCTTCACAATAGCCACAAATAAAATAAAATACCTGGGGGTAACTCTAACCAAGCAAGTGAAAGACCTGCATGTCAAGAAATTCAAGTCCCTGAAGAAAGAAATTGAAGAGGACATCAAAAGATGGAAAGATCTCCCATGCTCATGGATAGGTAGGATCAACATAATAAAAATGACCATCCTACCAAAAGCAATATACTGATTTAATGCAATCCCTATCAAAATACCAACACAATTCTTTACAGACCTTGAAAGAACAATTCTCAACATCATATGAAAAACAAAAAACCAAGAATAGCTAAATCAACCCTGTACAATAAAAGAACATCTGGAGGTATCACCATCTCTGATAAAAACAACATGGTACTGGAAGCATGGTATAGAAACAGACCAGTGGATCAACAGAATAGAATTGAAGACCCAGAAACAAACCCACACACCTATGGCCACTTAATTTTTGAAAAAGAAGCCAAAACCATACAATGGAAAAAGGAAACCATCTTCAACAAATGGTGCTGGTCTAACTGGATGTCAACATGTAGAAGGATGCAAATAGACCCATATTTATCACCATGTACAAAACTTAAGTCGAATTGGATCAAAGACCTAAACATAAATTCAGACACACTAAATCTAATAGAAGAGAAAGTGGGGAAAAGCCTTGAGCTCACTGGCACAGGTGACAACTTCCTGAACAGAACACCAATAGCCCAGGCTCTAAGACCAACAATCAATAAATGGGACCTTATGAAACTGAAAAGCTTCTGTAAGGCAAAGGACACTATCATTAGAGTAAAACAGCAGCCTACAGATTGGGAAAAGATCTTCTCCAACCACACATCTAAGAGAGGGCTAATATACAAAATTTACAAAGAATTCAAGAAATTAAATATCAAGAAACCCAATAATCCAATCAAGAATGGGGTGCAGAGCTAAACTGAAAATTCACAAAAGAGGTATGTCTAATGGCCAAGAGACACTTGTAGAAATACTCAACATCCTTAGTCATCAGGGAAATGCAACTCAAGATAACTCTGAGATTCCATCTCACACCCATTAGAATGGATAAGATAAAAAAAACTCAAGCGATAGCACATGCTGGTGAGGATGTGGAGAAAGGGGAACACTTCTCAATTGCTGGTGGGAGTGGAAACTTATACAAATTCTTTGAAAATCAGCCTGGTGATATCTCAGAAAACTGGGAGTAGTTCTACCTCAAGACCCAGCCATACCACTCCTGGACATATATCCAAAAGATTCTTCACCAATCTACAAGGACATTGGCTCAACTATATTCATAGCAGTTTTATTCATAATAACTAGAAACTGGAAACAGCCCAGATGCCCTTCAGCCAAAGAATGGATAAAACAAAATAAAACAAACAAAAAAAAAAAACTGTGGTACATTTACACTGGAATACTACTCAGCTATCAGAAACAAGGAAATCACGCAATTGCAACCTAATGGATGGAACTAGAAAAACTCATTTTGAGTGAGCTAACCCAGACCCAGAAAGATACACGTGATATGTATTCACTTATAACTGGATATTAGCCAGATAGTACAGAATAATTATCCTACAACCACAGACCCAAAGAAACAGGAACTTAGCATAACTATCCTATGAGAAATTCCACCCAGCAGCAGAACAAAACAGATGCTGAGAGATACAGACAAACGTTAGATGGAGCTCTGGGAGCCCTATATAAGAAAGGAAGGAGGAATAGAGAGATCAGGAGGGGTCAAATCAACACATGAAGATCAACAGAACCAACCAATCTAGGCCCCCAGAGGCTTACAGAGACTGAAATGCTAACTAAAGAAAAGAAGAAGAAGAAGAAGAAGAAGAAGAAGAAGAAGAAGAAGAAG
>CAJQZJ010004888.1:6242665-6276028 GCA_907164525.1 Lophiomys imhausi
AAGAAGAAGAAGAAGAAGAAGAAGAAGAAGAAGAAGAAGAAGAAGAAGTAGTCTTTGCACATCAGGCAAAGGTACAGTGGTGACTGGCAGCGTTCAGCATGGCCCAGTATGTCTTCGGAGTCAACTTGAAGTCCAATGCTATCTTTACTTCCTGTCTTGAGAGCTCAAGTTAGTCTGTCTGGGTCTTTGCTGCCTTGTCTGGCAGTTGTCTTCTGGGCTCTCTACAATTAGGTCATATTGGTACAACATCCAGCTTGGTGTTTGGTACCCAATGGTCCCTTAAGATATATTATTCATTTAATAGCTACTCTGACTTCCAACTGGTCTCCTTGTAACCTCTACTTCAACAGAGATTCTGAAAACTTAGCCTTCTCCACATGAGGTCATTCCTGCCAAGTTATAGTCACCTTCTGAAACCGTATTTTTAAATTATTAAACAGTTATTTATTAATAACTATATCTACTTATAACAAATACACTTACTTAATTACTACTCCTACAAATTCCTACAACCCCTAAGACCTAACCACTAAACCTATTGATACTATTGATAACTATTACAACTATTTTCATAAGGATACAGTCTCTGGGGCAGGTCCTCAGTCGTCAGGAACAGTCTCTGGAGTAGACTCTTTAAAGCACTTAGCAGTCTTTATTCTGGAATATCTCAGACGCAGGTTCGTCAGGGTAAATTGGCTATGGCAGCCTCACCTTAAATAAGGCTTGAGGCTTTCTTCTCTCTGGGAGACCTCAGCAGTCTGTAGGCCAACTTATTTCCTTTGTATCAGCAACTCTGTCGCTCTGCCTCAGTCTTTAAAGCTAGCCACAGTTTCATTCAGGCCACTGTTCGGACAGGTCAAACCCCTCTAGGCAAGAGCTGAGCCACAGGGTTTAGTCCTTGGCCTTTTGCTGTCTTGCTGAGTCTTTATCTGCTCACCAGCTTCCTTCTGCCTCAGGGAGATCTGGCCATTGGTCTACCAGCACTTTCTTCAGCAGGACTCCCTAGCATCGGAGCTCTCTAGTATCAGGGGCCTTTTGCACGACCTCGCCTGGGCTCATCCACTTGTCCTTAAATAGGATCATTCCTTGTTCCACCTGCTTCAGCTTAATTTGGGCTCTGTCCCTTTAACAGTTGAAAACAATGCCAGGTCATAAAGTCTTTACTTGTTTCACCTGGCTTCAACCTTGTTTTTCAGTCCAAAGAGACTCCCCTGTTTCATGTGACTTCATCCATTAGCTGATAAGCTAATTGCTCACAGCCAAGTTGATCTTCATGCCCCGAATTAAGAGACTGTATTACTAAATCTACCTTATATTAATCTATCAACCCCTACAACCTTCTTTGATTTTCTTTGGGATGGTGTTCTTGGCTGTTCTTCTTGGCTGACTGGGTCAAGTCCTGAGCTCTGTCTTCACTCTGAACCCTGAGGTCCCAGCCTAGAAGCCTTTGTCCTGGATCCACTAATGATCAAACCTGCCAGCTTGGTTTGTCTTGGATTGTCATACCAATGCCACAGGCTTCAATTGTAGGCACCTACTGATTGTCCTGTCTTTCTGATGGCTGTTTAGAAACAACAATCACTCATAGGAAAACTCTGCGCATTTTTCAGGCTGAGAAGAGCATGTGTTTGTCAGAGTTAGCTTCAACAGGGACAGGAGAAACAAATTTCCCTATTGTCCTGTGATTATGCATCAAGTCTATTTCCTTCTCCACCTTCTCCAGATTTGCACAACCCGCATAGAGAAAATAATGACCTGGATAAGAAATGTCATTTACTAGTCTCCAGATGAGCTGGACAATATTTAGTTGTCAATCATTTGTTGAACCTAGATATTTTATGATGTACAGTCTACAACCTCCTGATCTTTACCCTCTCAGGCCATGCTATGTTTGCTCCTTTATTTATTCATTCAGTGTTATGCATTCAGTGTTAGTCAGGGGTCTCCAGACCAGTGGCTCTCAGCTTTTCTAATGCTGAGACCATTTAATACAGTTCCTCAGGTTGTGGTGAGCCCCAACCACAAAATTATTTTGTTGCTACTTCATAACTGTAATTTTGCTACAGGTATAAATTGCATTGCAAGTACCTGATATGCAGGATGTCTGATATGCAACCACTGAAGGGGTCGTGACCCACAGGTTGAGAACCACTGCTCTAGAAGAACAGAACTGATAGAATAAAGACATATTAAATGGAGTTTATTAGATTGGATAGTCCAACAGTGGCTGACTTCACACTAGAGAGGCCGAGAATTTGGATGGCTGGTCTGCTCAGTCTGTGAATCTGGATGTCTCAGCAGGACTATGCCTGGAGGGTCCCGGAGAGTCACTGAACTTCAGTCTTTATTGAAAGCCAGAAGAGCTGGGTTCTGACATCAGTGAGGGAATTGAGTGGCAGCAGCAACGATGTAGACCAAGTCACAAACAGGGTAGATGAACTTGCCAGCAAGATGCGAAGTCACGCAGCCAGATAAACGCTTTTCTCTCTGACCACCTTGTGTCTGGCTGCCAAGGCAAGGTGCTGCCCACAGTTAGGGCAGCTTTTCCACTTCAGTTAACCCAATAAAGAGAATCACCATAAATGTGCCCAGCAGCCTACTTCTTACTGGATTCCAGGTCTAGTTAATTTCACGGCCAAAATTAGCCACCACAAGCACTTACTGAGTTTGTGTCAGTCTTATGCTGGGCATACACTTTTCTTGTCTGACAGCAATGAGGTAGGTGCTTAATTATCTTCATTGCCTTACATGACTGGATATTAATAATGTATACTTCATACCTGTTTTTCCATGAGTGAAGTTAAGATTGAAAACCATGGCTCTGACTTCCAGCTTACTGTCTCAGGATCCCACACTGCTTTCATCATCCTGTGAAAGGTGGTCTATTATATAGTGTATAGTAATTCCCTACTGTACCTTCTTTCCCACCAGGAATATTTGTGTGTGTTTGAGGATGGTGAAGTGGACAAGGTGTGTGATTAGTAGTGTGACGTGTAGACAGTGCCAAGGAGTTGAGTCTCAGCCTAGAGTCTGGCTCAATGCATAAAGCCTAAAGCTTGCCCTTTCTCTTCACTGCACCACACCCTGCCATGTATCCTGTGGATGTGTTCTTTCACTCACATGAGCTTTCTGAAGCAACCACTGTGTTAGAGGCATCATATGGGGGTGGGGCAACAGTGTGTCTTCTTTGCCTTAAACCTGTATAGATCCCAAATTGCCATTCTCTGTTCCAGAATTTCCTGAAGGGTTAAGTGGATCCAGTTACCAAGGAGAAGTTCCAGGTTCTTTACAAATCACCTCTGCCTAAGGCTTCCAAGCAAAGACACAAAACCTGCTCCAACACCAAGTGTCCACTTTATAGATGCCTGGGCAGCGTCTGTGAGGATCTGATGGAAGCCTCGTGCAGGCCTCAGAAACACGGAGACAGGAAGAACAATGCTCAGTCAGTCATCCATCACCAAAATGGTTGCCTTGGGGGCCTGAGCCAGGCACCAGCAAGATCCCTTGGTCTCCACTCTCAGTGTCTTGGATTTAAAGTACTAGAGGAAAACAGACATTGAGTGCTAATACTACTACACAAAGCCAAACAGGAGAGAAAACAAATGGGCCTATCAGAAAGAGTGTTTGTTGATCTTGGAATGAGGACACAGGGTGTCCAGGTTGCCTGATGCTAATCAAGCTTCTTAGTCTGGGTTAAGGTGTTGGGGGTGTCTTCAACTCCCACTGTTTATGCCCTCAGGGCCCTGATCCCAAACATGGCTTTCTTTACTCAGGGTGGGTTTCAGTCTACATTTCAAATAATTAAGTTCTTTAGTCTGACCCCAGATTCTTCCTCTGAACAACTCTTTCTGAGCTGTCAATTATCCCTCCTCTGGCTTTAGTCTTACTTAGAGAGTGTCTGAAAAAAGAAATGGAGAGATGGTTTAAAACCCTGAGGTCATATGGACACTCCCACTGACTAACATTAAACCACATCTTCTTGGGTCGGTTTTGTGGTCCAGTCCCATGAGCATGATCACACACTGGTCACATTTTCCTCATGGACTTATGGGTAAAAAAGAAATGTCTTCAGTCTATGTTTCCTGCAAGTTAACTGTGAGCTCAGGCTTTTGATGTGATTCTTAGGAACAGACGAATCAGGAAGTTGAGGGGACAAGATGGAAAGAGAAGATGCCAGGCAAGGAGGTGACTTTATCCAAAGCCCCAGTTTACTCTGACCCCCTGCAAATGGTCCCTAACTCATGATGGTTTGTCTTCACCATTTTTAAATTTTAAGATCGTAGGAAAAAGTGCCTTGCAACCCTTCTTCTTTCCACTCTCCCCTTGATATGCAGTTAAACTAAATGAGATGATACTCAATGCTTTCCAGTAAAACGGGTTCTGTGTTGGATGGTGTTGCTTGACTGCAGGTGATTGTAAGTGTATAAAGTGTGCTGAAGGGAAGCTAGCCTAAGCTAGACCATTTAGCAGTGTAGATGTATGAAAAGGGCTGTACCCCTGTTCCTTATACTGCCTGTCACCAGAGGGCAAGGCTGTGAATACAGTGGGAGGTGTATCTGTTAGCAGCAATGTCTACCAGTGTAAGATAAATAGAATCTGTAATGTTTTTGCTCACCAACTAGAAACAAAGAACCCAGAAAACCATTTTATAAAAATGGTTCTTATCTGGAGATAACTTTGCCTTTCACCCTTTCAGGGGATATTGACAATACCTAGAAACATTTTTGGTTATTGTAAATGGATAGAAGGGATATACTACTGGCATTTGATAGGTAAAGACACAAAGAGATAGGAACTATAATCCAATAGTCTTTTATATGATAATAAGCGAAGTATGGGATTGTATTAGTTACTATTATATTGCTGAGAAGAGACCATGACCAAAGCATCTTATTGAAGAAAGAGTTTATCGAGGACTTACAGTTTCAGAGGGTCAGTCCATGACCAATGTGGCCAGTAGGCATGGAGCCAGAGTAATAGCTGAGAGCTTATTGTTGATCCAAAAACAGGAAGCAGAAAGAGAGCTAACCAGGAATGATGATATGTGCTTTTGTAAATCTCAAAGCCCACCCCCAGTGACATTCTTCCTTTAACAAGGCCACATCTCCTAATCCTTCCTAAGCAGTTCTACCAACTGGGGACCAAGCACTCAAACATATGAGCCTATGGAGGTCATTCTCATTCAAACCACCACAGGAGTCATGGTTAAAATGTGGACTTGGAAGTTTGACTCATGGTGTTGAATCTGGACTCTGCCCCTACAAGGATAGGTGTGATGATGTTTTCATGAACCAGAACCAATTGTTAACCCATAGCAACAGAGACCATGATGCACCAGCCTCAGATTCATGCTAAATATCCCACAGCAGAGAATTCCCAGCCTCAGTGGCAACAGTGATCAAGCAGAGGAATTTGGATACAAACTGTTTGATTTTGGTGCGAATTTTCCAATGGTTCTCAGTACCTATGCCTATTTTCTATATCTTGACTCTTTCAAATTTCTAATGTTGAAATACTTTTGAGCACAACTAAGAGCAAGATGCCACCTTGGGGTGCTCTGGTATCCAATCTTGGACTCTGCAGTGTGGGATCCCTCTGCCTGAGTTTTCTGAGTTCTAGTACCAATGCCAGTGACCAGTCCAGGCACACAGGACTCCCCACTCATGAGGAGGTGACTCTGGGCTCTGTGGCAACTTGAAAGTCTTAGTAATTTTGCTTTTGAATTGGTATTTCACGGTGAGGTTCAATAGGACAATAAAATCTGCATGAGACTCTTTAAGCCAATAAACTCTGTTCTATAAGTCATTTTCGGTAGTGTTTTGTCACAGCAAAGGAAAACTAATACACTGGCCCACCACAAGCTTTGGAGTGATTCTCCTCTCTCCCCCAATCTCTCCACCAGAGTGCCAGGATTACAGATTTATGCCACTTCATTTGACTTTTTCTTATGCAAGTTCAGGGAACCAGATTGTTGGCTTGGTGTGGAAAGTTCTTTCACTCTCTGAGCCATCTAACCAGACCCAGCTGCTATATATTCAAACCTCCCTGCCAGAAGGTCCCTGTGCCTTCTGCAACAGGGAGTCACCAAACCCTCTTGGTAATGCTTCAGACTAGACACATCTAACATATTTCTAGACACTGCTGGATACTTGTGTTTTCCTCAAATTCACATGGTAAAACACTAACTCCCACTGAAGGGTGCTAGGAAATGAGGCCTTTGAGTGGTGGGGACTAATAAGAGGGTTCATAAAGGCGTTAGTGTCTGTTCCTGTGCGACTGTAGAAGGTCTTTCAGCTCATGTGTTTGTACAGTTAGCCACCAGCAGATGGAACTGCTTTAGGAGGTTGCAGAGCCTTAGAGGGGGAGGACCCTGGTGGAGGAAGTGGGTCCCTGAGGGTGAGTCCTATGAGTTACAGATCAACTATGGTTCCTGATCAAGTTCTCTCTGCTTTATGGTCAGCAAAGATGTGAACAAGCTGCCAAACAGTCCTGCCATCAGGGAGTTGCCCGCCACCACACCTTCCTGCCATGGTGGACTATGTTCCCCCATCTGTTAGCTAAAATAAATCCTTCCTCTGTTAAGCTGATTCATTTAAAAAATACTTTATTATTTATTTATGTATTTGTGTGTGTGTGTGTGTGTGTGTGTGTGTGTGTGTGTGTATGGTCCCCACAGAGGCCAGAAGAGGGCATCAGGTCCCCTGGAGCTGCATTTACAAGTGATTATGAATATGGGTACAAGAAACCAAACTCCAGCCCTCTGAAATAGCAGGAAGCCATCTCTCTAGCCTTTTAGGTTGCTTCTTGCCATGATGGTAACTAAAATAACTACAGTGCCATTATCAAACAAACAAACAAAAACCAAAAAACCCTTCAGAGAGCTCCTTTCTGCCATGTGAGGATAGAACAAGACAACTGTCTGTGGGCCAGGAAGGTATCTGTCCTTGTCTACTAGGACTTAAGACCTTATCTTAGATTTCCAGCCTCTAGATCTGGGAACAGTACAAGTACTTCTGACAACAGCCCAAATGGATTTAATTGTGTATCCCTGAGCAGATAATCCCAATATTATTAAAGAGAAAGGAAGCACTATGCCGTATCAGTAGCTTGGACTCAATTTCACATAGTTGTGTGTAAGTGTTCAACCCATCTAAGCCTCCTGGACTCTGGCAGTCCTCTTAGTGTTCTTGAGTATCTGAATCAAGCCTTATGTGTCTGGACAGAGCTTTCTGGCAAGGCTCACAGTGAAATGCCAAAATATGGACAGGAGGGACATCTCTAAGCTTGGAGGAGCAGCTGTGGTTTGTGCCCATCTGCTAATGATGTTTGTGCACAGGAGAATGTCATCTTGTATTTGCTTTCATTAGAACATTCCTCTTAATGACATTCTGTGGGAGCGGGCGGGTAGGGGGGAGACCTAGAGTGGCCACCTTCTTGTGGTCACTGGGAGGTCACTACTGTCTATCAAAGTCCTCACCACATGGTGAGTAATCTGGTTTTTATTGTGACTTACTGGCACATAATAACACAACTGGTTTTTGTTTGGTTTTTTTTTTTTTTTTTTTTTTTTTTTTTGGTTGGAGCTGCTGGGCGTGGTGGGGACTTTAGGAAGGTTATGAGTGGTTATGTGACCATTGAATAGAAGAGATACTCCACAGCTCTATATTAACTGACTCTGGGATATGAGCTCTCACTTATGGGCCTCTCTTTCCAAATCAACAATTCCCACAAGATCCTAGGGCTCCTGTATGGGCCATTATCAATGACTAAGGGACAATCAACTGACATGTCTCAGATTCCTCAAGGCCCTCAAACCAAGAGTACAGTAGCAACTGAAACCCACCTTACTTTGGGCCCCAGGACTCAGACTTCACTGGGGCATGGATATTTTTATCAAATTCATCTGCTCTGGTCCCTAGGGGTGCTTTTTCTTTTCTTTTCAAGGGTTTCTCTGTGTATCTATCCTTGGTTGTCCTGGAACTTATTTTGTAGGCCAGGCTGGCCTCAAACTCACAGAGATTCACCTGCCTCTGCCTCCTAAGTGCTGGGATTAAAAGTGTGCACCACCACACTGGACTTAGGGGTGCCTTTTACAAACTCATACAAAGGCACCCAACAGACAAACAGTTCTAAGAATACATAAAGAACATTTTGTTTTGTTTTGTTTTGGTTTTGGGTTTTTTTCCCCCCACTGATTATCATCAATCATTGGGGGCCCAGGATACTCCTACAAAAATTTTTGGGATGTGGCTAACAACACAGAATTTTACAGTCCATCTAGATTCCTATACTCAGACCCTCTGGGGTAGGACCTGGTCATCTGCATGCTGACAAGCGGTTGGGGATATCCTGTATCCCCATGTAAGCAAATGACATGTAAGCAAGTCATTTCAGTGTTCCCTGCTGGCCACCCAGTTCTAGCTCTGATGCTTTCACTGAGTTTCAAACCAGCTCTCGGCTTCTGGATAAAACCTCAGAATGCCCTGTCCATTCCATACTTGCTGAGTGCTGGGACTTGCCCGTGTCCAGTCTCCCCCAACTCTGCATGCAGCTGGCACCCCGGCTGTTCTATAGCATGCACCCAGGCTAGGGGCCCTTGTTCTGGGGTGACACCCATCTGCCAGGCCTCCTCCCCTGACTGTTCTGCGTATTTGTTATTGCCTGTTTAGATTGTGGAGCCTAAGAACTCTTTAGAACTTCACTTCTAAGTCCCCTTGGGCCCCTCTAAAGATCAGGTCACAAAAATGTTCAGCCTCCCGGCATCTGTCTCTATGACACCCTCAGAACCTGTCTTAGTTTCCAGCATGGATACCGCAGACCCAGGGTGGAGATCACCAGCACAGCCTGGACCTTTCTCTCTGTCTGTCTGTCTCTGTCTCTCTCTCCTCCCTCCCCCCCCCCCCCCCCCCTTCTCCCTTGGCTGTGTCTAGCCCATGTCTGCGGTGGGAGAAGCACGGCTTGTGTTGGGTTTCTGGTTTGTAGGTTTCAGGAACCAAGAGAAAGGCTCAGTTCTCACATGTGAGTCATTCTGACTGCATGTTCCAGCTAGAAGTGTCTCTTCAAGCTAAAGAAACTGACAACAAAAGATTGGCTGTTCATCTTGTAGTGCTCGGCATGCCATTTGATAGCCCCTAAGAAGCTTCGGGGTGCAGCTGCCTCTCCCTAGAGAAAATGAGTTAGTCACAGAGATAGTCCATCATCAGGGACCCAGTCCAGCTCTTACAGGTTGTGTATATTGTATGTCACTTGTTCCTCTTAGGATACTAAAGGCTACTAACCACCACCTTACAACTTTGGATATCTACATGTGTGTGAGACAGATAGTGTGTGTGTGTATACATTTGGACTCATGTTTGTGTAGATATATGTGAGTGCACATGTGTGTGGGAGCTAGAGATCTCATTCCTCAGAAGTCACCCTTTGTGTTTCTTTGAGGTAGGGGGGTCTCTTGCTGGTCTGCACTTTGCTGTGGAGGCTGGCTGGCCAGTGAGTCACAAGGAGCTGCCTGTTTCTGCTTCCTTCCCCCTGGGATTACAGGTGTGTTCAACTATGCTGTCCTCTGCTTTTTAAATATGGGTCCTGGGGAAATCACAGCACTTTCCTGCCTTAGGACTTTATGAATCATTTTCCGTACCAGCGCAAGGAGGTGTAGTAACTTTCCCCGAGTCACACAGCAAGGATCCACACCTGTGTTCTGTCTCAGCAAAGACTATTTCCTACCATGAGTCCACCACACACCAGTCCAGGAAGGTATATTTCAGATTCCTGTGTTTCATGTGAAAGACTGAAGAATAAAGAGGGGACATGACTGGATAAATCACTGTCACATCTTGATGTGGTGGCTCAGGAGACACAGGGCAAGGCAGCTTAGTGGCCTTGTTCTTAAGGTCTTTGGGAGAAACTCCCAAGAGACTGGGGAAGGTGCTTAAGAGTGGGTCTGCAAATCCTATTGGTCACGTTCTAGGGTCAGAATAAAAAAAAAATTCTTAAGGGCTTGATGGATATTTTGTACTTTGCTGAGCAACTGTGTAGAGCAAATTGAGTTCCCACTAATGCATGTGTTTATTTAATCAGAGTGTTGTGCTGGCTTGGGAATTCCTGAAATGAACAACACTAGCCCTAGGCTTTGCCATCTTTCTTCATGGCTTAGTTTGTGTGTATTTGCTTAGGGGTTGTATGTGTATTCGTGTGTGTGTGTGTGTGTGTGTGTGTGTGTGTGTGTGTGTGTGTTTGTTTGTGATTATGAACAGGGGCTTACCTACTGTGTGGGAAGTATACGAGGGTGTTATGGGATTGTAGAGGAACCAAGACAGGGGGATGGAATCAAATGGTAGTAAAGGGAGGTCTTCTGGAGAAGAGGCTTCTAAGTCTAAATGGGTGAGTAGAAACTTGCTAGTCAAAAACAGATGGAAGGGGTTGACCGTAGATAACTAGAAAAACTAGCCCACAAATCAAATGACTATCCTAAAAGTAAAGCTAGCTCTTTTAAGGAATTAGAGAGAAACTAAGGTAATCAGGATTTATGAGGCCACAGTAAACAAAAGGGAAAAACAGAGAAGTGAATATGATATTTTATATCGCATTTCCCTTAAGGCATTTATCATGTCTCAGGAAGTGTCTGAAAAGTCCACAAGAAGGTGGTCACCAAAAATCTAAGAATCTAATCGAAAATCTGACAGTACCCACGTACTGGGGGAATTCAAGTTCTGCACAAAAGGAAAGGCCCTGGAAAAGACAGCTGGCTTTCAATGAGGTCAGTGGACATTAGTGTGGGAGGAGTGGGCAGCTGGCCAAGAGCAGGCCTTACAGGAGCAAGTTGTCCCCTAGGCCTTTGACGAGCCTGAGGTGGACTGAGTCAATGCTGAGCAAATTAATGGAGAAAAGGAAATGCTCTCTGGAGACAGTATCATGGACATTCCCAACAACTTTTAAATGACTTTTAAACAACAGACTTTTAAAAAAATATTAGCAGGGGTTCCTAAGAAAGAGAAGCAAAGATCAAAAGAGTCAGACTCTAGGAATAAACCTGCCATAGATCTGGACTCTAAGGTTGACAAAAACAGCCTTCCAAATAACTGAGTAATTTCTCAAGAGAGTGATGATCCAGGGAATAATTTTACCAGAAAACTGACTCTATAGAAAAAAGAAAACAGAAAACAAACAAACCAACAACCCACCCCCCAAAAAAAGCAGAAAATCTCTAACTGAAAATCTAGTAGTTGATTTGAGTGCTCAACATAAAGGTTTAACTGCAGATATGACATCAGAAAATCGATAAACTTGAAGGTAAACAGTAGGAAGTATCCAGACTTAGAAGAAAAACTATGACAAGTGCAAGAAAGAAATATGGGGCACTCAGAGCATAGACTCGTAAGTTTGTGGTAAACATACGAGAATATGTCTGCTAATTCAGGGCATGTGTATCTGAGGCTTTTCAGGATAATGCCAAGCTCAAGCTCTTTGCACAGGGATTTTTTAAGAGCTTTAAAATCCCTAAATTTAAAGAAAGGATGTCTTTTTATAGAAGTAGTATAAGCCAGAGAATAATAAAACTGTATGTTTAAAATGATAAATTGTTTAAAATGAGCTACGTTTTAAAGAAAAGAGTCAACCCACAAATTAACACTAGATTGGCTAAACAAATGACAGTGTATTGTGAACAGTGAACTGTTTTATAGGAAAACTAAAGAAATTGGCTCTATACACATCAGTATGGATGAATCTCACAAAACAGCATTAAATGAAAGAAGCCAGATGAAAAGCTGTGTTCTGTGTGGCTCAGCTGAAACTTCAAAATTTGGCACACTTGCCAAACTGTAATGACACTAAAATGTTGACTCTTCCTTGGGTTGGCGTTTGGGAAGGGAGCATCAGTAACATTCTAACTCTTGATTTATATGGAGGTTACTTGAATTTTTCAATTTGGTAAAAATGGACCAAGCTGTCTACAAAGGACCTGTGCATTTTTCTAGATCTGTTCCATATGCCATCAAAACATTTCCTTTTGAAAACAGAGGTTATGAGGCTGGAGAGACAGCCCATGGAGTACAGTCACTAGTCACGAGGCCTTATGGCCTGAGGTCCATCCCCAGGACCCACGTGGTGGAAAGAGAGAACCAACTCTGGCCAGTTGTCTTCTGTTTGCTATGCATGTACTGTGTTCCCCCAAATAAATAAATACATGCAATGAAAAGTAAGTACAAAAATAGAGGTGATGAGAATTCCTAACAGGGTACCTAGCATGAATAAAGCCCGGAAGAAGTAACACCATTTGGGGAAAACTGTGAGTGGCTTGATCCAGCTAGAGCACAGAGATTTGGGTGGGTTACAGAAGGGCTGAGGTCGAAGCCGACACAGGGTCAGTCGAGAGGATGGGCTGTGTGTCATCCGGAGGGGCTTCACCTATCTTCTGAGGGCAGCTGAGTAACATCAAAAAAAAAAAAAAAAGTCTAAGCAGAACGTAATATAATAACATTTAGGTTTTAAAGAATCCCTACATCAAATGGTGAAGGGGGTAAAACAAAACAGAACAGGTACAGGAAGGTTGGATTGGAGAGTTAAGGGTGAGGAGACATATGTCAGTGAAATGCTTGCCTGAAAGGCACAAGACCTGAGTTCAATCTACAGAACACACTTAAAAAACAAAAAACAAAACAAACAAACAAACAAACAAACAAAAAAGCCGGGCATGGTGGCTTGCCCTTGTTACCCCAGCTCTGAGCAGGCAGAGACAGGAGCTCCCTGGGTTGCTGGACAGACAACCTAGCTTACATTGTGAGCTCCGAGGCAGTGGTGGACACTGTCCACGTCAGTAAATAAGGCAGGTGGTCCCTGAGGGATGGCATCTGAGCCTGCCCTCTGCCCCCCCCCCACACGGGCACACGTATCCCATGCAGCCCAAGTACATGCACACCTTCCGCCCTCCAACCCACCCTACACAAACACATTAGAAAGATTAGATGGGACGCTCTTGCAAAAACTGAGAGGCGGCTGATGAAGCACTGGATTGGGGCGGCGGCTGGGGTGATCTATAGAAGCTAGGACTTGAGAAATATTTAGATTTAGAACATAACATTAGTAGACCTTTATTGGCAGTGGGAGGTGAGGATGATTCCTACATTTGTAGCGTATGGCTGCTTGAGCGGTGACCCTACACAGTGGGGCGGAAAATATTAGAGAGTTCAGGGAAGGGATAGAGCCATGTTCTAGATAGTCAGTTTGGACAGGCTCACTAGATAAGGCAGCACCCAAGTCAAGGGCCACTCTTTGGGAGTTATTTTGGGGTCTCCTGTTTGCCTGGGATAGATGGGCACTTTAAATGGCAGGTCTCTGATGTTCTCCACAATGACTGGTTTTCTTGCCTTTTCTGGGCACAGCACACATTCAAGACACAAAGCGGTGGTTGTCAGCAACGGATCCAGCGGCTGCCGCTGCCTTGGGCTCTGAGAGACTTCACCACGCTGTCCTCTGCTGCTCTGCACAAAGGCTGTATTCACTATCTATTTCAGTCATTTTTATGAGAGCCATGGAATATTTTCAAGCTATCCATTTTTAAGCATTATCTCTTGGCAGTTAAGAAAATAGATCCATTGCGAGCACCGGGGGTTTCTGAAAAGGGGTTTAAAAATAGCTCATGGCTCTAGACAGCTGCAGCTGTTGGCACCAGAGCCCTTTGCTTGCACCTCTGGTAGTTTCCTTTTCAGTCTTGCAGCTGGACCTCCATCCACTCTTCCTTGTTGAGGACAGATGCTAAGGGAAGAAGGCAGGAGCAGAGAGCCCCTCTTGACTTGGGGTCACACTCAGCACTCTACCTGCTGAGAAATACCGTGGTGAGAGGGCACGTCACAATCTTGGGCTTGAAAAAGCTTATCCAATACATCTTTATATTTGGGACTGAAAAGAATAAGCCATTGGCGTTGTCATGCAAATTATAGGACACAGACTGGATAAAGCCCCTTGGCTGGTAAGGCTGGCAGAACACACATTGACAGAAAACAATGATTCCCATGTGTTGCTTAAAGAGTCTGGAACGATGGCATGAAGAGGTTATTTTTGTCACCGCTACCTTACAAGTGTCAAAACTGAGGGTGGGAATTGTTAGGAATGGAGGAGGCTGGGGCAGATTCCACAGCCTCTGCTCTTAAGCAAGGCAGGGTCTCACATGGCTTTGTAACGGGTTCGTGCACATTTGACGCATCTCAGAAGGGAGGAAATGTTTTTAAAAGCAGAAACACCCAGGCACAAACATAAACAGCTCTCTATCTAAGCCTAGCTCACCCATGATACCTACTCAATAAATGTTGACTAAATACATGGGTGACAATGTTTTAAATAAATAAGAATCAGAGCCTCACTGCACTCTGTTGCTTTATCTGCAATACAGGTAGTATTAATTATAACACAGTACCTGTAATGATATCTTTTGGAAAGCTTTGCAAAACTTTCTGTGAAGATAAAAAAGATGAGGCACTACTTGTTGTAGTTAATGAGTCCAGACTTTATTCAACACCTAATTCAAACAGAAGCTACCAAACACTTACTGCATGGTATGTACTGTTCTAGAGTTGGGAATACACTAGTCACTCAAGGAAACACCTGCATGTATTCTAGAAGGGGGAAATTGGATATGAATATATTCATATGAATATATGAGTATATATTCTATAGAATCGACATATAGAAATGTAGTGAACATGTAAGGGCTTCTGAAATGCAGACTCTTGAAAGGGGCATGTGAAATCAACTTAAAGACTTGTTCCTGTGGGAAACACCTGGCAGCACAGGTGGTCCTGGTCAGCAGGTGTGCCATGTGAAGAGGGCATAAGGCTGACCAATGAGAAGACAGCCTGATGCACAATGAAGAGACAGCAATATAAAAGAAAACCTGGGAAAGCTGGAGAGAGAGGGATTTTTGCTTGGCATTGCTTCTCAACGCTGCCTAACTTCAAAAGACTCTAGCTACTGAGAAGATTGAAGTCTAGGTGGGTGGAGCCCATACTGGGTCAAGGCTAGGTCAAGCCTTGATTTGGAGCTGTGAAAGCCACATCGCCAAAGTCGAGGATGGAGACCTGCCCAAAGACTGAAGTGCCAAGGGTAAGGGTGCCAACAGCCTGTGCCTAGCCCAACGGTTGGTGAGGAGGCCTCAAGTGACAGCACCAGCCTGAGACAGCAAGTTTGAGTGGGCAAAAGAGACCCTCTGAAGGGCCAAAGGCTGCAGAGCAACTGAGGCCCACAGACACCAGCCCGAGACCTGCCAAAGACCTCAGTGCCAAGTGGGGCCAACAACTGCTGGCACTCAGAGCCTCGTAGACAGAAAAGGCCCAACCTCAAGCAGAGGTGCTCCAGAGGCCTGTGACTGGGCTAGTGGAGAGATAGCAGCTGCCAGCTCCGAGGCCACACGGATACAGCACTGCCCTGAGGTGGCAAGCTCGGGTGGCCAGTGACTGGGCTGTCAAACAAGTGTGGCAGCCTCAGCACCAAGGACAGGGCCACACTCAGTGCCAGGCCTGCCAGGAGGAGGTTTTGTAAGAACCAGACAGACTTAAGAAACAAGCGGGAGTGTGGCCCCTGCCCAGTGCAAGTTTGGCAGTCTCGGATGGAAGGGAGAGGTCAACCCCAAGCAGAAGTGAGACTGCCATAGTAATGCCCGAGTCAGGTGACCACCGAGTGACTGCAGACAGAATGCTGACCAGTTGCCCCTAAGGACCTGCAAGGTCTTGATCTTGGTATCCTTCCTAAAGTGTTAGGGTTGGTTGGTTGGTATGTGTTTAGAATTAGTAATAAATACAGTTTAAAAGTTATGTTTGCATAGAAAGGTGAGGTGAACAGTTTTGTGTGATGTGGAAATAGTCATGTATCACACGGTGTGTGCACTTTTAGGTCTTAAAAAAAAAACAAACCAATATTATATTTGTGGTTTGCATTCATATGTGTGGAAGGCAAATCAGTAACAAAAAGGTGTATCCACTTATTTTCAGCATAGAGTACTGTTTATATATTTATTAATTTTTAAAAGACATTTTTATAAGCTGGGCAGTGGTGGTGCATGCCTCTAACCTCAGCACTGAGGAGACAGCCAGGTGGATATTGAGTTCAAGGCCAGCCTAGTCTACAAAGCAAGTTTTAGGAAAGCCAGAGATACAACAGTGAAACCCAGTTTCAAAAAAAAAAAAGAATTATTTTATATGTGTTTTGTCTGCATGTGTATCTGTGCACCAGTTCCATGTCTGGTGCCCACAGAGGCCAGAAAAGGGTATCAGATACCCAGAAACTAGAGTAACAGATGGTTGTGAGCCACTGTGTGGATCCTAGGAACCTATCCCAGGTCCTCTTGAAGAGCAGTCAGTGCTCTTAACTGCTGAACATCTCCCCAGACTCTATGTTTATTTTGTATTATATGTATGTAAATACATATAAAGTATCTCATTTTACTTGGAGTGATTATAAATGATATTTTCCTCTTAAGTTCAGTGTCCCCAAGTACATTATTAGAATGACAGAAAAAATATATTCAATTATTTTGTGTTATGTGTTCTGTAAACTTATTTAGTTTACTTCTGAGTTCTTTATAGGTTCTTTGATATTATCTACAGAGATAAACGTGCCATGTACAGCTAGAAACAGTCCTATTTAAATAATTCTTATAATACACATGCCTGATTTTTTTTTTAATTCCTTTTTATACAAGCTGGAACTTCTGGCCCTAAGTTGAATAAGATGTTGAAATCAGACCTCTTTGTCTTATTCCCAATATTAGAAAGTGTTCAGTCTGTCCCCATTAACTATGATGCTTGATGTGTGTTGTGGTTTTTTCATATATATGTAAGTACTTTTTATGAATTTGAGACAATTTCCTCTATACTTAGTTTGGTAGATTGTTGCTGCTTATTATTATTATTATTAAAAGGGAATATTTTGTTCTCACAAAGCTGATGTGATGATTGCAAGTAACATATAAATACAAATGGATGGCTCCTTTCAGTCTCAAAAAAAGTTATGGAGAGGAACTTTGGACATTAAGGTAAACTATTACAACCCAAAATGAAAAATTCCCTAGGCAAATGACTTCACATTCTCCCTTCTAGATGTCTCTTCTACAGAAACTGCCCCATGCCCTAGGGTTTTATACACTTCCCCGAAGTGTATAAAAGTTTTAGGAACTTCCCCGAAGCTATGACTTCAATAGGAGAACATGAGAAACAATCTGAAGTTTCGAAGATGGTCAGGTGTCTAAATATACGTCAGCACACTTATACAGCCAAATGGTATGGAGCCATTGACAGAGCACCAAGGTTCCAGGTGGATCAGTATGGAGAAAAGACGAAGCTGAACGAGCAGAGAAAATTCAACACAGTGTAGGTTGATCACATACTTATAAGTGAAGATATACACAAATAGAGTTTATTACTAGAAGCATATATTTACTATGGATATCACAATACTTAAGTGTATATTTAATACCTTAATCATACCTTACAAATGTATTCCTAACTGCACATGGACAAAACTCGAGAGGGATCCAGTGCCTATTCGTTAACAGTGGGTAGGAGCTTGTTGACAGAGAAAGGGAAGTGGGATTGGATAGCTAAGAAGATTCGAAAGGAAACTTAAAAATTTTTATAAACATGTTTGGTATTCCAAAGTTATTATTTTACTGATAACATACTTATTGGCTACTCATAAAAAAAGTAAAAGCAATGTCTAATGATGAAATGTCAGCCACTAGTAAACAGACTGTGTCCATTTCCACTGGACCCAGGTATTTGGGTCTTGCTGATTTTTCGGTCAGCTCTGACATCAGCCGAGCAATGCAGACATGTCACTCTCTCTCTGGGTCTCAGTTTCCTGTACTGTAGCTGTTCATAAGCACTTTCTATCAGTAACATCAGAGCATCTGACCTCTCTGCAAGTGCATCTTTGTGTGTAGAGTGAAATATATCAAACAGCAGAAAGTATGCCAGCAAAGCATTTGCGCCCTGGATCCATTTCACCCTTCACATGTTCTGAACTGAGTTGAAAGCTCAGATCTAGCCATCAGAGCTGCACGGTCCCTCAGCTGAGTGGAAAATAGCTGGGTGATTGTAAGTGATCCACAAAAGATCAAGTGTGATAACCGCCCCTGCAAAGTGTTTCCCTGGTCATTAAACCCATGTCGTTTCCAGAGCGTTCAGAGAGGGATACCTGTTACTGTACCCAGCCAGACCCCTCTAGCTCTGCTTTGTGAGCCAGAGTCACAACTTTTTCAGTGTTAGAGCTGGATCAGGAAGGAAAACCAGCAGGGAAGATGTTGGTGCCACACACTGTGTTGTGAAATACAAGAATGACGAGGGCCGCTCATCAGCATCCCTTCCCTACTCAGAAAAGTACCAGCTGGACTTCTGTAGAGCAGTCTTCCTTCACTGGAACTGGCATGATAAATATTTTTTCTCTGTTCTGGTTTAGCTGCTCTACAACTGTCTGCATCACAAGAGCCCATGAATTGGAGCCCACATCCTGAGATAGAGCAAGCAGCCATGCCACTCCAAGTCTAGGCCTGTGCTGGTGAGATTGCACTGCTGGCTAGCCCAGGTTGACAAGACTCAGATTCATTGGGCAGAGAGTCCCTAGGGAGGGCAAGATGGATTTTTGGGTGTGTTGAGTTTTGTTTCTTAAAAAACTCAGTTATGATGTGAGAATGGTTGTTTTGTTATAATCCCAGGTGTAGGGCTGCTTCAATTTCTCCACATGTGTAAACTATAGCTGCTAGCAGGGGCGTGGCTTATCCAGCAGTAGAGAGTTAATAATGAGGACTCTGGGAGAGGAGTATAAAAGCCAGAGCCCTAGCCGGGCGGTGGTGGCGCACGCCTTTAATCCCAGCACTTGGGAGGCAGAGGCAGGCGGATATCTGTGAGTTCGAGGCCAGCCTGGTCTACAAAGTGAGTCTAGGACAGCCAGAGCTGTTATACAGAGAAACCCTGTCTCGAAAAACCAAAAAAAAAAAAAAAAAAAAAGCCAGAGCCCTGAGAGGAAACGGTGTACTCTGAAGGAGGAAGAGGTTGCTGTTCTTACTGCTGATGCTACCCCTAGACTGCTACTTGTTCATCCCGCAGCTGTGTTTCCTGGTTTGCTGGTTTGTTGTGTTTGCTGTTGTTGGTTTGCTGGACTGCTGGTTATCTTGATGATGAGTTTGGTATTGCCTCCTAAAGAACTCAATGACCCTAAACAGCAGGAAGTAGCTCAAAGAGATCTGCGTCCCTTTCCCCTTTAACCTTCTTTCTCTCCCACCTAGTGTTGGGGTGTTGCAAGGAATAAGGGTTGGAAGGGAAGTTAAGTATGGCAAAATAAATATGAATGTATATTAAAATAAAAAAATTAAAATAAAATCCACAAACTACTACATTTGGGTCTTGACCCAAGTCTTCATGGACAGAGTGGAAGGTTGGTAGTCAGTGTCTTATCATTCACCCCCCTTTCACTGCCCACCTGTGGGACAAAGACATGGGAACTTGGGTGGATGACCACCAACAGCCCAGCTCTGCACTCCCACCAAGACCCACTGCCTGGAAGTCGGAAGATCCAGGCTCAAGTCCCACTTCGGGAACTTTGGTTTTCACCAACTTGCCCCCTGCCTTCCCTGGTTCCGGTTTCATTTGATGCGTTTCAAGATCCTGTTAGGCCTTACACTTTGACAACAGAGGAAGTGAGTTGCGAGACTGTATGGGGTTCCACTTAGTAAACAGTAGGATTGAGCTATCAAGGTGAAGTGAGTAGACACTGGAACCACGCTTGCTCAGTTCAAAGCTTGACTCTATTTTCCCTGATGGGATTTTTGATGCAAGATATCCACGTCTCTGAGCTAAATCATTTCTTTATAACACTGCTCCTTCTGCTAGATTCAACTACCTCACCACAGAGTTCATTCATTATTAGCCCATCAGCGTTTACTGAATGCCTTAGGCGGGGTGTCCATGGCTGAGAAGACAAAGACAGCAATATTTCACTAACTTTCTCTAACACTATCTAAACTTGAACATACTGTTGAGTAATGTATTACATCTCTTACATTCTCTCCCTGAGCATTCTCCACTTTTAGTCCAGTTCATCTTCTAGACCAGTGGTCCTCACCGTTCCTAATGCTGTGACCCTTTAATATATATAGTTCCTCATGTTGTAGTGACCACAGCCATAAACTCATCTTGTTGCTGCTTCATAAGTGTAATGTTGCTACAGTTGTGAGTCATAATGTAAATATTAAATATCCGATATGCAGGATAATCTGATATGTGATCCCAAGAGTCTCACATCCTGCAAGTTGAGAATCACTGTTCTAGAGACATTCTAATTAGCTGTTGTCAGTGGTTCTTTGCCTGTGGAGGTGAGCCTTGGTGGTAGCAGCCTCCTCCCTCATTGAATGGATTATAATCCACAGATCTCACTGTAATAACTGTACCGAGGGTAACAGAACAGTGACTATTTGCTGTGGATAACTGAGCACCTGACCAGGCACTAAGTCAAGTATTGGACCCTGTGTCATTCATTCTTCACCGGGAAACCCTAAGAAGAAGGCAAATTACCATAGCATTTCACAGAGGAACAGGCCGGTGCCCATGGAGATTCTGTTCTTGCCCAGAGCCACTGGCTCCAAAGCTACCTGACTCCCTATCTGACACATGACATGGCAAAACACCAGCATGAATTATTTTCCCATACTCCCTGTCCCACAGGGTCCTTCCCCCCTCTCCTAGTCTCATTGATTCTGTACTCTCTCTAAAGCCTTATTCTTTCATACTATAGAGGAAGCCTGTGAGTGGCCGGGGCAGTAACCACAGGCATGGGACCTTGGAGCAGAGCTGGCAAAAGTTGGAAGAGGAGACTCAGTCCTCAAGGCCTGCTCTGTGTTGTTGTCCCTGATCCATGGGACCTTCACACACTGGCTTCCTTGGGCTGGGACTCAAGTGACCCTGAGCTTTATTCTGGAGGTCACTCTTGACGTGGCTGCAGAAAGCACCACTGTTTCCATTGTTGCAGAAAGAGGACTGAGACAGCCTTTCCCAGGACTGCGACTTTGGGTGGAGTCTGAACAGAAGGAGGGGAAACAGGACAGGGGAGTGGGATCTAAGTCAGGGCCCTCTGGTGCCTTGTGATTTCTCCCCTGGGTGACAGTCCCCACTGCACCCACCCCAATCCTGCCAAATGGTTATTGCTTAAACTAATATATTTTGCTGGTCATAAACATAATCAGTGATTTTTTTGTTACAAAAATGTATAAAAATTTATTTTTTTTAATTTTAAGTTAGATTTGTTCATTTATATCATGTGTGAGTATGTGTGGACACATGGGTATGCCCTGGCACAGGTGTAGAAGTCAGGGGACAACCTTTGGGAGTCAGCTCTCTCCTTTTGCCATGTGGGCCCAAGGATTAGAACTCAGGTTGTTAGGGTAGCTGACAAGTGCCCTCCATCTTGCTGCCTCTTTTTCTTTAAACGAACAAAATTTATAACAGCAATTCTTCTCACAACCATTGAGGGTTGGCTTGTGAGTTCCCATGATTATTGTATGTTGTAAAAGACCAGAGACTTATGTCTCCAGGTGAAGAGGCCTTAGACACAGGGCGGCCTTTATGCTCAAAAAATAAATACTCCAAGACCTCTTAATATTTCAACGGTTAGGCCTTAGCTGGGCAGACTCTCAACTAGCTCACCTAAGTTAACCCAACAACCTAGTCCCAACCAGCCACATAGCTAGCTGTACTTTCTGAGCACACAGTCACCTCTGTCTCCTCCTGGCAAAAAGAGTTTCCTCTTTCTTCTTCCCAGAGTTCCTTTCTCTCTCTCAGGAAGTCCTGCCTTCTGCTTCCCTCTCTGCCTAGAAATAGGCTATCAGCCTTTTTATTAAAGCCAATCAGAGAATGCCTCAGGTAGGGTGGTAACCAGAACTCAGGCCACTAAAATCAGCGTCTGGAAACCATGCATAAGACCCTTCTCCAACAATTGAATTCATAGGCAAACATCAAGTAGATGGATTAAATTAAAAGAATGGATTCTTCATCTGATTTTGGTACCTAACGATAAGGTGTACGATTGTGTTCTGTCTACACAGAAGGCCTGGCCTCCTTCTTTCTAGACAGCTGTGTAGAATTGAATTGTTCCATTGTGTGAATGAAACACAGTTTATTTAACTAGACTCTTACAGATAGACTTTCATATTTGTCATTTTTCATTTTACAAACAATGTGGAGTAAAAAAAACTTTTACACTTATTTATTTATTATTTATTTATTTATTTATTTATTTATTTATTTATTTATTTGTCAAATGTCTCTGTAGGACTAAGGCTACATAGCTCAAAGGGTACATGTGTTTCAAAATTAAAATTTTCTCTGTGCGTCATCAGATAGACTCTCCTAATGTCAGATATGGTAACAGCCCCACCCCAAATACTCAAGCCTATCTGTTCTCCCTCTCTTGCCAAACAATACACATTTGCCAAGGAAACAGATTTACGTCTCATTTTTTTTTATTGTATTTTTTCCTTTAAATTAAATTAAGTTAAATTTGGGGGTTTTGTTGTTTGTTTTTCGAGACAGGGTCTCTCTACACAGCCTTGGCTGTCCTGGAACTCACTATGTAGACCAGGTTGGCCTTGGTCTAGAACTTACACAGATTTGCCTGCCTCTGCTTTCCAAGTGCTGGGATTAAAGGCATGAGCCACCATGCCTGACATGGGTTGTCTTTTTAATAAAGAAAGTTGAGTATATTTTGTGGCTTTTGTGATCTCTGTTTTCTATGGCTCAAATTCCTGTGTTTCTCTGCTGGGATGTCTTGGTGGAATCCTGAGGCATTTATATCCTTAGCTTGTAGGAGGAGGAGCTTTGCAATTTGGGCCTTTGGTTATCTGCATGCAATAAGGTAGGTTAGTGGTGATTAGAGATTCCAGGGTCAGATGTAATCGTTCCTTCATGAATTTGGGCAATTCATTCATTTACTCAGAAATCATTCCTGTAATAGTCCATCGCTATGCCGCGCTCATTAATCATTTTTCATGTCATTCTTGAGCATCTGCTGTCTATGAAATGCCAGGTCTCACGGGAATTTGAGGGTTGGTGGGGTGGGGAGATCAGCTGTATCAATGCCTGACCCTTCCCCAGGGTGAAGATCGATCCTGGGAACATAGTGGGATCTTGAGGTGGCCAGGTGGGAAGATTTGGAGGAAAGGCTGTGACTGGGAAGATTTCCCAAAAGGTCACCCCTCAGAGGACCAGTAGGGTTGGAGAGAGAGTCTCAGAGTGGACACAGTGGAGGGGAAGGGATGGCCTCACAGGTGGAGATAGATAGAGCAGCCTAAGCAGAGGCAGCTGGAGCAGAAATTTCTCAGGGAGGATTTGCGGCAGATAAAGGGCTGGGCAACAGTGTGAGTAGCTTTGTATGGTCACTCTCCTCTACCGATACCAGGAGTCAAGGTCAGGCCTTGGGCATCAGTCAAGAGAACAGATTATAAGAAAAGAGACAGAAGGAGGAACCTTGGCAGAGAGGAGAGGTACTGGCTAGGTTCTTTTCTGTAAAGGGAGTGGGTTTTAGAAAGTGCAGAAAACTCTCTCCTACAGCATGGAACCCTCTGTGATCCCATGGCTCACCACCTCCTCCCAGAATCTGGTTTCAGGGACCTCAGTGAGAAAACATGATCATGGACATCAAAGGAGACAGATAACTGGGGTGAAGGCAAGACAGCAGGTGGGATGGTGGAGTGCTGTTGGGACACTTGCTGGATTCAATTTCATTCCTTTTGGCAGCTGCAAGCAAGTCTGGCTCATGCACTCCGGGCTTCCTGGTGGGCGAATACTCACAAATTGTCCACATAAACAATGTTATCAGGGATTTCCTGGTGCTTTAAAGTTTGAGCATTCCTGACCATATTTCTTTAGGGAAGTTTCTCTGTAGTGGAAAGGTGCCTGAATTTTAGATTTTGGTGACTTTAGTCAAATAGCTATTCCCAAATATGGTTTTATTATTCAGACAACTAAGATGAGACTCATGGAAGCTTTGCCCCTGGCCATGTTAGTGACATAATTTTATCAGAATTTGGGCCTAGGTGAATATATTTATTACTTCTCATACCTTATGGTCTAGTTCCTAAAACCCTTTCTGTTTATTATTATTATTGTTTATTATTATTATTATTATTATTATTATTATTATTATTCTTTTGCTATCCTGCATAGCAACCAGCAAGGAAAACCTTACAATGAAAGGTTCTTCAGTACCTATTCATGAAGGGCTGGGGAAATGGGTCAATTGGCTGAATGCTTATCATACAAACATAAGGACCCAAATTCAGACCCCCAGAACCCACATAAAAGGGCAAGCATAGCAGTGTGCCCCTATAATCCCAGCACTTCAGAAGTGGAATCATGTCTGAAGCTCTCTGACCAGCCAGCCCAGTCAAATTGTCGAAGTCCAGGTTCAAGGAGAGACCCTGCCTCAAAAAAATAAGGTAGAAGAAATCGAAAAAGATACCTGACATCCACCTATGGCCTCTACACATATGTATACACACTTTCAACACACACACATACACACTGAAGTGGGTGAGGATATACTATTATTCTACTGTAGCATTAGCTCTAGTTGAGAACACGACAAGTTCCCAAAACTAGAGCTGATGGGGATAGCTTAAAGTGGTAAAGAAACAGGTTGGGTCTACAGCCCAGCTATGAGGGAGCCTTAGGGACTTCCTTGGAGGAAACTGGTAGCATCCAGAAAAACAAACAAACAACAACAAAACCCAGCCCCCTCTTCCCCCCAAAACAAAACCAAAAACCAAAACCTTGACAAGGAATTCTGGACTTGGAATTCTTCCCATCAACTGAGCTAGCCTGGCTTATTACAACATCTCTGCCCCAAAGGGGTGTCAGTGAGAAAGATGAATGCTGCCATCAAAAGCTCTGCTTCTTGGCCCTGTCTGTGATGGGATTCATCACAGCTCTTGGCTTCTCTCCCTTCCTGCCTCTGCTCATCCTCCCTGTTTATACATGGCAGCTTCATGTAGTCTGGAAGTGACAGCTCATGAATCAAGGAGCCTCCCTCAGCAATACCCAGCCTGCACGGGGTGGGGGCCTGGACTCCGACAGCCTGGAAAACGGGCAAGAAGTGACTCAATGTCTCATCATCTGTGACATGAGGTTGCTAATGCACCCAGTCATAGGAGTGCTGGCAGATTAAATGAAATCACCATTTTTTTTCCATTTTCCCAGACTCTCCAGATTGCTGAGGTGACAACTTCTGACATCTGGCATGGAGGAAATGAGGATAAAAATAATGATACACTTAAAGAATGCTAACCATGAGCTAGACAGAGCTCAGAGTCCCCCCCGAAGACCAGGTAAATACAGAGCAGACTTCTTCAAAGTGTTGATGTGGACTATCTATTGCTGTGTCCTAGTTTGCTTTTTATGGCTGTGATAAAGTATCGTAATCAAGAGCATCTTGGGGAGAAAGGGTTTATTTAGTCTTATGACTTCCAGTCACAGTTTGTCACTGAGGGAAGCCAGGGCAGGAACTCCAGGCAGGAGCCAGAGGCAGGAAGTGATGCAGAAGCCACAGAGAAGCACTGCTGACTGATTTCCTCTTCATGGTTTGCTCGGCCTGCTTCTTATGCCATCCAGGACCACCTGTCCAGGGGTTGTACCGCCCATTGATCAAGAAAATGCCTCATAGACTTGCCTACAGGCCAGTGTGATGGAGGCACTTCCTCAACTGATGCTTCTTCTTCCTGGTTAGCTCCTCACTGTGTCTAGCTGACGAAACAAAATGAGCAACAACAACAAAAACAAAACAAAAACAAAAACCCAACCAACACCCCCTGTGATGAATTATTCAAAAAATTAGGCAATAAATATTAAACATCACTTAATTTTTTTTTAATCTCACATAGGTTTCATGGATCAAGTATCCTAGGGCAGCCCACCTGGGTGACTCCAACTCGGTCTCATGAAGTCCCAGGCAGGAGTCAGCTATGGTTATATCATTTGAAGGTTTGGTTTGGGGCTTCAGGATAAATATCCAAGATGGCACCCTCACCTGTGTGGTTTGTTTGTATGGTGGTTGAAAGAAGGCCTTAGCTGTTTGCTATGTAGATCTCTCCAAAGTTGGTTTAAATATCTTTATGACATGGCAACTGGTTTCCCATAGACCAAGAAAAGTACACAGGTGGTCAGCCTTTAGGGTTGTCCCCATTCACACTCTTATACTGGTCCTTTCCACATTAGATAGGGCTGAGTCAGGCATTGTAACAAGTCCTGTGGGACCCAAAAGCCATTTATGCTTTTTAAAAAGTACCTTTAAATTTATTATTATTAGTATTTATTAGTATATGTTTGTGGATATCTTGCTTGTATGTATGTATGTCTATGTACTAAATGCATGCAATGCCCGTGGAGGTAAGAAGAGGGAACTGGATTCTCTGGAACTGGAATTATAGTTGATTGTGAGCTGTCATGTGGGTGCTGGGAATTGAACCCAGGTCCCTGGAAGAACAGTCAGTGCTCTTAACCACTGAGCCATCTCTCCAGCCCCAGCTCTCCATGATTTTGATGCTACTGCTACCCTTTGGGACAGAGCTATCATAAGAAACCAAGGCAATACGGTTGGGGGTAAGAACTCAGATCTGATACTTCCTAGTTAAATTTTTGTGTGTGTGTGGAGTAGCTGGTTTCCCCTATAGCAAGAGAGAAAGGTGAAGTTGCAATGTTTTCCATGATGGAGTTATGGAAGTGACATCATGACAATTCCACAACATCCAACTGGCTACATAGGTCAGTATAGGAGGGAGGCGGGTGGAGTTTCGAGGGCTGGTTCCTTGCGTATTAACTCCCTTGACTCCTGAATGCACCAGGAGACTTAATTGAAAGAGGCTTGGGTGGAGAAGAAAGTACTCAGTATGGGAGGTTAACAGGCCCGTGGAGACAGGTTCCAGAAGAAGAGTTTTGTGCCAGCATCGGTAACGTGGCAGTGATGTCTCTTAGGACGGGAACCTGACAGGGGTGGTTTGTGAATTATTCATGGCTGTGTTGCTTCTAGGCCTGACTGTGGATGATTCCATGAATCAACAAGCATATGGTAGGCTTGACTTGCTTAAACTAGTTGGGAAGGTTCTGTTATCTTCAGTATAGATCTGCAACTACTGCTTTATGATTCCCAGAGCATAGGGGCTGAATATAGTAAGTGTGAGAGCTACCAGCAACATGTCAGTGGTCCCAGTACCCCAGCATCTTAGGGCTTACCAGCTCAGCCATGGAATCCTATGTTACTCACTTTATCTCAGTGACAAAATTCCCCAGGCAAACAGCTTAAAGGGGGAAGACTGATTTTTAGCTCATGGTTTTGGAGGCTACTCTGTGGCTGACTGGCTCCATTGCTTTTAGGCCTATAGTGAGACAGCCTCCCGTATAGAGGTTGAATTGTGTGGTAGGGGAGGGTAGAGAGAGGTGGATGAGGCCACAAGGTATGTTAAAGGACGTATCTCCAGTGTCTTGCTTCCTCCAAGCAGGTCCGACTTCCATAGTTTTCTCCACTTCCCAGCGATATCACCAAATCATAATACATCAGTGGATTGATTAATCCATCCATCATATTAGAGTCTTCATGAGTCAGCCATTTTCCCAAAGCCCATCTGAGGGCAAGCAAGCTCTTAACATATAAGCCTTTGGCAAGTGACAGGACATTCTTCTTCTGCCCTGGTCAGGAGACAGCAGGGGTGTTGAGTCTGAAGGATATTCTTTTCAAGGGAGATACTGATGAAGTGGATCCTGGTAAACAGAAGGACCAGGGTAGCATGAGGAACACTAAGTCGTGTCCCTTGAGGTCTAGGTCCTTCTTCCCTTCAGAGGAAAAAGCACTAAAGGGTCAGGGAGGCTGTTCTCACATATAGTGCAGAGAACTGGACAGACTCAAATAGAAATTCTGGTCACCTGTTGTGTATGGCCTTGCACAAGCCACTGAATTACTCTGAATGGCTTTTGGTATCACTAGCGCGTAGCAACAATTGGACCCATTTGTCCCTTCTTCACATCACACTTCATGCCACGAGGGTGGAAGGGGCAGCTTGGCATTCTGTTAGGAATAGGGAACAGGGAGTGAGCTCCTTGTTCCTCCAGAAGTTCAAGCGCAGGCCGGGCAGCTGCTCTGTCCACCCTCTCTTCTGGAGGCTGTAACACGCTAAGCGTACTACAGACATTTTCCTTCATTTATTCCCATTGGTGATCTTAGGAAGCGGGCGCTATGACACCCATTTGAAGATGGGGAAACTGAGATTCACCCACATTACCTAACCAGTAGGAGCCTTGTTGGGTTCCAAAGCTGACATTTGGAACTCTTTCTGGTTCTTTGTGCAAGGAGGATGTGCAGAAGGCAAGGATGGAGGCAAATACTGGGAGAAGCTAGAGAATCTAACTTAGAGCTTTAAGGTCTTTGATTTCTTTCAGGACACACACAAAGTTCTCTCTCTGCAGCCTCAGACCCATCCCTTAACCCCTGCAGAGTGTCTGGTTCATCATGCTGTCTTCCCACTTCTGCAAGTCTAGAAGGAACAAGACAGTGAAGGGGCTTCAGGGCTCCCCAAATGCCATGGCAGGCCCTCACAGTGGGGAGCAGCCAGCATTGTGCAAACAAGAGAAGCAGGCCCTGGAAGCCTTTCTTTCCCTCTTTCCCAGAGAATTTACAGGCAAGACAAAGGGAGGCATTATCCTTGCCATTACAGTGGCTGCTGCCCAGACCCGTGGCCCAGGTGTCACATGCTGCCTGGGTCTCTCAGCCTGCTTTTTTCCTTTGTCTGTAGAAACAGAGAACTTGGCCTCTGCTCCCTTCTCTGACACCATCCAACCCCCTCTGGGCTTTGGTCCCTGGCCACTGCTGTTCTGAAGTGAACTTGGATCCTGGCAGACTTGGACAGACCCCAGCCAGCTGCCGGGTGATGGACTGACTGTGTTGGGCTCTGGAATGCTGCCGTCTCTGGTTCGCCACTCTAGCTCTATAACCAAATCTGGACTTTAGTCCTATCGACCAAGGCCTGGAAGACTGAGTAGTTACCGCTGTCTCTGGCATGCCGTTCTGTTGCCTACAAAATACAGTGCAAGTTCTTAGCGGGGGGGGGCCTGCCTTCTAAAAGCGTTTCACTCCTTTTCCACATTGAAAGGGAACCAGTCCTGGGTGTGTTCTGTTGTTGGTGCCCATCCTGGACTGTCCCATTATGGTTTCATCTTTCCACCTTCTTCAATGTCTCGGTTTCACTCCAACTTCCAGTCTGCATTGCTTGCTGGGTTTTGTTGCTGGTTTTTTGCTTTGTTTTGTTTTTTTTGTTTGCCATGGCAACCAACCACCAACAAACAAAAACAAACAATCAAAACAAAACAAAACCCAACCTGACAAAAATCAAAGAAAGAAAGGTTTGTCTCAGTTCACAGTTTGTGGGCACAGTCCCATATGGGCAGGGACATAATGGCATCGAGGACAGCTCCAGCAGCTCCGGTGGCAGGAGTGTGAGGCGGCTGGTCCAGCCCCGTCTACATTCAGGAAGCAGAAAGCTATGGGTGCTGCCGCTTGGCTCTCTTTCTCCATTTTATTCAGTTTAGACCCCAGCCCATGCATAATGGCTCCCACCTTCAGGGTGGGTCTTAACCTCCCAGTTAATTCCCTCTGTAAATGTCCTTCACAGACACACCTGGAAGGCCATGTCCTGGGCAATTCTAAGTCCAGTCAAATTCATGATCAAAGTAAACCATCACGTGCTGCAAACTGGGACATCACTTCCAAGGCATTGGTTACCTTCCACTGGCTCTTTCAGCACCCAGAGTGGGCTCTATCCCTTCAGCTCTCACATACCACTGATGAAGTATTTGGTAAGGAACGGCTGCCTGAGTTCCAGCCTTAATCCTTCCATTTACCAGCCTCACAGCCTTGGGCAAGTTGTTTAACCTCCTCAGGCCTTATTTATTTATTTATTTTTGTCTCAGAAAAAAAAAAAAAAGGAAACTGTGACAATGTGAAATCACACTTAAGGTAAGTAAAGTGCTGGGATCATGACCCCTCTGTGGAGGTGTCTGTTCCCATCATTCAATAAAACATTTATCAAATGACCTCTCTGTCTTGTATCTCCACCAAGCTGAGAAGCACAAGGAACAAGATAGAGTCAGTGACCACACAGGGGGAGTGTGAAAACATGCCCACCAGTCCTTGCATTGCAGGCTCTGGGAAGAACAGATTATTGGGCTCCACACTCAGACCCAGAGAGGAGAGGGCCCTGGTGAGGCTTTTGCATCCACGCTGCTTGGCCGAGAGCCCTGTATTCTACAAAAGGTTGAGTTAAGGTATGGGGCTTCTTTTGTGGGTCCCTCACATCAGGGGGTGGAGGGATGAGGAGCAGAGCTTACAGGGAGAATGCAGACCCTCTTTAGTTCCATCTCATTTTTACCATCTCCCATCTCATTCCTATTAGCACACGAGCGTGCGGTGGTATCTCCTATATTAAAGGGCAGAAATCTGAGACTGTCCCTTAAGCGCACACTCACCCCTGTACCACTTCTCTTTTCCAGCATATCCCCTCCAAAGACTGGCTCAGTCCCAACCCCTACCTCCTTCCTCCCACGTTCTTCCCCATACCCGCCAATCTGCTTCCCTCTCCACCAAACTAATGCGGTCAAGGTCTCCAATGAGCTCATCCTTGTTCAAACCACTGGGGGAATTTTCACACCAACCTTACGCAGGTCTGGGTAGTGCCTGGGCCAGCCCCTCCCTTCCTTCTTGTACTGCTTTTCTATCTCTACTGCAAAAGACCATGGTAAAGTTAGCGGTTTAAACAGCACTGGCTTGTTGTTTTCCAGCTCTGTAGTATAGAAGTTGGAGGTTGAAATGTGGGCACGGGAATGTTCCCCTCTGAGTCTCTGAGGAGACGGCATTTCCTAGCCTTCTCTACCTTCTAGAAGCCTCCAGAGGCTGGCCACATCTCTTGGTCCATAGTCCCCTGCTCCCACGGTCAAACTTTGACCAAGGTACTAAATGAGAAAACCCCACACTATATATACCCCAGAAATATGCACAATTCTGCATTCATAAGAAATTGAAAATTACATAAAAGGTAAAAAGAGATAGAACTGAGTATCCAATTCGGTCAGTGCACACTGTAGACAGGGTAGAATCGTAAACTGGTACTTCACAGTTTTACAATCAAAATAATACTTTTAAAGAGAAAAGAAGAGTGGGCCCTGCACCTTGACTGGGTAGCACGTGGAGCTGGCTCTGGAGGCATGGGTTCAAGTGAGCCACCCCAAGGACACGAGATCAGGAGAGCTGACCCTGCCTCTGCCAATGGTGGCATTGGGTGGCCTGGCTGGAGCTGTGCTGGAGAGCTCATCCTGGTGGTGTGGATAAGGGAGAACTGGCAGGCTGACCTGCTCATCTAGCACCCAGGCCCAGATCCAGGGCTCTGAATTAGCCCACCCCAAAATCTATACTGTTGGGGAGAGTAACAGGGGCAGTCCTGCTGACCCAAAGCTGCAGGACCTCCATGACACAGGGGAACAACAGGATGACTTGGAGGAGTCCTGGTGAGGATCCAGTATTGATGGTGTCACAGAAGCCAGAGATCTTGAACCAGATCAATGACTCATTGCAATGAACATTTGCAAGCGAAGATGTGTGGACAGAGGGTTATGCTGTGGGACACACCGTGATGCAGTACAGCCTCCATGATGAGATATTTTCTATGCTTTTGTTTGCTTGTTTGTTTGTGTGTGTGCTCTATTTTGGGGGGAGATTGCAAGGGTGAAAGGCGGATACAAAGGGGCCGGGAGATGAGCAGGACTGGGGACTGGGGTGCACGATCTGAAAGTCACAAAGAATTGAAAAAAATTTTATTTATTTATTTTTTCCTTAAAAGAAAAGAAAAGAACATCTGAATAGCTGAAAAGCAGTGTCTTATTTCTCTGGATATTCTATAGCTGTTTCTCCCTCTGGCTTCAGTCAAAAAAAGTTTTCTGGTTTTAAGTTCCACTCAGATGATTCCCAGTCTCTCTAACATAGGGACCCTCAGCGATATGCACACCTGCAGCATCTCTTTGCCAGGTAAGGGAATATGTTTAAGGATAAAACAATTGAGTGTCCATTACGAGAATTCTTAGGGTCAAACAGAACAATATAGGGACCCTGAGTTCCTTGGGATCTAACACTGTCTTCTGGCAACTACAGGCACTAGGTCCACATGTGGTGTACTTATATACATGCAGGCAAAACACAAATGCCCGTAAAATAAAATAAATGCATCTGAAAACAGAGCAATTGATTCAGGTGTGTTGGGGTGATCTGACAGCTGCTTGTACCTTGTTGTTAATCACTGGCCCCAGGATCTGGTTTCTGCCCAGAGAAGTCATAGCCACTTATACCTGTCTTGTAGTGTGAACCTTGATCTACCCAATTTGGAGCTGATTGGTTGAATAAAATGCTGGAGCCTGGATTGAGCGGAAGAGAGATAGGCAGGAAAAAGATGGCGGGCTTCTGCAGCAGAGAAGAAGCCAGGGAGAGGAAGGAGAAGACATGGCATGGGTTAGATAGAAGAACATAATTCCACGTGTCCTGGAACATCGGCATAGCATGGAGAATAACAACCCAAGGGGACGATGTATATGGTATGGGGTTTTATTTGTGGAATAGCATTAGAAGCTAGCTTAGATGGGCTAAGTTTGTACTATCCAGGCTAAGGCTTGTTAAAATCCATCAGGTGTGTCTGTGTCATTATTCATAAATGGGCTAAGGGATAACTCTGTCATCCTAATAATCATAAGCATCAATTGTAATATTAATTTTTCTTGCAACAGGTGTAGTTCTATCTCCTTTTACCTTTTATTTAATTTTTTATGAATGAAGAATTGTACATATTTATGTGGTACAGTGTGACATGTTCTCATTTAGCACCTTAAATTTAACATGGTCAAAACTTAATTGAGCTTTTTTTTTTTTTGTTTTGTTTTGTTTTGTTTTGGCTTTAAGAATTTACTGTATTAACTATGCCGTGCTGGGACCATGCTCACATCACAGCATACAACGGAAGAAGAAAACCAACTTCCAAAAGATGTCTTCTGCTCTCCAAAGAACACGTGGGTGCTGGGGATTGAACTCAGGTCATCAGGCTTGGTGGCAAGAACCTTCATTGCTGAGCCTTCTTGCCAGGCCCCCTAGCTTTCAATCTTCTCCAAATGCCTTGCCTTCCCTCTTATTTGTCATCCCAGGAAGAAGCATCCCCATTTAGTCAGGCTTGAAAGTCTTAGAGTCATCCTAGAGAAAGTGCGCTTCTTTTTTTTTTTTTTTTAAGATTTATTTATTATGTATACAGTGTTCTGT
>CAJQZJ010004888.1:6281028-6297091 GCA_907164525.1 Lophiomys imhausi
AAAAAAAAAAAAAAGGCGTGTGCCAAACTGGAACTTCACGTCCATGAGATAACTCCATACTCCTTCTCACTCCTCACAGCCCCTATCCTGCTTCCTGTCCCAGTGAAATGGACAGTTCTAACGTCCTCATGTAGATGGGGTTAGTAGTGTCTGTCTCTTTGTGTGTGTGAGTGGCTGTTTTCACTCAGTGTGATGTTCTCCAATTCTATCCTTGCTATTGCTTTGTTTTTTTGGCCATAGAACAGTAGTCCCTTGTATGCGTGTTTGCTTTTGTGTCGATGTAATAAAATATCCCACATTAACAACCCGAGGGAGGGGATTTCAGTTCGTAGTCCTTGGCTTTGTTGATTCTAGATTTAGAAAATGGCAGAACATACTGGTGCCATGTGGCTGAGGCTACTCAGCACATGGCGAACAGGGGGACATGGGGTGGGACATGGATAAAGAGATAGAGATAGTTATCAATCTGGGACAAGATATAGCCCCCAAACATAGGCTCCTAAAGATCTGTCTCTCCCCCAGTAAGGTTTTCGGAACCTTCAAAAAATAGTGCCACCAGCTGGTGGCTGAGCCTTCAGCACACCAGCCTTGTTAAGGAATGAATCATATCCAAGTTATAACAAATGGGGCAAAGGGCACTTTGCTTCCCCACACCTCTGTAGGTAGCCGCTGGAGAGCTTCACCTTTGGGCTGTCACAAATAATGGGGCCCTGAGCATGAGTGTAAATATGTCTTTGTGTAACGGAAGCTTCCGTTGCCATTATATAAGTGATAGGAACGGCATGGGAAAGATAACTCAAGAACCCAGGCTCTCTGATCCTTGGCCATAACTGACCAGGTGGAGAACAGGACCTTAGGGCAGACACTATTCTAACTGGGTTGTGAGTTGTACCTGCCACCTTTGTTGTTGTCCCACTGTCTAGGACAGGCCAGACAGGCCATGCTTGGATGTAGAAAGATCTCTGAGTATTATTCACTGGGAGAACTGAGGAGCTGAATACTGTGTGTTGCTCTCTGTGGTATAAATTTCCCAGGGAATGTAGGGGATGGGAAGATGTGAGCAGATTATCATGTAAATACGTCATGTATACATTAAAAATATCTGTGTGAGAGGGTTGGGGAGATGGCTCAGTGTGCTGGCTATTTTTTATCAACTTGACAGAACTAGAGTCATCTGGGAAGAAGGTGGAGCCTCAACTGAGGGATTGCCTCTGTCAGATTGGCCTCTGGACAAATCTATGAGGGTATTTCCTTACGCGATGTTTGATGTAGGAGGGCCCCGCCCACTGTGGGAGGTGCCACCCCTAGGCCCCTCCTCCTGAAATATACAAGAAGACAAGCTAATTAAGCCATGAGAACAAGCCAGTGATTCCTGTCTCTGCTGCTTAAGTTCCTGTCATGGCCTCCCTCAATGATGAACTGTGATGTGGAAATGTAAGCTAAATCAACCCTTCCCTCCCCACATTTCCTTTGGCTGGAGCATGGTCACCCAGCAAAATCAAACCAAACCAAACCAAAACAGTAACAAAACTATAGCAAATGAATGATGTCAGTATCTGAGGACCAGATATTGACCTCTGGCATGTACACCTGTATACCTGTACCTTCCCATCGAACACACACACACACACACACACACACACACACCACATCTCTGGAAGGTCACAGAGCAGACCTGAAGTTCTGAGACAAGGGAGGGAGGATTTCATTTGTCACTTTTATAATTACAATCTATAATCTCCAGAAGACATTGCTACCTTTTCAAAAATTAAAGTAAAATCGTTTTTTTTTTTTTAAGGTGTTAGGGATAGAGGGAAAGAAAAGAGAGGGGAAGGGTAGGGTCTTGTTCCTGCAGTCCTGGGCAAAGTAAAGGCCATCAGATGCAGCCCAAGGGGAGAGAGCTAGGTGAGGTGGTGGTGGGATTTGTCAAGCATTATGCTGGGGCCTGGTTGATAACGCAGGAGACTTGAGTTAGCCGATAAAATCAGAAACTAGGAGAGGTGGCTGCCCTGCCTGGCAGGTTGTCTTCTGGGAGAGGTGTGATAGAAAGCTTAGATTCAACCCTTATTTTCCACACTGCTCTAACATTCCCACTCCTTTGCCACCTTCTCACCCCAAAAAGGAGAACATGGGGTTAGCCTTTGGCACTCCCTCTCTTGAGAAAAGAGCACAGAGTAAAAGTGGGACCTAGAATTTTTTTTCTCTTTGCCAATTGCCTGATTTTTAGATGAATGTGCACTTTGAGTGTCAGGACCAACGGCCCAGTCTTCTGAAAATGGTGACACTTGGGCATATGACAGGCCCAGGTGTGATATTCATTCTCCATGTCAGCACCCCTCTGATACCTGGACAGATTAGTCATAGAATGGTCACCTCCAGCTCAGGAGTGTTAATACTTTCCTGTCATTTGTGGTGTTGTCAGATATGAGCAGGCTTGAAGGCCCCCTCACTCAAAATCATCAGCTTGTAAAACTAGGAACTACGTACAGGACTTTGATTACTGGTTAAAGAAATGGGATGTGATTCACATCTCTGGCCCTGACTGACCTATGATCTTCTTAGCTGCTCAAAAGATCAAAATATTACTATATGACTGGAGGGTTTCTGGTAAAGGACAAAGACCTTCCATTGTTCCCTCTATAAAAAATCCAAATGAAGCCGGGCGGTGGTGGCGCACGCCTTTAATCCCAGCACTTGGGAGGCAGAGGCAGGCGGATCTTTGCGAGTTCGAGGCCAGCCTGGTCTACAAAGTGAGTCCAGGACAGCCAGAGCTGTTAAAACAGAGAAACCCTGTCTCGAAAAACCAAAAAAAAAAAAAAAAAATCCAAATGAGTCTGTCACCGAGACAAGAAAACACCCCCGAGGAAGTTATATTTTCTAAAAAACCTTAACAAATAGTATAAAGCCTACCTAAAAAAGACGGCACAACAGTCTCTCTGGACAATGTCCACTCTCAACCTTGAGAGTGTTTCCCTCCTCAGTGGTCTCCTTGACATTATCAACACCGTTTCCCAAGACCACCCCACTTTCGTCTGTGATACACTAGCCCCACCTACTTCCTCATGCTCTGTGTGTCTGAATTCTTGAGACTGAGGTCACAAGGGCTGGGGAACTGAGTGGAGTCCAGAGGAAGATTCTGGGTACAGGGTGAATCCAGAGACGAATACAGCTGGATGCGTACAAGAATATTTCTGATTGTTTGATTAGCATTTGATGTTGAGCAAATCTCTTTGCCAAGGTTTAGCATGTTACTATGAATATGTGCCACATGTCAGTGCTTAGATGCTTTCTCTGTTGTTGGATAAAAGACTCCTATAAAAGCAACGCGAGGAAGAAAGGGTTTGAGGTCATAATTCATCACGTGGGGAAGTCACCATAGCAGGAACTTGGGGCAGCTGGTCACGCGACATCCACAGGCAAGAACCAAATGCTGATGAAAGTATGTACTTAGCTCACTTTGTGTTTCCCACTCCAGAAAAGGATGCCATCCACATCCTCACCGCAAGATCATTTCCAGAAACGTGTCTCCCAGGACATTCTAGATCTTATGAAGTTGAGAGTTAAACACCAAGAATATTTCACGGGGAAACCATTAATAAATGTAATGGCAATGTACAGTTGCTTCTCACATCTGCTAATCAAAGATGCTGCGGTAGGTCTTAGACTTCAGAGATAAAATGTGGTCATTCTATTCAAGGTCTAGCCGAGGCCTAAAGACCAGAACATATGTGAAATACACATGGCCAGGAATATACGGTGGTGTGGGAACCCAGAGAAGGGGCATCCAACCCAAATGAGTAGCTGGAAAAGGGCCAGAAAAGCATCCCAGGGAAGGTGAAGCCTGAGTTGGGTCTTAAGAGATAGACATAACCAGCCAGCATGGGGAATGAGCTGAGGGTGGACAGCCAGGAGGACTCTTTATGTATCAGAGGGGGTGGAATGGAGGTAGGAGACTGCAGAGAAAAATGACAAATGGACTCATGGAGAAGTTTTGAAAAGTGGTAGAAAGTTGGAGACGTGTGATGTGAGAGAGAGAGAAAGAGAGAGAGAGAGAGAGAGAGAGAGAGAGAGAGAGATGAGAGCGAAGTTATCTGAGTTATCCCTGCCCTGCCTGTCCCTCTGAACTTGAATTTAGGCCAGTTAGGGAGCTGCAGGTAACAAGTAGGCAATGGTGACATGAGTCTTTAATGTCAAGTTCACATGGACCCAGACAGGGGAATCGCTGAGTCGGCATCTCCAAAAAAGTTTCCCTGGACCATCTAGCATCTTTCCCTTGAGAGGTGACACCGAATGATGGAAGAAATTGGACTCAATGCACCTTAGGTCTAGCTTTGTGTTACTTATTCCTCAAGAAACTTGTTAGTCCAAGACCTTTTTTGTTTGTTTGCTTTGTTTTTACCCAGGGCCTTTATTTACAGGTTTGGCATCTTTCCCTGGAGTGGTCTGTCTGGTTCTCCCCTCCAGACACTCAGGGCTGATCCCTCAAGTACCTGCTTCAGCGCCAGCGCAAGTTTGAACAGGGCCTGAGAAGTGTCTCTGTCTACAACCCCATTGTCCTATGCCCTGGGAGGTGGGTCGTGTCCCTGCTTGCTCAAGTTTGGGAATGGTAAAGCCTGAATATTCAGTCTATACCCTGTGTGGAGGTGTGGCCCCAGAAGCGTGTGGAACGAAAATCCTAGGGAAGACCCAGGCCGTGGGAGAGGAGTAGGGTTAGCAACTGGCTTCTGTTCCCCAGAGAGTTCCAGACAGCAACCATAAAATAGGTAGCAAAGGATGATGCAGAGGTTTGAGGCTGGGGGTTAAAAGGCTAAGGATGTCTGGACTGAAGTGAAGAAGCAGGACAGGAATGGGGAAGAAGCTACTAGCCGAGAGTGCTGAGCTTGGATGAGTAAAAACTACTGTATCCTTCAGTGTGATGGAGGGATTCCCACGGAGTCCCAGTCTTTGCTCCCACAGGGGCTCTGTATGTAACCATGCTTCCAGAGTCTGTCCCACCATGAGGGGGAAGGCTCTCATACTCTTACCACTTAGGCATGACTAAGGGTTCCTCAAGGCCTAAATTCTCTGTGGGTGCAACAACAGTGCTCCAAAGACAAATCCTAGATGACCCTGAATGCAGGACATCAGCAGCAGGAAAGGACAGAAGTTAGAGACAGGTGATTAGAAAAGAAAGAAAGGTAAGAAAATCTGGACCGGGGTTGCCCCAAAGGATCATGTCCTGGCTTTGTTTCTGCCTCTGCCCCAGGCCGAATGACTTAATCTTATGAACATGTTTTGCCAACTGTGAAGTGGGGACACTCCCTCCCAAAAGGTGCTGTGTAAGATAAAGAAGACAGCGCGAACAAAGGGTTTAGCTTAGGGCCTGGAACTCATTAATACTGTCCATGACTTATCTGGCTGTATCCTCCTGGGTGGGGGGTTAACCTTAGGGACTCCAACGCTGGTGAACTGGAATGCCAGACCTCTGCTTCTGGGCTCTGTGTGGAAGTTTCTTCTGTTTAGAAGTTTCTGCCCTCTCCCTGCTTCAGACTCCAGGGTCACTGGCCTTGAGCGTCATATCTGATGACCTTGCACTCTGTCTCCCTAGCTCCCCAGCTCCCCCTCCTCTTTACACTTGCTTCCCCAAAGCATCACAGAGTAGACTTTTCTAGAACCCAGACTCTGGAGCCAAAGATCCAAGGTTCAAGCTCTTGCCCTAAAGCAGACATGTGGGGGAGGCACAACCACTCTGCCTCTTGGAGAGTTGTGAAGGCGTGGATAAGTTATCGGTAGAGGGGGGAGTGTTGGGGTATGTAGTCATGTCATCCTTTGGGTGTTGCTCTGAATTACAATGGTCTGGTTTATCATTGTCTCACCATTGTGACACTGGTCTGATCTCTGTCATTACCTGCGCTTAGTCCTTGGTGCTTCCTGTACTCATGTGCCAGGTTTTAGTCTGTGCTTAATTTTCATATTTTCTTGTGAAAATTATTTATGTATTTATTTATTCGTGTATGTGTGTGCATGTGAGAATTGTGTGTGTGTGTGTGTGTGTGTGTGTGTGTGTGTGTGTGTGTGTCTAATGAAAATGAAAGAGAGCAACTTTCAGTAGTCAGCATCATGTAGGTTCTGGCAACAAATTCAGGTCCTTGGGCTGGGCAACCTTTACTAGCTGAGCCATCTGTCCAGGCCCCCATGCCACCTTTTTAAAATGAGAGGCTCTCAGAGATTAGAACTTGCTCAAGTTCACGCAGCTTCCAAATGTAAGAGCCTGGACTGCCACCTATCCATCACTGGGGCTTCTGCACTGCTGTTCCCCCAGAGTCCAGATGTGTGACCATCGTGGAGTTCACGTTCCCCCATCCCATCTCCCGTCCACCTCTGTTGTTACCACAGACTGACTAGCATCTCAGAGATGAAACGTACTGTCAGTCTTTCCTGCTAGACTATTAGAATTGAAGGTAGGGGCTGTTTTTTTGTCCCTATGTTTTTATTCCTAGACACTGTCCTGGGGCCCGGCTTATCACAGACGCTAAATGTGTGATGACTAATCTTCATTGTCACCTTTACTCGATTTATAATTACCATGGAGACACACCTCTGGGCATGTCTTTGAGGGTGTTTTCAGAGAAGATTAACTGAGGAGAGGAGACCCACCCTGAACATGACATCATGCCATGGTCTGGGGTCTCAGACTGAATGAGAATGAGAAAGAAAGCCAGGTACCAGCACCCATTTTTTTCTGCTTGATGGAAAATACAATGTTTCTGCCACCATACCTCTCCCACCATAGTGGACTCTAATCTCAAACTGGGATCCAAAAATAAACCCTTCCTTCCTCAAGCTGCTTGTGACGGGCAGTATGTCACAGCCATAAGGAAAGTAAGCAATGTATTATCGGTTTGTTAAACAGATGATTTAGCCTAACCCTCTCAGGAATAGCAGAGTTAAGGAACATTCACTTTCATAAGGTAATACTGGATTGTTTTCAAATCAGTTTTACCAGTTCACATCCTACCAGCAATGTGTAAGGGCTCTTGTGGGTCCCCACCTTCTCTGGCACTTGGCACTGTCACGGTTGATTACATGGCGGGTGCTTATATGGAGCCTATTCCCTTCTGGTTCCTGTTCATGGTTGTATAGATCCTTTGATGAGTCTGTTCTTAACTGCCAACGTGTTACAGCCTAGACCCACCTGAGAAGACAGCCCCGACTGAGGTGGATCAGGTTGACATGTGGAAGGATGATGAGATGATTTCAATCAATCGAAAGGCCCAGGAAGGCACACTGAGAACAGAAGAGGCATTCAATCTGGGCCTTGAAAATCTTGGGCGTCGTGTGTTCTAGAAGCAGAGCTAACGTCTCAATGCCACAGGAATGTGAAAGGCAGTGAGAGCTATCCCTCACATGTCCCACAGAACACTTGAATGTCACAAGCACTTGGGAACATTAGCCAAATAAATGGGTGAAGGAAATACCTCTGTTCTCCAGATACTTGTCTTGCTCTTAAGGTCAAACTTCAACTACTTGTTTGTCTTGTGTTTGTATGTGTGTGTGTGCGGGATGTGCACATGTATGTACAGGTGTGGTTACATGAAGACCAGAGTAGGGCATCAGGTGTTATCCTTGATTGTTCGTCACCTTATTATTTTACTTAAAGAACGTCCTTATTAAAATTTAATATTGCATTTTAATTTATATATTTTATGTGGGTGTGGATAGGAGGGTGGTTATGGGTGTACCATGGCACAAGTGGAGGTCAGAGGACAATTTTGAAGAATTGTTTCTCTCCTTCCCCGTATGGCTAGCAGGTCTCAAATTCAAGAATTGGGGGACATTTACCTTCTGAGTCATCTCAGAAGCCTCCTTCTATTTTATTTTTTAAGGCAGGATCTCTTGCTGAACCTGAAGCTCACAACTTAAGGTATGCTGACTGCCCAGTAAGCTCCCGGGGTCTACAAAGTGAGTCCAGGACAGCCATAATACTGGGAAGACATTATTTTAACAATATATTTTTGAGAGAAGGTGTCTTAGTGTTCTGTTGCTGTGAAGAACACCATGGCCACAGCAACTTTTTTTTTTTTTTTTGGTTTTTCGAGACAGGGTTTCTCTGAATATCTCTGGCTGTCCTGGACTCGCTTTGTAGACCAGGCTGGCCTCGAACTCACAAAGATCCGCCTGCCTCTGCCTCCCAAGTGCTGGGATTAAAGGCGTGCACCACCACCGCCCGGCTTCACAGCAACTCTTATAAAACATTTAACTGGGGCTTGCTTACAGTTTCACAAGTTCAGTCCATTATCATCAAGGCAGAAAGGATGGTGGCAGAGAGCATAGTGGCAGGCAGACATGGTGCTGGAGAAGTAGTTGACAGTTTTACATCCAGATCTGCTAGCAGCAGGAAGAAACAGCCATTGGGCCTGGCTTGGGCTTTTGAAGCCTCAAAGCCCACCCCACAGTGACACACTTCCTCTAACAAGGCCACATCTACTTCAACAAAGCCGCACCTCTTAATCCCTCTCAAATAGTCCCACCCCCTGATGACTAACCATTCAAACATATGAGCCTATGGGGGCCATTCTTAGTCAAGTCACCACAAAAGGGATTTCACATTATTTAAGAAACCCATTGAGTTCTCAAGGACAAGTGTCTGTCTAAGAGCACTGAAGCATAATGTCACACAAAATTTGTACCTGAATGACCACAGAACTCTAACTATAATAAAGACTAGAAACAACTCAATTGTCACTGATGGATGAGTGGATAAACCAACTGTGGTACATCCATACCAAGGACTTTTATACAGGGGTAAAAATGAAGTACTAGATATACTATAACATGAATGAACGTTGAAAAACAAGCTAAGCAGAAGTTAGTTTTCACAATGACCACATACTGTATTATTCCAACTTTATAAAATGTCCATAATATGGAAATCCGTAGAGGCCAAGAGTAGCTTAGTAGTTTCTAGGTGCTCAGAAGACAAGGAGTGGGCACGCGGTTTCTTTATGGAGCAATGAAAGCATTATGAAAACCAATACCAACAACAACAAAAAAACCATAGCATTTTAAGTAAACTTACTATTTGTATTGGGCCACATCCATACCTATTCTTGATCCCAGGAGGCCCTCAGGTGATGGATGAGACACAGTTAGCCCTAAAATCCAGCCATGTTTAACATCTTTCTCCAAGCCTTTCAGTGACAGGGGTCAAGGCATTATTTCAACAGTGGTGGAGCCTCTGTGGACTGAGCGCGCATCTCCTTAAGAATTCTGACTGTTCTGCTACACAGTGAATCGTCGGTCAAATGCTAAGAAGGGTGATGCGATATGAAGCAACACCAGGACACAGAGAGATATTTATTCTTCTTTTTAAACTGAGAAATATATTAATAAAATGAAGATCAAAGAAATCCCTTGTTTATAAAATTTGTCAGCACCTGTGGTCTGAATGTTCTCACTGTGATTAATTTCAAGCGTAAATAAATAAATAAATAAGAACCAGTAAGATTCTACTTTTGTAAGAAATATAGATTCATTGAAAAAAAAATCCTCAAGGCTATATGACAGTAGATTAGCAAAAGATATGCACATTAAGTCATAGTTAAGAATATTGCCCAGCTTAACTATGGATTTCTACTTGACTCGTACTTTTTCCAATACTTGGATGTATTTTCTAATGTTTTTGTAATGTACATAGATCATCTATGCAATTAAAATATTTTAGTTATTATTGTGTGTGTGCATGATGCAGGGTGGGGGTGGCAAGTGCATGGATGACATGGTGTCTGTGTGAATATCGGGGGACAAGCTTTGAGTTGGTTGCCTCCTGCCACCTTTATGTGGTTCCAAGGATTAAACTCAGGTCATCACACTTGCTCGGCAGTGCTTTTTCCTGTTGAGACGTCTCACCATCCCACGTATGCAAACTTTAAAGGAACTTTTCCAAATACGAAAAATCAGCTACCACACCCACAATCATAGTATGAAAGTTAGCCTGTCCCAGAGGTCACCAGCAATCCTGTTGGGTGTCTGGGGCTGGGTGAACCTGTTCCTCCCCTATTCTGTGGGTTTGTGGCTCCTGGGTGTGCCTCGGCAGCAGTTTAGAGTCTCAGAATGGCTTACAAATGAGGACACTCACAGAGAAGTTCAGTGAATCCATTGTGCCCCCTTGGGAGAGGGGCAAGCCAAGCAGCATGTGTAAAGATCTCTTCAAAGAAGATTAATCATACCTGAGAGAACAGCAGATGGTAGGAGGGACTCTGGTGGTATTTACCTGTGGAATTATTATTCACCTTATTCATAGCAATAAGAGTTTTGTTCGGTGCTGCTAAAGGTTTTGTCTCATTGATCTCCTGAAAATGACAACAGCAGCAGCTGTCCACATGGCTACTGGGGAGAAATCTTAAGTGACTCGTTCCGGGGTACACAGAAAGAGCCAATCTATGCTTAGGATGCTAGACTTGGAGGCCCTGTCCTGATGCCCATCCTTTTCTGAACTGCTAGAGAGTGTAGCAGGCTACCCCAGCACACAAGACCTCCGTCCCTCTGAATATTATTGGAAAACTCAAGTTGGAAGTATTTTCTCTGAGCTTTTCTTTCCACCCAGCATTGGCTCCTGTGGTCTATTCCTACCTGTGTCCTCATGCAGGGACACAAACTCATGACGTGCTGTCACTGCTGGGATGGCTCCAAGATGAGGTTAGTGCTGGGGAGAGCCACAATACAGTGGTGTTGTACCTTCAGGGGATGTTGTGTGACTTTTCCTAGGGAGGTGCAAAGAAACATCTGTATACCCCAGACAGGGTATGAGTGGCAGACTAAATATACAACTCTGGCTTAGTGAGCCAGTGAGTTTATTGGGGTTGGATTGTGGCTGAGGAGTTATTTACAGTTGCATGGATGACTCAAAGGCAGTTGCATCTCTTAAAGCCCACCCCAGCATGGGTGAAGACTGCCAAAAGCTGTTTCCTGGCAGCTTTCCCAACAACATGCAGGTGGATCCCAATGCTGGTCGGTCTCCACTCTCCAGCTATCATTACTGCTTGTATATTGGTGGGGAGAGACCTTGTGAATCTTCTACATTTTAGTAGCTTCCTGAGACTCGGGATCCTGAGTCCTGAGGAGCCTCTCTCCCTGAAAGCATGTTTCAATTGGAAGGAAATAGTTACACAATAGGGTAGGTTGCGCCTCCTCCGTAATAGCTTGGCTTATCCCCATTCGATCTTCTGTCCGTTTCTTCCTTTGGGCCCTTCCTATGTGTACATGATACTCTCTAGCCATCAAGGCTTTGTACTGGTCTCCATTTGCCATATCCGTCTCCTATTTCTGAACCATAGCCTCATGGGTATACTGCCCCTTTTCTCTACCCAGGCACCATAGTTTATCAGTCACCTACTGGATGCTTACTCCATTGTTACGTTGCTGACCTAGAACTTTATACTATTTACAGAGGAAGTAGTAACTCATTTCCTTTTACAGATGGAGAAACAGCAAGGGAAATGAAGGTCCCAGGTAATAGAAAAGGCCATTGATTAATTAATTAATTAATTAATTAATCCAAAGTCTAGGCCCTTGCACCTCACCCCACCCTCTCTCTCCTCACTTTAACCCTTTTCTACTGGCCTCTCAGTCTCTGGCCTTGTGGTGTCATTCTTGACATGAATTTTGGGAATTGTTTGCCTTCTGCCCTGTGTTTCCGAGGGCAAACTTGTTGCTCCCTTGCTTCAGAGTGGGATTTAAATTTTCTCTGATCCCACACTAGCTGGAAGGTCTGCGGAGATCGAAATTTGATGCATTCTTCCATATGTCCTTAAATTCATTTTGCTTGCCTGCTTGTTCGTTTATTTTGAGGTTCTAAGGCTCAAGCTTAGCATCTCATGCAGGCTAGGCAAGTGCTGTGTTATTAAATTGTAACATTTGTACATCCAGACATGTACCAACCCATTGGTGGGCTGAACTTGGATTAGAAGGTCCCATATTAAACGAACCTTAATGATCATCTTGGTGAGCGTCTCACAGAGAAGCTTTACTATAAATTGCAACCATCCAAGAGCTGACTGGCTTCTTCTGAGGGTAATTCAGCTAGTTGACTCTCTTTCCATGTCTCCTGACGTCTTAAGACATTGTATAGCTTAGGATAATCACCATGAAGGGCTGATGAAAGCGTGGGGCTCAGGGCAGCCCCAACTTCGGCTCTGAATAAGTCCTCTGTACTTCTGAATCTTCGTTTTCATGCCCATAAAAATGGATTCTGGTCAAGAAAATTCAATGAGATTTGACCTGCAAAGCAGCTGGTGCAGTGGCTGTAGAACTTCCCTGGTAGACTTAAATAACAAAACAAGACACATGAAAAGGAAATCTGGGGTTCACTGAACTATCAAGAAGCAGAAAGGACTAGATTTGAAAAATGGGCAGGACAAGGGAATCCACAAGGAATGAAAACACACCCCAGCACAAGCAGGCAGAATGAAGGAAGACTGAGCTTTCTTTTTGGTTGCACGATGTCCTTATAGCACTCTGAAATAACCAAAGTCACAGGACACAGTATGTAACAGAACAAACAGGACTCCCTATCAGACGGTGGCTAAGACAAGTGGAAGCACTTAGCCTGCAAGGGACCACGAATGACTCTCTTAGTATAACAGTGGTGCTCTAACACAGTGCTAGAAACTAAGAAGCATAGAAACAGCAGAAACTTCCGTTCACCATCTGGAGCCTGGGAAGGAGAAGATCAAGATGTCAGCAGGTCCAGTTTCTGAGGAGGACCTGCTTCCTGGTTCATAAATCGCATCTTTTCACTGTGTTCCTCAACAGGGCAGTTGGGACAGTTCAGAACTAAGGAGAGAGTCAGAACTTGTAAGGCCCAAAGAATCTTATAAATGCCACAGCAAAATATTTAAACAATATTCTTGGACAAACAGAGCCAGGATTTCTTTTTTTTTTTTTTTTTTGTCTCCTCATTTCTCCATGTGCCTGCACAAAGCTGGCTGCATGACAATGACAGCACTGATAACTTCAGGAGGTGCGTTTTAGGGGAAGAGGCAGTGCAGCCAGTGGGGGGACATTCCGTTGTCACCCCTGAGAAGATCAGAGGTCAGCATGGAGCTGGAGTTGGATGGCCCTGCAGGAGCCACTTGGCAGGGTCTAGAACTGGTGAGCTGGGCTTCATGGGCAGGAAAAGCTTCTGAATTGTTTTGTTCTCATTGGATTAAGCCAGGCATGGTGGCGCACGCCTTTATCCCAGAACTCAGGAGGCAGAGGCAGGCGTATCTCTGTGAGTTTGAGGCCAGCCTGGTCTACAAAGTGAGTCCAGGACAGCCAGGGCTATTATAAAGAGAAACCCAGTCGAGAAAAAAACAAAACAAACAAAATAATAATAATTTTTAGCTAAAATTTAAGGAGACTGAATGACTAGCCAGGTCTCCTGGAGATCCAATCTGGGACAGTATTTTAATGTCCAATGTCTATTTCTTCTCTGGTATCAGCCTCTTTATTTTGAAGCCCCCTCATCCAGTAGACTGTAGGTCTGTGGCTTTTGACAAAAGACTTGGCCTGTATTATGGCTTCCGGGAAAGAAGCCAATGGCATGCAGTAGAGCATCCTGCCCCTGTCCCATCGAGTCTGATGACAGTCCATTGGTTTTTACTCCCTCCTCAGTCCCGACATTTCCCCTCTTTTAACTTCTGCAGGTTGTGTTCTTCCAAGCACATGCCCCTCCCTTCTTGTTTCCCACCGTTGAAAGTCGCTTGCCTAAGAGACCATTATCTTCCTCCTTTATATGAGGCCCAGGAGACAAGGTTGCTGAGGCCAGTCTGGGACACCAGAGCCAATGACAGAATGGTTCCATTCAGCTCAACTCCCATCTACTCAGACACTCTCCCTGTGTCTCCTAGCTGGAGGTTTTGAATGTCTGATCACTTTCCCCCATAGCATGGAGATAGATTTTAGTAGGTTAGCATTCTCTTCCATGTTGTCTTAATGAACAAAGAGAACTCAATTTTACCTTGGACAATAAATTTAAAATAGTGGACACTGAGGCCACATTGGGGAAGATATTTAGGGAAATGAGGTCATTTTCCCAATGATCTTCAATCCACTGCACCTGAGAGGGCTGCCATTTTAGTTGTCACTCAGGTCCGGGGCTATAAAATGGTGGCCCAGGGACCATAGCTGACATGCCAATGTGTTGTTTGGCTTGAGGAATACTGTTAATGTTTAAAGACCTAGGATATCTCCCCTGAGTTGTCTTGAGTCAAAGAGCAAAATCTGTTCATAGCACAGGATCCTGCTTCTTACTAGCAATCCCACTGGAGCTGAGGAGTGTTGGATATGTCAAAGTACCTCAGTTCACTCCAGTTTCTATATGGTTTCTCTATTTCATCTAGCTTATGACTCACTGGAAACATCAATTCCCCCAGAAAGAGTTGGCTGAGCACCTGTTAAGGAGTTATCTGGATAAAACACCCCCCCCCTGAGGGCTATAAATAGATTACTCAAAAGCCCCAGAGCTCTCTGGGAGAAAAATCAAGGATGTGAGAGGAGGGACCAGACATTGTGCCCTGCCTGACTTTAGCAGACACAATCCTACATCAATAGAATACAGACTCTTGTCATCAGAATACCTTGGTTTGAAACCTATCTCAGACAGTCATTATGCATATACTCTCAGTCAAGTTCACAGGTTTACTGTGCCTCAGTTTCCCCATCCTTATAAAGAACTATTAAAACTCAGTAAATTCGTGTTCATGTCTTCTAGGGTTATTGTGGGATGTAATGAAGTAAAATCATGTCTGATATATACTAAGCATTGAATAAATGCTAAGCTGCATATATTACAATGATGTGTGTGTGTGTGTGTGTGTGTGAACAAATCACATGGAAAATTGCCAAGCTATATGTATAGAAATACTTATGAGGCAAAATGTATATATTCCATGTGTTTGTATGAAGTACATTCCCATAAAGAAAAACCTGGTTTTAAGTAAGCTTTCATGCAAAAACTGAAGTGTTTATCTTTAGAGGGTAAATAATTTGCTAAAAAAAACAAAACCAAAACCAAATACATTTGCCTAGGAAACAATTAGACAGTGACAAACCTCATGAGATCCTGGCAGCACTGGGCTCTGTGCCTATGTTCCCCTTTACTAATCATGACTCCCATAAACAGAGATTTCTGGTGACAGTGTAAAGCTGTGAGCTTTTTAAAACAATAAACCAAGTCAGTGGTTCTCAACTTGTGGGTTGCAACCCCTTGGGGGTAGCATATCAGATATTTACATTATGATTTATAACAGTAGCCACAAAAATAATTTTATGGTTGGGGTCACCATAACATGAGGAACTGTGTTAAAGGGTTGCAGCATTAGGAAGAACCCACTGGATAAGCTAGATGTGTGGTCTCGTGCCTATAATCCCAGCACTTGGTAGCCTAAGGCAAGAGTATTTGAGGCCATCCTGGGCTATACAGTGAGATGAAAGCCAACTGAAGCAAGAAAGTAGGACCCTGTCTCAAAGAAAAGTAGGGGGGAGGTACTGAGAAGAAGGTTCAGTTGGTAAAATGTTTCTTGCCATGTAAGCATGAGGACATAAGTTTGGATCCCTAGAGAATGCATAAGAAACAGTACATGGGCAGATAGAGGCAGGTGCCTGGAGCTCTCCAGCCAGCCACCCTGATTCAATCCATGAGCCCCAGGTTCAATAAGAGACCCTGTCTCAAAGGAAACAATAATGCTGGGGCTGACAAGATGGCTCAATGGTTAAGAGCACTGGCTGCTCTTCCAAAGGACCTGGGTTCAAATCCCTGCACCCACATGGCAGTTTAAAACTGTTTGTAATGGCCGAGTATGGTGGCACATGCCTTTAATCCCAGCACTTGGGAGGCAAGGCCAGCCTGGTCCATAGAGTGAGCTCCAGGACAACTAGGGCTGGTCTACAGAGTGAGTTCCAGGACAACTAGGACTGGTCTACAGAGTGAGTTCCAGGACAATCAGGGCTACACAGAGGAAATCAACCAACCAACCGCATACATACATACATACATACATACATACATACATACATACATACATACATACATACATACATA
>CAJQZJ010004888.1:6301948-6340597 GCA_907164525.1 Lophiomys imhausi
AGAGAGAGAGAGAGAGAGAGAGAGAGAGAGAGAGAGAGAGAGAGAGAGAGAGAGATACCAATTCAGGCTGGTGAGATGGTCCCTCAGGTAAGGGCACCTGCTTCCAAGCCTTACAATCCCTGGGACCCACATGATGGAAGGAGGAATGTTGTCCTCTGACCTCCACATGTCTACTCTGACACACACACTAAGTGAAAAACATTTAATAATAACAAGTTTACCAAGACACGTAAAATAGAATAAGGTGACAGTTTCAACAATGCCCAGGGGACAAAGCAGGAAATCAAGAATGTAGGAAACTCTATCCCACAACGGACCTACTCTCTTGCACAAACTTTGCAGGGAACAAAGACACAAGAGGAGGGTGAAGCTGCAAATTAAAAGAAAATAACTACAAAAGATGATTCTGTATATGTGTCTAAATGCAAATGAAGACTAGATATCTGACTCTAATATTACATTAATTGTTTAGGTGAAATAATTTTGTGGGTTTTTTAAAAAGGGATGCATATATATATATATATATATATAGGCAAATTTTTGTGATGTCAGTAAAAACAATCAGAAGTGGATGGACTGTAAAAAGAAATGAAATAAGATTGGCCTGTGTATTGACAGTGGCTGAGTAGATGGGTACACAAGAACTATTCTATTATTAAATACTGGTGTAAGTTTAGATGTTTATAATAAAACATGTGTGCATGTGTGTGTGTGATTGGTATCTATCCAGACGGTTAACTGGAAGCAGCCCACGCAGTTAACACCTTTCAGTAGCTTCACACATGGGATCAAATACAGCAACATCCATGAGTCTTACAAACACAACTGGAATGCTATCACCTGGGCCCAAGAATACTTACCATGTCCACAGAGGCTGGAGCATCTCACATTCCCACTGCAGGGCGTACCCGGGTTCCAGCTTCTCTACTCAATGTTATTTACTCTTTTTAACAGGAGGCTTCCTGACGGGTGAGACATGGCGTCTCCTTGAGTTTTGTTCTGCACCTCTTTAATGATCAGGAATGTTGAACAACTTTGTGAAGAAGCAGCCTTTCATTCCCTGTGTCCATTTGTCAACTGGGCAGTTTTACTCTCTTTCAAACGTTCTCTATACTCCAGCGTCAGATATGCGACTTGCCAATGAGCTCTCATGTTCTGTGCATTGTCTTTGCTGCCCAGGGCTTTTTAATTTTCGTGAAGTCTACTTCTTTTTCTCTAGTTGCTGTATGTTTTGTCTCTGTCATTCCAACAGCATGAGCTGTCGTTCCATACTTTGTTCTGAATGCTGGGTACTTTTAAGTCTCACATACTCTTGATTCTCAACTTTTGGGAGTTAGGTGAGGACATCTTATTTCCCATCACCATCTCTCTCACTGACTAGTCTGAGTACCACTACTCAAAACCACTTGGCCATATAAATATGTAAGGGGTTTGGCTTTTAAATTTTACAAACAGAATTTCTATATGACACAACAATTCTATTTTGGGATATTTAACCAAAAGAACTGAAAACAGAGTCTTGAAGAGATATATATATATATACATCTGCATTGTATCATCCATAGCAGTTAGAGCATGAACGTACCCCAAGAATGCACTAACAGATGGCTAGATGAAATGTGTCATTTCCACACAATGGAATATTAGTTAGCCTTGAAAAGAAAATTATATATGCTACAACCTTGGGGACGTTACACTAAGTGAAATAAAGCAGCCATCAAAAGATAAATGTATAATTCGGCTTATAAAGGGTAGCTGAAACTATCCAAAAATCATAGAAAGTAGAATGGCAGTCACCAGAAGCCAGCAGGAGAGGGACTGGAGAAGTATTGCTTGACAGGCATAAAGTTTCAGTTTTGTTGTGAGTACACTAATACCATCCAATTTCATATTCTCACAATGAAGAAAATAAATTTTATATCAAATATATTTGTCACAATGGCAATTTTTAAAAATTTAAAATTTTCCTTTAAATTTCAAAAATTTTAAATCATATATAATATTAAGAACTTATATTTGTGTTTAAGGTGAAACCTGATCAGCTGTGCTAGAGAAGAGGATAGTGGTTACCTGTGGGGAGAAGTGTGGGCAAACTTATAAAAACTGAGTGGTTGGATGGGGTGGTTTAGGTTTTATTTTTTGAGACAGGGTCTTGTTACGTAGCCCAAGCTGGACTTGAAGTCACAATCCCCTTGCCTCTCAGCCTCCTGAATGCTGAGCTGACAAGCAGACGACAACATGCCTGCCATGTCAAAAACAAACATTTAACAAAATACTCAAAGAGTTTACAAGCCTTTCCTTTGCAGTGCCTCATGCTACCTTTGAAAGCCAAGTTGGGTTCTCTGCAGGGAGAGTGTGGGAGTGCAGCTGGCTTCCTGTGAGAACAGCAGTTGGGAGTGGGCTAAACGCAGGGATCTTGTCAACATCAGGAAATACCTTTTCAAACAAGAGTTGAAGGGACATCCAAGGTCAGAGATTGGCAGGCAAGGGCCAGGCCAGTGTGAGTGTGTAGCACACACTGCATTAAGGAGGCTCAGGCAGAAGAGGGCTCCAGGCAAAGAGCCTCAAGGACAAGAGCTGAGCCAGGGAGCTGCACCTTAAAGCAGCCAGTGGGGTATGTTCAGACCCAAGTTATAGTGTTTCTCTGTGGGTAAGCAAATGATGTGAGAAGTGGAGATATTTCACAAGATGAGGGGAAGAGCTGAAATGGTCCAAGAACCAGAGCAGGACCTCTGGCCTGGACCAAAGGAGGTGAGGAATCAGTAGAGAAACTAAGGATATGGGAGAATTTGTCCAACACTGCGAAAATTCACAGTTAACCCAGGTTGGTCACTGGACAACAGGAATTGGAAGATTAGTGTCCAGCTTTCCTAAGAAATAGGGCCAGATTGGCAACCTGGGTCAGGTTGACCATAGTTGTATGCTCTTCACTGGTGAAGTCTAAAATGCAGAGACCTCCAAACCTAACCAATATATTAAGGAGGCTCAGCTTTGGAGCCACAAGAACCTGAGTTCAAGCCCCTGTGCTGAGTTTGGACAAGTTGTTCCTGGGGATTTGTTTCCTCACCTGTAAAATGAACACCATAATGCTTGGCAGGACAGCTGTGAAGGAGTGGAGTAGCTGATAAATCTGGGTGACTTTGCCCATAATTTTGCATGACTGATACTTTATATCAGGATATTTATCTACCCTAGGGCTCACCACTATTGTTTCTCAGTCTTGGAATTAAGATCCAGTGTAGGCTTGAAGTGCACAGCTTATGACTGTATACATAAAAGTACAAGCAACCAAGAGCCTTTGTAGACTGTCTCAAATGCAGGCTGCAAAAGAGCCAGAAGCAGAAACCTAGAATCTGAGTCCACACTGTCTTGGTTTGTGACCTAAAGTAAGCCATTTACCTTCATTGTGCCCACACCTCCCCTTTTCAACTCCTTAATGAGACAGAGTAGCTGGGAGGACCACACAATCATACTTGAAAAAATCTTAGTCCTATTTCTTCAATGCCAAGAAAATATTTTTGTTGCATTTTAAAAAAATCAAAATGCCTTAAATTGGGAGCACATATTTAGGGTTCTGGTTTCTTATAGTTTGTCTTAATGTTATTAAGCTGGTATAGTAGGCATTATAATCAATGCCACATCTGGAAATAGACATCTGTCTTTTCCTCTTGTTAAGGACTGCAATGCAACCAGCCCAAATACCAACATCCTAAGGTGCTTGCTGCTCATCACCTCAAGACTTATGTATGCCTGAAGGTGGCCTGGGTGTCTTGGCCTAGACACTTAGAAACCTGAAACCAGGATGTCAAGCCAGGGTGGCTCACACCTGAGGCTCACCTGGTTGTTAACAGAATTCAGTTCCTTGCAGTCATAGGGCTGAGGGCCTCAGCACCCAGAGGTCACCTGTTCCCTGACATGGGACCTTTTACGATGCAGGACAGTTGGTTCCCTCAAGGTCAATAGCAATACCTGCTCTTAACCTCTCCTGTCTCTTTGATTGGCTTCCCTGAATTGTCCAGGCTCACCCAAGATTAATTCCCTTTTGGATTGGTCTCACAGACTTTTTGTTTGGGCTTTGCACACAATTCCTTCACATGAGAAGAATTGATGATTTCTTCTAATTTCCTTTCATGACATCTTCCTTCATCCGAGGGCTGCATTCCAAGTGGCTGTATAGATGATCCTAGTGGAAATGTAGTCTTTGCCTCCATTTCCCTGGGGACTTCATCCCAGAGCAGAAAACCTCTTGCTCAGCAAATGTGTTATGGCAGATAGCCATTGCCTAGAATATTGTTCTCTGGGTAAGACTGGGGGCCCCTCAGTGAAGCAAGCCAGCTCTAACATCCTAAGCTGTTGGACACAGCAGATGGCTTTATTTCAGGTATCTATAGTGAGACTCATGGTGCAAAACATGTAAGTGAATTGAGAAAATAGTCATTTCTGTTCTTTGGTTCAGCGTGTGCAGATCAGGCAGTCTGATTGGCCAGGGCAATAGCTTGGCTGTCACCAACTCACTATCCCTGGTCTCCAATCTTCAGACTCTGGAAAAACACCACCAAAGACCAACCCAGTTCTTGAACAATATGTATCAAGCCCTTTCATTATAGTGCATACAGGACATGTCATGGTGTGATCTCTCTTGGAGCCCATGAATGAAGTTTTTCCAACTTCTCTGGACCTTTTATCACTCTACCCCATCCCCCAACGTCAGTGGAATGATCAAACAACAACAAAATCATCCCTAGGACTTTAGCTGGAGGCACCCTGGTGATCCGTGGGTAAAAATAAACGCCATAGTTCCATTAAAAACAAAACCCTATAAATAGAGCCTTGTGGAAGTCTTGATCAAGTCAACAGCAACCGTACCTTTGTTACCTTTGGCTAAACCTGTGAGATGCTTTTCACTAGGAGAAGTGAAACCTGTTGACACCGACTTCTCCAGTAAAAATTCCAGTGTGTGCGCGCGTGTGCGTGTGTGCGTGTGGCCTACTAGACTGTGAGTTCCTCAAGGGAAAGGCCAGTAGCTTGTTGTCAGCTTGACTCTCACTGGCTGGCATATAGTTCTATTGATAGCAGACTCTTAACAGGGTGGGTAAATAAAAAGTCCTTCAATGTGGCAAAATTCATTTTACCAGTCAACCATCACCTCTCTCCCCACCCCCACTCCACCCCCTTCACCTTTGTAAAACCATCTGGTTTGATGGGAAGGGAAAGAAAACTTGAGGAAATTAAGTAAACGACGCCAGAGCCTGAGCGGGAGCAGAAATGCTAGGGGCTGCTCTTGTTAGCTTGTAACAGGAGAGACATAAATACACGTTAGGGAAGAGGAAATTCAAAACAGATCAGAGAAAGCAGGTCTGAGGCTTTGAAAAACAGTAAACTCAGAACTTGCTACTCAGAGGCCATCAGGCCATGACCCTAGGTAGATCTAAATTGTATTTCATTGGCTGTTATTGTTTGAATGAGATGAGCTGTCAGAAGCCCATGAATCCCTCCCATTCTTGGCAGCACAAATCATTTTTTGAGAGGTGAGGTTTAGGGTTAAGATGCCTTCTTTCCCCTTTATTTTCAGCTCAAGCTTTTGGGGGGGATTGCCTTTCTTCTAAGCAAGCCCCCACACACTTAATGTCACATTTTCTACTAAAAGTTTTCAAGAGATTTAAGAAACATAATTTTCTGATTTTAACTTTTCTCTAGGACTGCCACAGGCCACTTAAATTGACCGAAAAGGTATGGCTTTCATCTTAAAGACAAAGTTAACACACAAATGGTTATTTGGAGTTCAGGAAAGTGACTCCCCTTGCTTATGGCAACTTGTAACCGTGCACCTCAAATTCCCTTTTGTGCTTTAAGACTCCAAGGGGTCTGAAGCTAGCTAGCATTTTGCAAAAGAGATTTGACAAGATTTTCCTGGGATTGCTGGCAGCTCTTGGTTAACTGCAAACCAGAGAGAGGGCGTATGACCAAAGGGCAGAAAAGTGCTTGACTGCCACACAGCTCCCAAGAAGATAAAACAAAGGAAGAAGAGACTGAAAGGGATTCTCCAACAGTAGGATCAATGTTCACACTGTTCTTTTCTTCTTTTTCTCCAGTTTTGACATAGAGTCTCATTTAACTCATTCTGGCCTCGAACTCCTAATCCTCCTACCTCCGCCTTCCAATTGCTGGGATTACAAGCATGCACCACCGCTCCCTAGTGCTGTCCAGTTTCCCCAGCTTTGTGCAGCAGCCTGGTATCTCAGTGTGTTCCAACTGCTTTGTGCTCTGTTCCTATCTGGAAAACACCAACTGCTTCGGCTTCCTGCTCTTAATGAACTCCCCAGGGAAGAGGTGGCCAGTTCAGTTTTTCTTACTGAGCTTGCATGGGTCATGCAAGTGCTGCTTCATGACCAAGACCCTTGTCTCCATGTGCTGTGCACCCTTGATGGGGAAAAGGTTTGAGTATTTTAGACTTCTTGAAAGTCTACTACACCACACAAAGACTTGGGCTCCGTTTCCCTGAATTTATTGGGTCCTGTTGTCACAGTAAGGGGCCAGTGAACTGGACAGGAGGGTTGAGAAAGTGTCCTCAGTTGGCTTCTGGTGCTAAAGAAAGGCTTTTCTAAGATGAAGGAACTGTTAATACTCCAATGCTAGCATGCTAGCATTTTGCAGGAAATAATTAGAAGAATAAGTACAAGCGACATCATAAATGCCTTGAAGGCATCACAGTCTCGCATTGTTAGGCAGCCAGACTCAACCCTGTTGCTGTGCCATGTCGTTGGCTGCTAGGCCAAAGGTTTGCAGTACTCTCTCTAAGTGGCTCTTGGCACAGGCCCACAATACACTTTCCCTCCATGTGACCTTAGATAGTACTCAGATCTATACCCCAAGGCCAGTTTTGCCCACCTGGTGACTTTGGACAACTATTTTGCCCTCTCCGAGCCTCAGAGCCTTCATTTGTAAAATGGAGATAATAATGTCCACACAGGGAAGCTGAGGATGCGTGGGGCAGGTGAGATTCTATATCAGGGGTATTTGCTTCTCTACCCAGCACATATGAAGAAATGGGGAACCGCCTAAGCTACCTGTGGTGATCAAGCCCACAATAAATGTAGCTCTGGACACCTAACCAAGTCATGTCAGAAAGCTCTGGGTACCAGTTTGCACTTGCCTCCCCTCCTCCTGCCCACTCCTGGGTTTCTGTCATCTTGAAGCCCAGCAGCTTTCCAGTCCTAAATCCCATGCTTGCAGAGCCAACTTCTTGGGCTTAGACAAAGATTCTCGGTTGTTATGCAGATCTCTCTAGAGCACTTGGCCCACTTCTCTCAAGAGGCATCTACACATCACTTACTACCCCATACCTGGGTGTCCGGTGGGCTAGGGTGACACAACCATCAGTGGAGAAGAGGACATAAGGTCTACTAGAATCTTGGGAGAAGTGGGGTCTCTGCCCATGGGGTCCTTGATGGGGCCAAAGCATCCAGACCTTTATCTTGGATGCTCTTTTTAGAAAACTAATCTCCCTCTAAGTCCCCAGGATCAGCACATATATTCCCATCTCAAAGAAGCCATATAGATTCAGAGTTATTATACGCTAAGACATCCTCCCCCCATTATCTCAGGAAATATCCCATTTATTATCATTTCCACTTGTGTGCTTAATGGTTTGTTCACTGTTTCTCCTTCCCTTATTTTTATTAGGCTGTATGTAAGAGAAATTCCCAAAGAAGTGATAGGGTAGGAGGTTGGTTCTTCACCCTTTTCCTTTAAGGGATAGAGCCAAAAGCTCCCATGTAGGGAGAGACATTTTCTTCAGTGATGTAGCCATTAGTGAGTTGCCCATGTTTCTGTAAATAACCGCTGATTAACATTCCTGTATGTAACCCTAATTAAACACATTGTTTCATTAAAAAAAAAGGCATATCACTCTCTTCTTAGAACCCAATCGCATGGCCAAATGCAGCTAGCTATGCAACCAACTAAAAATTAGAGCATTCACTGTTGATAGCTGAAGGTCATTGTGGATTTTGAGGAACAATTAATGGACTCCCTTTGATTATAAGTAACCTTGTTGAGCCTTTGATAATCAAGTATTCAGGCATTAGCATGAGTGTATGATCTGTGGAGAAATGGTGGTAGCTGAGGTTAGATGGTTGGGTAAAGATTTAGAGAAGTGGGCAGGTGTGTGGTGTGAGTTGGAGGTAGATCAATTGTGGGGCCTGGCAATAGATAATCACACAGGCACCTATGATAGAATAATGAAACAAGCTTCATTCACATACGTGGGGACTTTCTCACCTTCTCAGGCATTTATTCCTAAGTCTTAACCTACTCAGGTTGGAAATCAACGTAGACAAATTGGACTCAAATCTTCTTCATACCATTTAACTAGCTGGAAGAACTTGAGTGCCAATCTTATCTGTAAATCAGGGGTGAGATGAGTTAATGAATACAAATACCAAGTACAGTTCCTGATACATATCAAGGACTTGTAAACTATGTCTCTTCTACTACTGGCTCTTACCCCATGCCAGACCTGCTACCCATTGCTGTGGAGTGGGAGAAGAATGTGTGACTCGAGTTATCTGAAAAGAATCTTCCCAACAGTTTCTAAAGGACAGTTGCCACCTGGCAGCCAGACCTTTATCCAATGTGCCACTTTTGGTGGTGCCTTCCCTACACCACACCTTTTCCCTGGGAAATAGGCACTTCTTCCTGGATTGGACAGGGTGTGTGATCATGGTTGATCTACAGAATCCCAGTGCAAATACCTCTTCTCTGAGACATTTCTGACCCTCTGCCCTTGAAGAAAGAGTCCCTCTCTCCTCCCCATGCTTCTGCCACAGCTTGCCAGGGGGCAATGAGGAGTACCCACAACCCAGCTCCTTGGTACCAGGATGTGCAGCACAGGTTTTCCTTAATTTCCAAGAGAGCCCATGACTCTGGGAGTTGGGGTGCTTGCTGGAGCTGAGGTCATCCATCCAGGGTTGGTTACTGACTATGCACAGCTTCTCTACATTTCTGATAAGTTAGGAACCCCTATCTTGGCTTTCACAGGTCTCATTGGCATACCCCTTCAGGGTATCATGTCCATAAAGATTCTTTTCTGTTCTCAGAAGAGGAGAGTGGGGGTTTGCACTATCTTGTGATTTCTAAACCCCACGCCTCTTCAAGGAAAGGATTTTGACAAGATGTCTCTAGGCAAAAACAATGAAAACCCCATGCTGCCTAGATAATGTCAATGGTTCTAGCTTATCAGGCCAATTGTCAAATTCTCAGCTGGTGGCTCAGCTGCTTGTGTCCCTTGGACATCTTATGAGTTGGGCTGCTCTGGGCATCTAGGTCCGTAACTGAATCGAGCTTGATCTTGAGGCAGCAGCTGACCTTGGGTCTCAAGTTCACTGTGCTCTCAGCTGGCCTCCGCTCTAAACAGGAAGGCCCATGTAGAATCACAGACTATACCTTCATGCATATTCTGTCCCTGTGTGCCTACCATACCATCTCTTGTGCCCTTGCTATTAGTCCCTCCCTTCCGTCTAGCCCAGGAGGGATGGGATGCTGTAGTCAACACCCAGCAAGTCTCCACATGCAGAAAGGTAGGAACATTGGCTAATAGTCATTTTTTGGGGGGGGGAAGACCTTGAGTCCCTCATTCTTTCTCTACCTTCACTGTTGTGGTGAATGTGCAAGTAATTACATGGAGGACCCAAATGATGCAGATGGCTTAAGTAATGGTTATGGTGGGTCCACAGCATATGCACTGCCTTGACTGTGAACTCTAGCAACACCTGTCCCATCTGCTGCCTCCGCCCAACATCAAACTATCAAACTCCACAGTATCTCCCACATGTGCAGTCAAGTGCCTGGAGTCATGATTCACGGTAGTCCAGTATATAAATACACCTTTCCTGATGCCATTCCTGTTGCTGAGACCCATATTCATTTCTCCCTTCTAATTACTTTGCCATCTGGTGGGTCTCCATCTTGACCCCAAAGGCTGACAAGGTAGCTGCAGCCCCTCCTGGGTTCTGAAGGAGTCCTGGTCCTCATTCCGTATTTCATGAAGCCCAGGGAATTAAGAGACTTACTCATAGGGCCTTGTCTCTTAAGTCAAGCCTTGCATGCTGTAAGACCCAAGCTTTTTCCACTGGGACAAAAAGAAGGAAAAAAAGAAATGCAAATTATTTGTGCTGTTATGAGAACCTTGGGCCCCGTTGGCTTGCCCAGCCATCATACTAAATAAATCCCTTCCTCAAGAGACATCTGGGAAGCCTGGGGAGGGAGGATAATCGAGAAGGAGGTTTAATGCTGCATGCTGCTTCTCTGGGTCACTGATAGGAGATTTTGCTGCTTTGCCAAGATTTCCCCAGAGTTTTAGTCTCCTGACAGTACTGTGGACTTTTTTTTTTTTTTTTTTTGGTTTTTCGAGACAGGGTTTCTCTGTGTAGCCCTGGCTGTCCTGGACTCAATTTGTAGACCAGGCTGGCCTCGAACTCGCAAAGATCCGCCTGCCTCTGCCTCCCAAGTGCTGGGATTAAAGGCGTGCGCCACCATTGCCTGGCTTAGTACTGTGGACTTTTAAAAGAACTTTTGTTTAACTGGGTTGCACCTTGTCAATTTTTGCAGTAGACATTTTAAGGGAAAATAATTTCTTAACTTAAAAGTAAAAATTGGGGGGTCAGGTAGCTGGAGAGATGACTTAGAGGTTAATTATGTTTCTGGTCCGACAGAGGGCCCAAATTTGTTTCCCAGCACTCATATCAGAGAGCTCACAACTGCCTGTAATTCCAGATACAGATCTGACAACCTCACTGGCTTCCAGGCACCTGCACGCACATCAGCGCGCACGCGCACACACACACTCTAAAAATAATTAAAAATTTTAATGTTCTTTAAAAATGAAGATGTAGAGACCAGCATGGCTCTTTGCTTTTTGACTTTTTAAATTCAGAAGCCAGGAAGAGTCTTCAGTCTGCTGCTGCATTTTTTTTAACTCAAAAAAAAAAAACCAAAAAAAAACAGGGGCACTGACCTGAAATATATACAGATTGTCTGTTTTCACATAATCATGTAGCTGCAAGGGATCCCAAGAGGTACTTTAATAAATAGCTTTTTCAGGAAACCTAAGAAGTTCTATGATATCACAAAACAAAACAAAACAAACAAAAAATAGTCAGTGGGATTTACCTAAAAATTGATTGCAAAAAAAAAAAATCATTATAGACTGGTGAGATGGCTCAGCCTGAAAAGTCTAAGTTCACAACAAAAAAAACATGTAACATGAAATTTGAAACCATATTATAGTGTTCACATTCACTCATGCATTGTTCCATCTCACACCTTAATCCATACTGAGCTACCAGGGAAAGTTCTTGAAACTTAGTTTACTGAGCTTCTCTAAGCATAATCCCATTATCTTCATGCAACAATTTCTTTAAGAGCCACACTTATTATACCACCACTGGTAAGAGTCAGAAACATCTTTAAGCACTGGAAAACTGCCACACACATAGTGGCAAATAAAATATATTTTTTTCTCAAAATTCTAATTTTTGGTCAACAACTCAGATGTTGTCATTGGCAATAAACACACTCAGTTGCTCTCCTGAATGTAATAGGCCTGATTTGCTCATTTCTTAAGGAAGTGTCTTCCAAATCCTGGTGTGAATAACTATAGTTTGTCAGCCACAGGGTTCTCAGAGAAACTCATATTACACAGGGGAGAAAAGGATAGTTCAGCTTGTAACCCAAATGTTCCAGAAGCCTTTTTTCTTTCTTCAATATAGCTTTGTTTCCAGAGACCATAGAAATGGCTTTTTGTGTCCTTTCCACTCCATACACTAGTGTGATCGGTTCCCCCTGTGAGTGTGGGGGAGGGGAGTGGGAACACAGTGCCATGAGCACAAGTTGACACTGCCATCCTGAGTCATGCTAAAGCATCTTACTCAATACTTTTGGGCCACTAGTTAAATTTTCAGTACATTCAGAGGGTTAAGAAGGTTTTAATATCAGAGAAAGAAGGTAAGTCCTTGGAGATCCCCTGAAATGGTCTCACAACCACTAACCATAGTAGAAATCAGTGATGGGGGTTCTGGGTGAACTAGCAGAAAAGACAAATCAGGAAAAACAGGAGAGGAGATTTGATTTTCACAGAACTATTAGGAGACAAAAGTCACAGTTTTTTTTGTGTGTGTGTATAAATCTCAGGGTAAATTAAAGGACCTTGACAATTCCTTTCAGGTTTGAGGAAAACCCTGGGAGAAGAGAAAAGCTTAAGTGTCCAGTCATATTGCCCAGATGATCCTCTGCCCTGCCAACAAAGCTCAGTCTAGAAGAGTTTTTTACCCGAAGCTGCCTTTCCCTTTGCTTTCCTTTCCACCCAGCTGCCATGTTGCTTTATCCAACACGATCCTCCTCCACTTTCCAAGACAGCCAACAGAGCAGGCACCATTCCATGGCTAGGTGAAGGACTTCTAACACAGAAATTCCACTCCACAAAAGGAAAATGTGATGAATTGGATCTCAACAAAATGAAGCTTCCGCTCAATGGGTCCTTCGAGGACCCTGCAGACCAGGAAAAAATATATTTGAAGGCTGCATAACTGAGCAAGGATTCTCATCTAGAGCATATGAAAATCCTCACAGGCGATCCATGAAAATCTATAGGAAGTGTAAAACAGAAAGCTAGCAAAGACATGAGGGATATAGAATGCATCTGTATTGTTTTTTATGTTGTGTGAGAGTCTATATCTGGAAATTAAAAGTACATCTTAAATATAACAATGTGTTGACAATATCATAACCTCTGACTCTAACTTCTAAGATATTTCCTTTACATCAAGAATAAGTCCAAACTACTGCTTCTGTCTTTTTAATGCCAGGTTAGACCCCTTTTTTTTTTTTTTTTAAGATTTATTTATTATGCATACAGTGTTCTGTCTGCAGGTATATCTGCAGGCCAGAAGAGGGTACCAGATTTCATTATGGATGGTTGTGAGCCACCATGTGGTTGCTGGGAATTGAACTCATGACCTCTGGAAGAGCAGTCAGTGCTCTTAACCGCTGAGCCATCTCTCCAGCCCATAGACCCCTGTTTTAAATCTCATATTTTTACCACTCTTTTGTTTTTTTTTTTTAAACCACTCTCTTTTCTACTTCTTTCTTGGAACTTTCTTTGGGATTCTTTGACTATCCCAGCCCTTCCCTACCACCAGGACCTTTGGTTTGAATTCTCCCCACTGGGACATCTCCCACACCTTTGCACCATCTCCCTTGCCCTTACGTTCCTCACAGAGCAAATCTTCACAGGTATGGAAGGAAAGGTTTGGGCTTGTCTTGTCTTCTTGGCATCATTCTGGCCCCTGTGATTTGAGTAAACCATGCCCCCTTATTAAATCTCCATTTACTCATCCGAAATAATCATTGCCCCAAGGAGTTGGACAGCTTAAGGTATCAATCTCTGTTAGATCTGATTCTCATCTCAGTACCACCTGCACCCTCAAGCCAGACTTGAATGGATCAACCCTTTCTTGACTAATCAACTAATAAATTCCCCCATGGGTCTTGACTGCTAGTTCTTTTCCCTACATGTCGCATTCTGCTCAACTATTAAAATGCCCTCTTTAATTGGCTTTTGCCACATATCATCCATATTCCTGGTGTAGTATTTCTACACCGATCTTATATCAGTCAGTCCCTTTCCTGAAATCTCTAAATGACCCCACCAGAATGGCCCTTGCCAATCTCTTAAAACCATTGCTTGCCACTCTCCCTAGTATTTCTCAGAAGCTCCAGCCGTATGCTAGAGGAAGCCATTCTCAGCCACACCCCAAGCCTTTGCAAATGTTGTCCCATCTGTCTGGATGGATGCCCTTCTCTGCTGCCTGGCATCTTTCAGGGCTCATCTTAGCATCATTACCAGAACACATCCCTGACTTCCAATCTGTTTGGTACCTCCCCTCTGGACTTCTGCAATCATTCATGTCAAGTTTATAAATGCACAGGATTTAGTACATAGTAGACACCAATATTTAGCAAGTGAATGACTTAGGTTGGACATTAATAAGTATGTTAAGCCTATATATCCCTCTGTAAACTGATGGGTTGTGGCAGTGGTAGTGGTATTTCATCTGTCTTCTCTCTAGCTCTAATTTAAGATGTTTAGCTATCTTTTAGATATAATCTGGTGTCAGTCTTTCCAAAGGCTTAGAAATCACCCATATTCAAAGTTCTTCCAGCCCAGTGTGTGATATTGAATGATGAATAAAGTCTGAATTCGGAGATGTGTTTCAATCCCAGATCTGCTACACACCCAGTAATTCAATGGCCTTGAGCTTTGACCTCAATGGGGAAAGCAATGGGACCTCCACAAAGGGTTGTTGTGAGGATTCCATGAAATCATGCAGGAAAACAGACTTAGAATGGGGCCTGATGTGTGGTGAGCATCCACTAGTGATTTGGGTACAAGGAGGAGGGAAAATAGGAAAGAAATGAAAAGGATGGGGCAAGGGGCTTTGTGCAAGTCAGGATGGAGGAAGAGGGGTGGTGAGTGGAGTTTGATTAAAACTTCCGTCACTCCTCTTACACAGAGTGTGGAGTAGGCATAGAGTTAGGGAGAGAAGTGGCCAGCAGAGAGATGGTGGGCTGGAGTCTGTTGCTTTAACCAAGCGGGGCAGCTAAGGCCTGTGGGTTCCTGATAGATAAATCCAGCCCAGAGATGGGTCTATAGCCACCCAGTCACTTCCCAGAGTTAAGGAAGTAGGGAGTTCGGCCATCCTGAGAAGTTCCTGTTTGAAGGCCTTTTTTGCCCTTTCCCTATAGTGTTGCACTATAAGCACCCAGTCAATGCTAGGTACAGGCTGTGGTGAAGACCGAGCCCAGGGGAGAAGGCTGAATTGAAACCTAAACAGAGCTGGGCGGTGGTGGCGCACGCCTTTAATCCCAGCACTTGGGAAGCAGAGGCAGGTGGATCTTTGTGAGTTCAAGGCCAGCCTGGTCTACAAAGTGAGTCCAGGACAGCCAGAGCTGTTAAACAGAGAAACCCTGTCTCGAAAAACCAAAAAAAAAAAAAAAAAAAAAAAAAAAGACAGGTTAACCTGCGTATTCCAAAGGGCTCTGGCTTTGGGCTTGAAGTGGCCTGGTCCCACTCTATCTGAGCTAAATCCTATTTGGATGGTGCTGGCTACTTCCCTGAACTTTTTTGGCCTTCAATTTTCTCATCTGTAAAATGGAGATAAACTACCACCTTCAAGGGGACTTTAGAGCAATATCAAAATGAGTAAACAGACCATCTAAGTTCCAGCTTCTCTCTTATCCAAAGTTCTTGATTTTCTTTTATTCTTAGTACAAATGGCCTAATATTATAAAATTTGTCCACTAAAATATGAATTTCATGAAAGCAGGGATTTTTTCCAGAGTCTTGCTAGCACTATTATCTCAACATCTAGTAACTGCTGGTGTCATATAAAAGAATAAATGCCATTCATTTATCTCTTCATTATAATATAGAAAACCATGACAACTGGATTGTATCAGTTATCTCTTGCTGCGTAACAAAAATTACCCCAACACTTGGTGCTTTGCAGAAGCAACTGCCAAGCCTATTATACCTAGGGTGGTTCAGTAGAGGTTTTCTGGCTAGGTTGTACCTCGATTCTAGTTTGTCAAGACTTGGCAAATCCTATAGGCTCTGTTTCAAAGTTGGTTCGCACACATGACTGGCATTGCTGCCAAGGTGGGTTGTTTCTACATAGACCATTGGTGAGATTTGCCATCTCTCTTCCCTTGGAACAGGTAAATCAGAAGGTCATAAGCAAATCTCGCAATGACTTTATGATCTAGTCTTTTGCCATACAACAATAGAGTTTCCTGGCTTCACATCTGTATTCTATTGGTCTCAAAGACCAATTTCAATTCAGGAAGAATTGAATAGAGGAAAGTGAAGATCATTGGGAGCCATGCTACAGAGATGTTGCTAGGAATGTAGTTAGCTTTCAAACACAGGCACAGATCGAATCACGAATGTGTGTATTGTGCTCTGATTTCCAGAAGGTGGCATTCCACTGGAAAAGATAAGACATATAGAGGCACTGAGGGTGTCCTGTAGTAGAAGTAGAAGTCAAAAGACAAACAAAATAGAGGTCAGAGAAGAGTACCTGAGGTGGGTGTCTTGGAAGATAGGTTTCCAAGAATGAATTGAAATTCAGCCAGACGAGGGGCGCACGAAAGGAGTTTTAAGAAGTGTGGACAGCGGGTGTGGTAGCACACGCCTTTAATCCCAGCACTTGGGAGCAGAGGCAGGTGTATCTCTCTGAGTTCAAGGCCAGCCTGGTCTACAAAGCGAGTCCAGAACAGCCAAGGATACACAGAGAAACCCTGTCTTGAAAAACAAAAACAAAGAAAACAACAACAACAAAAAAAAGAAGTGTGGACAATTCCAGAGGGAGCCAGGGAGATGAGAGCCAGGGCAGGATGGAAAGGAGCGAGTGGTCATCAATGGGGTTCTTTCTATTTCCATTTTAGGTACGTCAGACTTCTGTGTCTGAACCTCGGGAACAATCAACTAAGGTTAAAACGTGAAAGCATGTGACGTGTTGCTGAGTTGTGACAAGTTGCTGAGGCTTATCGTTTCCCGGTTAGTTCCAGTCATTATTCTCAGTGCCCCTATGCTGGGGACAAGAGCAGCTTCTTGCTTGGTGCTGAGGACCCCTCATAAACTTGGGTTAGTTCCTAAGCTGCAAAGGATACAAGGGGGCATGGCCCAAGCATGTACCAAACTACTGTGATGCAAACAAGAGTGAAGTGGGAACCTTGAGCAGGGCACAGAGCAAGGGCTCTGAAGGCCAAAGGAGGGCCCAATCACTGCTGTTTAGAGGGAGGGCATCTGTACATAGTTCAGCTTAAGAAAAAGGAAGAGAATGGTGTGATCCATTGTTCACAAAAACACAAATCTTTGTAAAAACAGACTCAGCCTTTCTTCTCAGCTCCCTTCCTGCATCTCATGTGGAACTCAGTGAAGCCAGTGCCACCTGCCCAACTGGAATGTCAGACAAAAATGTCCCATGTTGGGGTGCATGGAGACTGTGGTAAGAGTCCCTGTCTGTGATCTGGAGGCCTCCAGCTCACTTCCGGAAGCAATGTCAGGCCTTAGGACAGCTCTGAGCCACAGGCTAGTCAAGTGGAAGAGGGAAAATACAGTTCACAAAGTGTGTGCCACATCTAGCTGGAGACAGCCAGGGTTGACATTGTTACTCAGTAGGAGTGCTTTTCCCAGGGCATCCCCTTGCAGCCTCATTTCTGAGGAAACGAACATACGTCTCTCATATTCTTCCCTGGTACCTATTGCCCATTGAGCTGAGAGAAGCAGCCAGTAAACTGCCTCATTTTAATAGGAAGAACTCAGAAACCAGAGGCAGTAGTAGAATTACCCAAGCAATGGGAATTCAGGCCTTTCTCCCACTGAAAGTGGGACAGAGAAAGGCCCCAGGACGGCCTGGAGCCCAAACAGGGACTTGAGGGAGAGAATCTTACTCAACAACCAAAGGCCAAGCTAAGGACGCAAAGCCTCTGGGGACAGCCTCTAGAATTGGGGCCAGCCAGTACTTTCCCCTGAATCATATCCCAGCCCTAGACAATCAACATGGAGCCCAAAGGACAGCAGCTATCTCCTCTCCCAATCTTTCCTGTATGTTCTCTGTTGTCCCAGGCTCCAAGGCTTTGTTGCTCCAGAGTCAAGTCCAAAGGCAGCTTTATCCAGGCACCAGCATACTTCCCCATTCCAATGAGGCAGAAAAACATAACCCCAATCATCATCACCTACACCGCTGCGATAGAGAGAACACCTCCTCCAAGAAGACAATATCAATAAATCATCTCACAAACTTCTCAAGAGGGCTAGTACTTGCAAAGGTTTGAGGTCTGGTCCACACTCTCATCCTCGGTGATGAAGTAAGGGAATTAGGATAGGGTCCCAGTAGAGCAAAACTCAAGGGAGGAAGAAGCCTGTTCTCCAAGGGGTAGGTGAGAGGTGGTCCACAAAGACTTGGTAAGAGGGCATTCTTTAAAGTGAGCCTTGGAGTTGTGCCTGTCTGATGGAGTAGGTGGAGAAAGGCATCTTAGAGAAAGAAACAACTTGAACAAAGACAGAGCAGTGTGAACCCTTCCCCCCAGGCTTCTGTAAGGGCCTGCAGACAGTTACCTTAAGGATCAAGCCCTACAGAGTGATGCAGAAGAGGGGATCTTAAATCTGAGTAGAGAGGGAGATCCTAGGCCAGAAAATGGTGAAGGTAGGGAGCTTGCCCTGCAAGTCAAGATTGAAGAGAGTCATTGGAAGAAGCTTAGGCCAGATGGCAATGTTGTCACATCCTCATAATGGTGGTGGGGTCCCAGGCAAGATACTTAACCTCTCTGTGCCTCTGCTTCCAAATCTGTCATAGGGATAATGAAAGCATCTTTTTTTCTTATAGAGGTTTCAGGGGTCTTTCCAAAGACATTATGCCTGTAGAGAGCACAGCAGTACAGTGACTAACAGTAAATATTATGTAAGCCAGGGCTGTGTGAACAAGAAGCTGGTGTTGAGAGCACATTTTGAGGGTGAGAATAGAAGGAAACAAAGATGGACCAGAGGCATTACACAGGAGGTGACTCCCAGGGCCCCATTGTCAGGTGATAGTGGCCCTGTGGAAGCTCTGGGAAAGGACTAAATAGGATCTGAATGGAGAGACCAAAGAGCCTTCAGAATAGGAAGTGGGAGCAGTGAGGGAGGGGGGAGGGATGTGAGTGAATCTGCCTGCTGATTGCTGTAGTAGAAAATGCATCGTGGGAGAGCGTCTAGAGATGACATAGGAGTCCCAGAAAGTCTTTTATAAAGGAGTAGAGCTTACACAGCCAGGAAAATGCACCAGGGGACAGAAGCAAGCCAGGAGGACAGCTGGCAACTGAAGCCAAAGGGGAGAAGACACAGCCTAGCCATTGGGGTCCCTGAGAAGGTCTTGTCAAAATTGGGCAGAGGTCTCTCCTTACAACCAGAGTAGGAACCAGAGAATTCTCAAATTCTTGGCTATAGCTGCCGTTAACAACGGTGGGTTTCTAAGAAATTATGCTCTTTTTTCCACATTCCTAAAGCAGTTGAAAGTAAAATTAGTTAAGATCCCATGACTGAAGACAATTTTCCAGCTGTCTTCATTGTTTTGCACAAGACCTCTTTCACACTGGAAATGGAAAACTATGTTGTTGCCTGCATCCCATGGTTTTTAGCCCCTCTGTGAACAGCCCTGCACCATCAGAATATGACCTCCTTCAGCTGTGTTGCCTGACTTCCAGCCCTAACACCAATCTCTCTTCTATATTCTCATCCCCACAGACACCAGATAGCCCTGGAACTTGCGCTTCCTTGTGAATTACGTTCCAGAACAAGAGCAATAAGACACAATTTTTGGTTTTAAAAAAATCCATCATTTCTAGCCTTTTGAGGGGCTTAAAAAAAAAAAAACGCTCCATCATCTATCAGAACACCATGGGGACTTCCTGGAAGGCTGGAGAAAAGGCAGCGTCGTAATTAAGGAGCCAGTTTTTCCCGTCCAAGTAACAGATTAGTGTGCTTGAGGACAACAGTGGCAGAGCCCTGAATGGCGAGGCTCTGCCTGCTGCTGGATACCCCAAGTCTCCACCCAATGAAGGAAGTTTTTATGTGTAGGCTCTTAAGGGCAGCAGTCTGTCTTTGGCTGGGTGAGCAGCAGCTGCATTCTGTTTGCTTCAGGGGTCTCTTTGGAGGCATTGCCATCTGAAATTGTGTGGGAAGGCCTGTTATGGGCTAAACTCTGATCTGTTATGACCCTTTTATATGAAATAAATCCCCAGGAATGGTCCTCCTGATTAAAGTGAATGGTCCTCCAGTGATCTTGGTTGTACAAGCCTCTGGCACAATTGTCTTGTCACTTTCTTTTGCCCTTGCATGACAGTTCTCATGTCTCATCCTCTATGCTACTAACAGCTGAGGTCAGATTAGTTCTTTCTATGGGCAGGGGAGATGGAGGTTAGCTGTCAAATGCATTGTAGGATGTATGGTTGCATCTTGGGTTCACAACAACAAAATGCTAGTATCACCCCTCTCCCATTTACTTGTGTCCCAAATGTCTCTAAAGATTGCCAGGAGTCCTCTGGAGGGGTGTGTGTGTGTTCATGAGGATGGGAAACTCTAAGGGTGGAACACCTGTCTAGTTCCAGCTCTTTATTCTCTTCTAATGTTTTGCAGAGTTCTTGGCATAGGGCCAGTTGTCCAGTCAGGGACAAAAATATGAATTCCCCCATGTGGTAGTGGGCATTAATAGCTTCTCTAGATGGTTGTTGTATGGGAGCTCTCTCTGTTATCCTTTGCTCTGGGTTCCATTCAAGTTGTAGAGCAAGCTTTGTCTGCTTTTCTACCACAGGGGAGATTTTGTGACCCAACCCTTCTACAGCAAACTCCATTGAGGTCAATGGATTTGAGAGCAAAAGGATTTTCCTCTGGACTAAAAGATGATCTCCAGAGGCTTGAATAAAAGGTAAGGGAAAAAATATCAATGGGTCTTGGGGATGTTTGGGGGCAGGAGCCCAACCACAATAAAGGGTCCATTGGGCTAAATCTTGGGTGGCATGGAAGTAGGAGAGACCTCCCAGGCTGAGATAATAGCCTTCTAAATGATGTCTCATGGCCAGACTCTGGAAACCTGGACATCGTCTACGTTCTCAGGTCTTTGGCACAGACTGGAGGTCATAGGGGAAACAGCCTCTTCAAGATTGAGACACTGTTAAAGCGTTGAATTTAGATCAAGAAGCTTTGTTGGTTTCTGGCATACCCGACTTCCGGCTTGAGATTCGTACCACGGCAAGTACAAAATGTTAAATCAATAGTAGCTAGTATTTATTGAGTGCTTATTATGTGCCGGACACTGTTCTTTTAGCTTTTGATGAATTTTCTCCTTTGATCTTCACAAGGTTCCTATGAGTAAGTCCCATTGAATGTAATCTCTTGAGTTACAAATAAGAATTGAAGACATATTCTCAAGGTGGGTCACTCAAGGTCTCACCACACATTTAAGTGGTGGATGCAAAGTAAGAATCACAAACATAAAGCACCCACGCTGAGCCAAGCACTGTTTCATACTTTGCCAGCACTGATTTAATTCTCACAACAACCTGTTGAAGGAGGTACTATTACCATGACAATTTTACAGAAACAATGATCAATTAATTTACCCAAGTTTTCCCCAGCTCAAGGTTGGCACATTTGGACTTTAAACTTGGAAAGCTTGGTTTCAAAGTCTGTGTCATCTAGCCAGTAAACCAAGCTTTTGAGACTCCAGGACCCAGCCTCTTACTCGTGCTCACTGGCGTGAGTAACGCGGTATCTGCATTAGCAGCAATAGGGAGATTTTGAATTTCATCACACCCAGAAAAAGAATCAGATAAATCTATGGAACTGTTAACTCAGTTTTGTGCTTGCATCAAACGCTGAGACTAAGATTGGCTTGCCCATCTGTGACATCATTAGCTCCCTGCACAAGAGAAATGCCCATGCTGAGGCACAAGGCCTGATAACTGAGGCTATCCAGTCTTTGTAAGATGTCTTCGAGGAGCATCAGCAGGCAGAGCGTGATAAGAGGAGAAAGAGAAGGAAGAGAGAAACCTGTGTCATAGGAGAATCATGGGAACAAATCGAGAGGAGTCAGCCTGGAAAAGTCTGTGGTGGAGTGCAGATAGATGTCTTTAGTAACCCTGGGATTCTGAGGGTTAGGCCAGGAAGGGGATACTTCTTGCACTTGACTGTTGTTCTCAATCCCTCTGAATGCATGGGTTTCCATTTTACTAAGTTTGCGCCCTTTTTGATTCCCTCTATGTAGGGAATGGACTTTCTACAGACCCCGATGTAAGCCAATGATAGTTATTGTTTTTTAGATACTCATAGAAATCTAAATTTAGACAGCATATTGTAAGATAGTAGCAAATTAATATCAGTTTATAGGAATGATGCTGACATTAGAATTAGATATAAAAATGTTCCTTCTAACCACTTACCTAAAGATGCATTTAAGAGTGAATTGACCTACAGAGAAAGCTACACCCATGAAGTCTCATCAGCATGGCTGCCTGAACAAAGACAACACCAATAGACATGCTAACAGGAAAGGGGAAAATCTTCTAAGTCCTCAACCTTAGACATAGGTGACTAAGTTCTCGACTAATGCCGAGACGAGAAGAAATAACCTTCCCTGGGAAATGTCCACAAACTGGTGGCCCAATCTCAAGCAGTATGACCTGAAATCATATGCATACAATAATATATTATAAAGACTGACCAGGTTGTATTTATATATTTAGGAATACAGGCCACACATTTGAGACAGCCAGCAAGGAGGGATACATAGTAGGAGTGGAGAGGAAAATGATACATTTTAATTTCAAAAGTAAAAAAAAAAAATTAAGAGTGAATTGACTTGTATAGGATCTACTTTAAGTGCTTAAGAAAGGACAGAGAAAGGCAATTGTGGCAACGTGTTGATTGTTGGATTCAGGTAAGGACTGTATTGTAGTTTCCTGCTTTCACTTGTGTTTGGAAATTTTTCTAACAGAAACTATATTAACAGATTTTACCCATAGATATTTTGACAATACATGGCTAAATTTGGCTGAAATTTCTTGACAGCCCATTGATAGAATCCAGCAGCTTATCCAAATAGGAGTCGGGGTCCAACTCTAGGTATTGACTTGTTTCTCACACTTGCCTCCCTTGAAATGTCCGTTTTTCTCTTGTCAGTACACTGTTTTAATCATCATGTAAAAGCATAGACCCACATATGTTTGGGGGCACCATGTTTCCCTACATCATGCAATGTTCAAATCAAGGTGGGTCTATTTGCCTTCTGACTGTTTCTCTATGGTAGAAGCATTCAAAATCCCATTGCACTCTATCATGCAGTGGTACGCAGGGCTCCTTTCAAGCACACCCCAGCTAAGCCAAGAAACACTCCTAAAGGAACTTTCTTCCATCCCAAGCAAACTACCTAAACCGAAGGAATCCTTGTTCAATGTGGCAGGAAGGGCTCCTAGCCGCACTTATCCTCAGATTTGAGAGCTTCGTCAGAGGGAAGATTTAGGGTGGCTGCCAATTGGTTGCATGGGGTAGAATCAGTTATAAAATTTTATTTTGGGGTGTGTGTGTGTGTGATATGTGCAGGAACACACAGAGACAAAAACCAGTACTGGATCCCCTGGAACTAGAGTTACATTTACCACATGGGTGCTGGGAATCAAACCCAGGCCCCTGGAAGAGTGCGTCTGACCACTGACCATCTCTCTAGTCCCATGCTATAAAATTCAAAAACTTGAAAATCTGAGTTAGGCAACTTGGCCTTGATATGTACATCAGTCCTTCTCCCCTCAACTGAAGATGGAATCTCCATGCCTTCCTCTGAGCTTGGCACATAGCAGCCACTCTGATACATCAATACAGAAATTCTCAGATGTACACAATAGGGTTTCCAGAATGCAAGCTTGCATAAGCAGGGGCTGGGTGTGGTAAGTAAGAACACATATAGATACATGAGACATTGTATTTTATTTCCAAAACGAACCCCCAAAGCTAATGAAAACAGCTCCTGTCAGAGCGGCAGAGCAGGATGAGGACCTGAGATTGCTGAACATATGTTACATCTGATAGAGAAACAATAATAATCTAAGAAAAAAAATAAGCAAACAGTCTGGTGGCATATTGTGACATGAGAACAATGTAAATGTTTTACATTAAGTCAGAAAATAAAGCTTCTCTAAAACCCGAAAAACATGGAAACAAGTGAAAGTAAGAGTCCATTAGGCTGGTGGTACAAAATTAAAGAACGTCAATACACCCCAAGACCCAGTGTCTCCACCTAGCATTCGTACAGCAATGGTTACAGCTTGGGGCACTTTTGTCACTACAGATGCAGCTTGGAAACAACTGGAGACATTGCTTTTTGTCACAACTGGAAGGTTGCTAGTGGCATCTAAGGGGGTATGATTGTAGGGGCTGCAATGCACAGGACTATTCCCACGAAAACTAATCCAGCCAAAAACATGTAAGACTGTGACATCTTGTCCTATAGGAGTGTATTATATAGACAGGGATAAAGTTATCTTTTCAAGACCACGGTATCAGAATTGCTTTGGGCAATAACTTAGTACCATATCTGGTACCATAATTGAATATTACACATTATGTGTAATATTATGTTACGTTTGGTGCATGTATTCACGCACTCTGCAAGAAAGCTAATTAAGATGCAACAATCCTCGCGCTGCCTGCCACATCTCCACAGGCCATTCTGTTATCTGGTGCCCCCTTCTCTTCCTCCTGGCAAGGTGACAGAAGAGGAGGTTGTGAGGGAAGGAAGGTCTTGTGGTGGCTCCAGTTAACCACTGTGAGGTGCTTAGGTGATGCAGAGGGGTCACAGCTTCCATACCAGTCCTTATGAACAAGGCTTCCAAGCCTAGGGACATAAAAGCATGGGAATCCCTGGCTGTTTTGCACTGTAATCTTAGCTTAGCCCACACTTCTAGGTTCCCTGTTTTCCCAGAAACTACCCCTCCCCCCCCCCCCCCCCAGTCACAGCTCATTCCACATTCATTTCCATTTCTGTTTTCCCCAAGGGTGATGGGATTGACGGGGAAAGTTGTCTGGTGGGGGCGGGGGTGCTGCAGGAAGTAATTCTAGCAACCTGTGCGGCCTCCTCCCCAGAGGAACAGAGCCTGGGAGGCCCGCCCCTGGCAAGGGTACTATATGTAGGTTGTTGAGGAAGAAGAGATGGCAAGGCCAAGAAGCCCATCTCTCAGAACCACTTTCCTCAGCCTTTCTATCATCCTGGCAACAAACGTAGAAAAATGAGTTTAAAAAGTCTGGAAAACCTGAGCAAAATGAGGTCTCAAGAAACCAGTGGGGTCCAGTGGCTGCAGGTGGTGGGGTCTTGATTTCAAAGGAGTAAATGTCTCCTGAGCAACCTCACCAGACAGCTTTTCAAACCTGGGGAGACAAGCAGTTGTGTTGATGGGAGTAGCCCATGCTCAGAAAGTTCTAGGGATGGATGCATTGGGAGTTTGAAAGTGAACTAACTCACAGGGTGCCTACAGTGGGGGCTGCTTCCGTGAGCAGGGCAGTCCTGTTCTCAGGGGACATTTCTGGCTGTCCCCTGCCTCTGTTTCTGGAAGTCTCATCAGGCACCCTAAGGTGAGAGAGGGAGGGAAGGCTGGCTAACTTCCCCTCCTCCATACTGATATGTCTGTCTGGTTGTGAAGAGGCTGCTGGCCTTAATTAACCCTCTCTGGTTTCCCACCAGGGAGGTGGGGATTAGGCACCCCCTCCCGACTCCCCGTGGCTTACCTCCTTTTCCACCAGGCCCAGGGCCTTTAACTCATGAGTGTTGTTCTATACTCAAGATTGCAGCTGGGGCTCACTATCCAGATCTGAGGGAGGAGGCCAATAGGAGAAGAACTTGTTGGGCATAGAGATGGAGAAAGATAATTCATTCTGTTTGCTGGGGCGGGAGGACTCCAGCTCAGCCAAACTTGGGACTAGTGAGTGTCAAGCCTGAGCTGGAGAATACTTGGGTTGCCAGGTTGAGTGTCACCCCAGCCGCTCTGATCTGGGCTAACTTTTGTCTCAGGGCACTTGGCAAGAAGTGGCCTGGAGCCAAGCAAATCTTATTGGTAAAGCAAAAAGTTTTCCTTGATTTTTGCCCCCCACCCCCACCCCGGGTTTCCTAGTGGCCACATGCCCTTAGGATCATGTTGCATCCTTTCTTGTCAACTAACACATGCCTCAATTTCTTTTGGGAGTTTAAAAAAGAAAATGCCATTTTTCCCCCCCTGCACTTCATGTTCATGTGGTCCCGATTAACTGTCCTTCGGGATTCTTTCTCTAAGTGGCAGTGGACTGATACCCGGGCTAATCAAAGACCACCACATCCTGTGAGAAATTCCTGACTCAGAGGTAAGCTGATGGTGTGAACTGGGCCAATCAGAAACTTCCCAAAGACTTTATGTATGGCTGCTGATGGAGCTGGTGTATCTTCCACAAGTGTCAGGAAAGAGTTCCCTAGATGGAGAGATATTGGTGGTGACTGCCTGAATTCTGAGAATTGAACTCATGAGGCAGCACAGTCAAAAAAGTCCTGACACCACGGTTCCAGTCCTTCCAAGGAGACTCTAAATAGGCACTTTTTAGCAAAAACTCCCATTGTCCTCCAGTCTTGCCTAGGTGTTGTTACCCAGAATCCTCTGCAAGACTAGCAGTAATAAAGAAAACCATGTCAAGGGTGTTCCCTTCCCATCCCAAGCCTAAAAGACTTGAAGTGCTTGACAGTTATACTTTCAACTGAGATATAGGGACCAAGCAGAACAGAGATGTGGCTTAGGCACAAACCATGCTAAACCAGATCTTGTCCATAGGTATTTGTACATGAAATGGACCGGAAGCAAATATTTTTAAAGTCTCCTAGGGTTCCTATTGTCCAGGAAGCTAACCGTGAGTCTGACCTGACAATGTCCTTTCTTGACCTTTAGAAAGCTGCCCTATGCATTAAGGCATTCCAGCCAGGAGCAGAAAGGAGGCACACACCATGGGTTAGAAAAAGGAACCTCAAGCCGGGCAGTGGTGGCGCACGCCTTTAATCCCAGCACTTGGGAGGCAGAGGCAGGCGGATCTTTGCGAGTTCGAGGCCAGCCTGGTCTACAAAGTGAGTCCAGGACATCCAGGGCTACACAGAGAAACCCTGTCTCGAAAAACCAAAAAAAAAAAAAAAAAAAAAGAAAAAGGAACCTCATTCCACATGGCCAGGAACATCGGCATCTCGTGAAGAATGGCAGTCCAAGGGGACATATGTATATATGGGGTCATATTTGGGTAACAGAATTAAGAGCTAGCTTAGATGGGCCAGGATTGCTTTAAAAGCAGCTGTATAATCAGATATATTTATCCCTCTCAGGTCTCTGAGGTGGTTGAAGAATAGATAGTTAGAGTCTCATAGTTAAATTTTGAGTTGTTTAGGAATCAAGAGGGTGTTCTGGATCTAAGAAGATATTTTTTAAAATTATGAGGCAAGTTAGTATGAAAGCTGAGTTAGATATAGAACTTTAAACTCATGGAGATGGTTAGATAGTAGAATGTTAAAGTCAGGTGCCAAATACATAGGGACTGGACACTGGGAATGTATGCTGAGCCATATAACTCTCATAATTGTGGCCTATTTATTTCTGTTGTTTTATATTGTATTTATAGTTATAAGAAAAAGAACCATTTTTTGGACTGAAAGGGAGAGCTGTTGGGGGGAAAAAAGAAATACCTTAAACTAAAAAAAAAAAAAGGGAAGAGGATGGGGGGGTTGAGGGGGAGGAGGGTGGAAGGGTGGGACTGGAGGGGGGAGTAGGGAGGGGATTGTGATTGAGATGTAACTTGAAGAAATAAAAAATAAATTATTAAAAAAAAAAGCAGCTGTTGCCACCAAGAGGGACACCATCTGCATTGCATCTTTGCATCCTAAAAGGCAGCCAAGGCAGGCTTCCCTAAAAAGCCCAGCCAAAGCTGCTGGCTGCATCAGTTGACCAAGAGACTCGCCTGCTGAGAAAAAAAAAAAAAGAAAAGAAAAGTTTTTGGTTCTTGCCCAGCACACCATAAAATCATTGCTATGGACAAGTGGTGTTTGGGCATTTCCTTTGATCTCTTCTCCGAACAGGATTTTTTTTATTATTATTATTCCTGCTTTCCAATTCCTCTACTGCTAGCATGTTCTGGGTGTGATAGGGCTTGGGGATGGCTGGGTGTAAGGAGTATGCCCCTTTTTCATGTCTGTCCTGGCCCCAAGACTTGAGAGCTCACCTGGCTGAATCAGATTTGGGACTTGACTCCCTTGCAGAGAGAATATGTGTTATCTGTGGGCCCTCAGATACATGTTGCCCCAAAGAGTGAACAGTAGCAGACACAGATGTCTTCAATATTGCCTGTTCCCTTTTAGACTAAGAAGACACCTGATTGTTTTTTTTTTTTTTTTTGGGTGGGGGGTGTCTGGGCATGAGGCAGCCTCCTTTTCTGCAGGGATGGCCAGCTTCTCTCATGAAAATGAGATGTGACTAAAGAAACCCCAAGGTGGCTTTCACAAGGGGAAGAAGGGCCTCCCATTTCTGCACTGATCGATGGGGTTAGAGTGTGCTTGCCCACTATGCTGGACAGTAGTCAGAGGCCATCCCAAAATAATTCAGCCATGTGGTCAGTGTCAAAGCTTCTGAACCTACAAACTCAACAGTCTTGAGTGAATGTCCATGCGTATTTGCTTCTCTTGTTAATTCAGTAGTTCTACTTGGGAGACCATAGAGAGCATCGCCTATAAAAATGACACCAATCCAGGAAAGAAAAAAAACATTAAAATAAAGGAGCAAAAATCTGAAAAGCACAAAGAAATGTAAAGTCTATTATTTTAAAATGCTGTTAGCAAAGCAAGTGTTACATAGCTTCCCAGGGGGTCTGGAGAATGGACAGAGGTCTAGACATTGCTTGCTGTGTCTTCACCCGTCTCTTCTCCATAAAGTTCTTGATGGAATTAGTGATAAAGGATGACACCAGGGTCATGGGGCTATGGCTAAACACATCCACAGCGTGATCTTCAACTCCACCCCATTTCTCCTAAAATACATGCCTCTCTGAGAATTCAACTTTAAGAGTTCAGGCAGCAACAGACATACAATTCATTTCTTCTGTGCCCTCATCTGGTATGGCCTTGCCACTCGGTCATTATTTCAGGAAGAATGTACGCCACTAGCCCATGTACTTGGTTCTAAAAATTATTGTTCATAGGCCTTCTCTTGGCCATATGCAAGTCACAGAACACCATCAACAAATCCCTCATAACACAGGAAGGTGGGGGGTGTGGGCGGAGTGTTTCCATTTGGGAGCATTATCTTTCCCTTTGGTTTATGGAGTAATTTGTTCACAAACATTTTGTGATCAAGGTAGCAGTCTGTGTATGTATTGTCTGCCACTTGTGGTGTTTAGAGCCTACAAAAGAGAGGTTTATTAATGGTGTGATGTTAATTATCTGTTTATCTGAGAGCTTGATTACAAATCTGTAATGGATGTTTAAGTGTCTGGGAAAATTGAATGTCACAATTTTATGTCTTGGAGTGTGTGTAAATAGTAAATAATCAGAAATGCTCAGCAATGAATAGTAAATGAAATTCTATTTTTTAAGGGATTAATGCACACAGGCTCATCAAATTAAAGGTGGGCAAAAGTGAAGTCCTTTCCCTGAACAGCTGCTTAGTCATTAATGCCTCTCCTAGCAAAGTGTTATAAGGGCAGTTGATTGGTTCTTGTGGGTCTTAAGTTTCCCTGTCCATAAAAGAAAAGGGGATGGGCTTAATCTTTGCTACAGACTCATCCATCTTTAAGATACTGGATTAACATGAAATTTCAGGAAACCTTTGCTTACATTTGCATCCCATTTTTAGCACGCTAGTATAACCAGTCACCCACATAAATGGAAGTCAAGTCATACCTTCCAGAACCACTCAGACCTCCAGCATGCCTTTCATTCTTTTACAGGATAGCAGCTGCCTCTAGATAAACAGGCTGTCCCTTTTATTTCAAGGCACTTGTCTGATAAGTTTTCCACTTACATACAATGAAAACTCAGTCTTATGAGGTTTTGTTTCAGGAGCCCAGCTTGTGTAGCCCTCGTGCACCAAACAGAGGAACCTAGCTTCCCACACATACTTCCAGGGAGCCTCAATTCACGAACCAATTCATGAGCCAACCCACTACAGCCTCCTGCATCAGCCCTTCCCCACAGCTCATGGGAATTCAGGAGCCCAGCCTGCATAGCTTCCTGTACCAAGTATGTCTTCCCCTGTTTAGACCAGACTACCTTGTGTGGGAGTCCCTCTACCAGAATTGTGCTGCTCCCAACCCTGGTCAGAGAAGTGTCTTTTTGTAGTGAGTAGGAGCTAATGGAGAGACTTATTAGTGCTGAAACTAAGCAACTGTGAGTGTTCAGCCGTAGATGGAGTATCTATATTAATGCCCTATTCCTAGGCTCAGGAAATATCTCAGAAGCGGGAATGGGAAGAAGGCAAGAGCCAGAGATTTGCTGTGAGATTCTGTACTGTAGGCAACATGGCTGTTGCCTACATGAACTTACAACAGCCCTGGTTACTTTGTGCAAGGACTTGCATAAGATCAAGCCAGTGAAAAATCCCAGGATGGAGAGGAGAGGAACTCTGGGACTGACACCCAAGGAGGTTTTGGCAAGATGATGGGGAAGAGAGAGTCACTTTTCTTCAGGGGTAAGGCTCACTGGTGGGTTCCCCATGCCCCAGTGGATGATCCAACACTCAGGCACATATGGACAGCACTAATTGGATGCAATAGGTTAAAAGTAATTAAAAGGAGGACATGAAGTTGGGTGGGAGATGTGATAGGGATGGTCCTGGAGGGTTTGGAGAGGGGAGACTGAGCGGTGCAGATGGTCAAGATACATTACATATGTATGAAAATTTCAAATTAAAAAATTTTTTCAGCCGGGCGGTGGTGGTGCACGCCTTTAATCCCAGCACTTGGGAGGCAGAGGCAGGCGGATCTCTGTGAGTTCGAGGCCAGCCTGGTCTACAAAAGCGAGTCCAGGACAGCCCGAGCTGTTATACAGAGAAACCCTGTCTCGAAAAACCCAAAAAAAAAAATTTTTTTTTTCAATTCAAAAAAATTAGAAAAACCTTTTAAAACCATTACCAGCTTCAAAACTTCTTGGCCTAAACTTTCTGTGTTTGTATATCCATGTCAATGGAAAAACTAAGTGGTGGGAAGAACACCAGTTGGTGGGAAGGACATTTTCTATCAAGTGATCATAAAGGCTGAACATCTGAAGTCCCCACCCACCACTTACAGAGTGACTTCCCTTTCTCACAACCACCTTTGTTTTATAAGTGAAGGAACTAAAGAGAGGGCAAATGACTCCTCAACACAATACAGCTGGTCCTTCCTGAGATTCAGAAGTACTCAAACCTAGGTTACCCAACTTCAAACTCAACTGCTTTTCAACATAAGGAGCCCCTGTAGTAGTATCTTCTACAATCACAAGGTTTGGCACCAAAAGTGCTTCTCAATTCATCAAAATCTTTATGTAGGTCTCCAGAATAAGAAACCCTAAGATGCCGGGCGGTGGTGGCGCACGCCTTTAATCCCAGCACTTGGGAGGCAGAGGCAGGCGGATCTTTGCGAGTTCGAGGCCAGCCTGGTCTACAAAGCGAGTCCAGGACAGCCAGAGCTGTTAAACAGAGAAACCCTGTCTCGAAAAAACCAAAAAAAAAAAAAAAAAGAAACCCTAAGACTGACTGGTCCTAATTGCTTCTTTCTGCTATATTAGTTCAGGGAGACAGGAAGAAAAAGAAGGGGAGTTCAACTAAAATGTCTTAGTAAAATGAGCCAAAATAAGTTTCAGGGTGCTCCCGCCTTTCTGTCTCTCTGCCTGTGCCCAGTGTCCAGTCCTTAAGTCTGTTGCACTGTGACAGAGTGCCAACCACTAACTGTCAACTGTTAACTGCCCAGGGTTGCTGAGGTGATGTCAGGCCTGGTCATGTGACTTGTTTTGGCCAATGGGTTGTGAGCCAGCCAGCAGCTGATTCTTCTTTCCATTCTTTTTTTTTCCCCCTCTATGTCATGAGACCTTCTAGACTAGATGCTAGTAGCCTTGAGAGGTCCCACAGTAAAAATAAAAAAAAAAAAAGAAAGAAAAAGAAAAAAAGATGCAAGCCCAGCTGGGGCCAACTTCAAGGAATGCCAGATAGACCAAGCTGTGTTGTGAGCCCCTGAACTTGCAGGCTCATTTGTTGTCACAGCAGAATTTAACCTTTGCCGACTCAGTACAACACTCATTTCTTTGTACTAAAAATATTTTTCAGCTCTACAGGAAAAGGCTCCTTAGGAACAGCAGATACTATGTCTTCCAAATCTAGACCAGCGTGCCAGGCAGCCGATGACAAAGGATTTTAGAAGGATCCTATAGAATCAAAATGGAGCTACACATTAATAGAAGTTGGTGGGGTGTCACTCTGTGCCCCAAATTTCTTCAGTTCCACTGTTATTCAAGTAATAGTGCAGGGCATGGCTGTATTTAGTACTTCTAGGGGCCATGCTTTGGGGGATGAGTGGTTCTGAAGGCTGAGGATAGTATCTGAATCTTTTATGTCCTAATATCTAACCTGTACTTTCTAAAAACATCATCTCTGAATCTTGCTGTTTGTGTCTTTGAGTCAGCAACTTACCCTGAGACTCAATACTAGAGGGTCAGTGACATGGCTCCGTAGGTTTTTTAAAAAAAAAGAGAGAGAAAAAAAAAAAAAGCTTGCCACCAAGCCTGACAGCCTGAGTTCAATCCCAGGACCCATATGATGGAAGGAGGGGACAGACACCTGCAAGTTGTCCTCTGACCTGCACATGTGTTCTGTGTCTTGTGACACATAAAATAAATGTGCAGGCTTTTAAAAAAAAGCACAGGGATGAAGAGATGGCTGGGGGGGGGGGGTTATAAAAGCACTTGCTGCTCTTCCAGAAGACTCTTATTCGGTTCCCAGCACCCATGTCAGGGGCTCATAACTGCCTGTAACTCCAGTTCCAGGGGAGCTGACACTGTCTTCTGGTTCTGCTGACACCACGTATGCACAGAGACACACATAAATAAAAGTCACAAGGAACACAATACAAGAGGGAGAGAGGGAAAGATGGAGGGGAAGGAGACAGGGGAAGGGAGTGGAAGAGGGGGGAGAGGAAGAGGGGAGCCGAGCCCTGTCTGGACATATAGATGCCTTAAATATGTCAACCCTCCTAAGCACCATGCCCTATGAGTGGAGGAAAAAAGCCTGAGGAAAGGCTCTTGGCCCAGGTAATCACCAAGAAGATTCAGATGTTTCTTCTGTCATGTGCTGTGGTCCATGTATGTGGTCTTAGGTCAGCAGTATAGCAAGAGTAGCCAGCCTTGAGTGCACCAACGTTGAGAAAGACCCTGGCCATGTTTCCCTTACACTGTCCACATGGCATTCATAGCAGAATGAACTCAGAAGTGAAAATGCCCTTCAGGATTGCCCCACATTCAGCTGATACAAAGAGGTAATCCCATCCCCATTACAGGAAATACAGGTTGTACAGAAGGATCCATTTCAGGAACTTCTCCCTTGCCTAGGTCCTTGTTTACACTGCATGTCAAGGAGTAGCCTGTTCGCTGTGTTTGGACTCCGGGAACTGCAGGGCCCCAGGGCAGGGGCCGTCTGCAGCTGAGAAAGGGCTCATTGACACTCTTCCTTAATGCTGGTAACACAAAGGGATGTCTCAGTATGTGTTATGGGAAATGCTACCTGATGTTGCCGAAAGATATCACTTGTTATATCCCAAGAGTGCTCCAGAATCTGTCAACTTTCAGCCCATGGCTGGTGTATCCCAAATCACGATGACAGATTTGTTCTGTTGCTCTCAGGTGATGCGGAAGTGGGTATCTATCCTATCTCCATCCATCCAGCCCCAAATGATTACCTTCCAGCACCTTCCTCTCCAACTCTTTGTTCCAAGTTACAGGCTCAACCATTCCTCTACCCAGAGTAGATAGAAAATAATGTACCTATACAAACAATGCTGATGTGCTCCACAGGCAGACACTGTGGCTTAAAATTCACCTTATGATCCTCAGACTTGGGCTGGTGAGGTGGTTAAGGCAGTTGCTACCAAGCCTGACAACCTGGGTTGGATTCCCAGGAGCCCACATGGTGGAGGAGAACCAGTTCCCACAAGTTTTCCTCTGACTGCCACATGTATGCTGTTAAACATACATACACCACACACCATACAAATAATTGCAATCATTTTTTAAAAATGCTCAGACTCTTATTTTTTGAGGTGGTTCCATTAGTTGTCATATACAAGGAAAGTCTTCTCAAGTTCCTCTCACAGATTGTCTCTGTGGAGCTTGTCTTTTGAGCAGTCCAGACTCCCTCCCTTGGGCCACATTTGGACGCTGTCCACTGGTCAGTATCAGGGTAAAAAGTCCTTAAAGCTATGGGGGCATCTCTGCTCCCAGAAACAGACTGGGCAGCTGAGGGGTGGGATGTCACAAATGGCATGAGAGAGGCCAAAGGGTACAGCAAGTTGCCCAACTAAAGCCAAAGCCTGCTCTTGCAAAGCTCATTCAACTTAAATTTCCAGTGATTTCATTGGAAGTTTTAATTGGTGGGCTCTCTCCCTGACCCACTCAGGAAACAAATACAGACAACAGACAAGTCTAACACGTGGCTTGTTTCTACCTGAACATTCATAAGGGACAATGTTCTTAGAAACATGGGAGAGGCCTGAACATGTATGTTAAGAGTGTCCAGCTTCCTGGAGACAAGAAGAAAACCTGAGACTCCAGGTTTCCTGTGGGCCAGCCTTGACCTCAGCAGTTCCAACATGTCAGCCCTTTTTTATGTCCCTCATGGCATCCTGTCAGCCCCTGAGACAGTTCCATCCAAGTCATCCCTGGATTGGCAATGAGGAAACTGAGTCACACAGGGGACACGTGACTTGTCTGAGTGGCAAGCTTGTCAGGCAGTAGCAAGATGGGTAAAGCATGTATCACCCACTGTCACTATGACATTGTGGTCAATGGAAGAATTATGTAGATCCATGATTCTCCAACTGAACTCAAAAACAAAAGCAAAACAAGAGAAACAAAGCCTATAGAAGTATTGTATCCTATTTCACAGATGGGGAAAATGGTGCTTTTTAATAAGGGGCTTACCAAAGGTCACCAAGCTTTGAATGGGGTCGGGGGGGTTGAATCTGCAGGTGAGATTTCCGTCCACCTCTTAAGGTAGCTGCGTATTAGAAGAGCAGAGCCCTGTCGGGACAACTGGACACCTTAAATATGTTAATCCTCCCAGCCACCACCATGCCCTGTGAGTGGAGAGAGGAAGCCTAGGGAACAGCTCTTGGCCCAGGCAATCAACAAAAAGACTCAAAGGAATGTATGGACAAAATGTTACTGGAGATGACTGTCACACTGCAGGCTCATAGCAGGCAGTAGAATGGACCTGCACAGTGAGGACAGCCAATGTCCTGTGTCCTCACAGATGGCTGCCTTCTGGCTCCAGAGCTCTGGCCAGCAGCCCAATGCCACAGCCTCGACCTACTTCCATTCACCCAGTTAGCCGTATGGCCCATTTCTTTCCTGCAAAATTATTTCCTAACACTGACTGGGAATCGCGTGCTGAGCACAGCATTTATGATCTTGGACGTGAAGAAAAAAAGAAAAACCTCTTTAAATTTGCAGAACAGTATCTGGGAACCAGGAAAAATTAAGATCAGAGTCTCAGATGGACCTCTACTTGCATTCACATTGGTTTCCTTTCTACAACTGCCTCAAATCCCTGGGCCCAGAGGGAGCTGTGGATTGCAGTACCAATTGCCTTTCAACTACTACCTATTAGAATAAAGTCTTTCCCAAGCTTGCTTTTCATCGAGGCATCTTAAGTACCTTAAGTTGCCAATAAAACCCACTGTCCACAGAGGGCCCTGCTGCCGGAATCAAGGAAAGAGTGAGTGTGGGTAAGTGATGTTAAGGTAGTAATTAGGCAAGGTAATTAGACCCTGTTGAAAGAGCTCAGCTGCAAAGTGCAGAGTGATAAAGGGGCTGCCTAGACAACTAAATGGGTGTAATTAGATACAAAAGCTCCCTTTCTCTCTCCCTTTCTGCTTCTCAGGCTTTTCTGATTCTCAAGTCCAAACCTGCTGATCCTCCCAGTTGCTTTTTTCTTTTCTTTTTTTTTTTTTTTTTTTGCCTGCAGCCCCAGAGACCTGGGGAGCGGTCTGTCCCTTGGCCAGCCCACCTCCTACTACTCTGCACCCCGGAGTTCCTTATCTTTGTCTCTACCTTATTGCCACACTCTCCCAAAAGAGAACTGCAAACTCTTAAGGGTTTTCAGAGCATAGGGTTACAAAAATAGCCAGCTGGGAAGTTAAAAACCTATATATACATCTGACAGCCATGAGCTCTTGTTTTAGTCCCCAACTCTCCTCCAAAATTGATTGCCTGCTCCATTGGCTCTGGAAATGGGGCGCACCCATTGTGGGCGTTGACTCCTGCCCCAGATGAGCTTTTCAATACACCAACTAGAGCGAATCCCTCTCTTACTCAAAGCCCTCTCTGACTTCCCGGTGTGCTCAAAGTGGCCTCTAGGCTTCTTCCCTGAGTGCTTTGTGATCTGGCCTCTTCCAGCCGTGCTCACTCTCCTCCCCAGGATGCTGTGTGCCTGCTTGGTCTGAATCCCCTCTTACGCTTTGAGCCTCAGAACATCTCCCCACCCAGGACATTTGCACTGGCTAGTACTTCCCTATCTTATCATGTGAGTCTCAGCTGAAATGTCACTTCCCCAAGGAAATCTTCCTTGTTCACCTTTGGCCCAGCCGTTTTCTGTCTCATTTGATCTTTTGCTTTCTTCAAACCACTAAACACATCCAGAAACCACTTGTCTTGTCTCCTGTTGTTCCTGATCTCACCACTAGGCTGCAGGCTCCCCTTGAGAGTAAACATTCCCTTTCACTGTTAAAGGGATGCATCTGAAATCCTCCAAACAGTGGTGACCTGAAAGAACATTAGTATTTCCCTTGTCCCTACCTGGGCAACCAAATTCACTTTGCCTCCGGTTCCAGTAATCTCTCCCAACCCTGCAGTTCACATTACTTGCCTGGGTTGCCTGCTAGTGTGCTATCTCGGTAAATAAGAAAAACACGTCAGTTTTTCACTCACTAACGTCTATGAGAAGTCCATAAGCACAGTTCAGGAGCAACACTTCCACCAAGCAAAACATGTTTCTAACTTAACAGGAAAGTGGGCAAACAGCTCAGCAAGGTGGTCCCTGACAGGGTGTTGCAGTAGAGGAGTACCCTATGCCCCCAAAGAATGGAGAAAGTAGAGATGGAGAGGGTAGGGGTGGAAGAGGGTAAGGACAGAGAGGGTAGGAATGGACAGGGTTGGGGTGGAGAAGAGAGGTTAGGGCAGAGAAGGTAAGGATGGAAGGGGTAGGGTTAGAGAGTATATTTGGGGAGAGGTTACACATCTCCTTGTCACTAAAGGATCTGGCCAAGTGACCAATAAATGACTCTTGAGCAACTGTCTTCAGGCATTTCCAAAATGATAAGGGCCTCTGAGGGGAATCTAGGATGGGTGAGGTCTTTTAGATCCACAAGTCAGAGAGCTGTGATGTGAGCTCCATTTGCCCCGAGGTGCAGGTGTGTGCCAGGGTGGGGGGAGGCAGGCATTTCAGGCAGGCATTTGTGGGAACTGAGTTCCTGCTTCATCTGTCTCTAAGGAGCTATGTGTCCTTGAGTTTCATGGTTTCTGGCCGGCTGGCATTTAGCAAAATTGGAATTTTCCATGCTTTGTACTTTTTCCAAGAGCATCTAGTTTCTCCACCCACTGTCCCCCTGGCACCAATATACTGAATAGTCACATTTTAGCAAAACACCAAGTGTTCTGAAAAAAAAAATGCAATTAGTAGTGGTAAATGTGATCTTTGCTCCGATATGGTCATAATTTTGAAAGAGGAAATAAGACCATAAATTTAGAAAAACACAGCAGGTTAGCACCATGTCTTATATTACTAATCATTGTATCCATGTCAGACTAATTACCCCAAGTTGATGTCGCAGACCCTTTGTTCCATTTTTTTTCTAATTTCTACCACACTTTCTAACTGTAAGACATCCATCTACAACAGTGGTTCTCAACCTTCCTAATGTCATGACCTTGTAATACAGTTCCTTCCTCATGTCGTGTTGACCCACATCATAAAATTATTTTTGCTGCTACTTTATAACTAATTTTACTACTGTTATGAATCATAATGTAATATCTCACATGCAGGATATCTGCTACTCAACCTCTGTGACAGGGTCTTTTGACCCCCAGGGGTTTTGACTCACAAGTTGAGAACTGCTGATGGCAAGCACTCTGCCTATGGCCTGATAAACAGATGACTTCTGTAGTTACCGTCATCCTTGCCAACAGACACAGAGGACCTGGGGTGCATCATGAGAGAGATGAGGTATAACCAGTCTCAAGAGTGCCATGTGAGGGGCTGGAGAGACGCCAAATCGATGAAGTACTTGCCTTCATTCGCAAAACGTGTGAGGACCTGAGTTTGGACCCTCAGAACTTATAAAAATCCAGGTCGGGTGGTACATATGTATAACCCCCCAGTGCTTGGGAAGTAGAGTCAGAGGATCCTTGGAGCTCACTAGTCTGCCAGCCTAGCCAATCAATGAGCTCCAGGGTCAGTGAGAGATCCTGTCCCCCCCAAAATAAGGTGGAGCTCAGTAGAGGAAGACATCTGATACATACCTCTGACCTGCACATGCATGGGCAGGCACAAGCATTCGCACGAAGCAAACATACACACACACACACTCACACAAACACGAATACACACCTTTACACAGGTCCGTGTGTGCACACGCACTCAAACACATATATCTCATACACACACACAGGAACACACACACACGTGCATGCACCCACTCAAACACATCACACACACACACACGAAAACACACACACACACACACACACACACACACACACACACACACACACA
>CAJQZJ010004888.1:6341570-6391015 GCA_907164525.1 Lophiomys imhausi
CACACACACACACACACACACACACACACACACACACACACACACACCTTCAAACATGAAATTATAGGAGCCAGAGAGATGCACCAGTCCTTAAGAAAGCACACTGCTTTTGCAGAGGATTTGGGCTGGATTCTTAGCGCTCACCCTGCATGGATCATAACCACTTTGTAACCCCAGCTCTGGGGATTTGATGGCACCAGAACTCACATGCACATACCCACACAGAGACACATACATACATATTTTTCAAAATGAAACCAACTTCTTTTATGACTAAAACTTGATTAAGATATTTTAAAAACTCAGTTTGTAGAAAAACAGTAACCATGAGTAAGATTAATTTGGAGAACATGAGGAAAATATTAGGAAATCAGTACATGTTAATAACCTGTGTTCCACAGATCAAAAGAACAAATATATATATATATATATATATATATACATACATATGTATAGATAGATAGATATAGAGAGATACCATCATATGTGTGTGTCATATATACATGTATATATCTACTATCCTGCTATTTAAAAGAAATTGTAAACAAGATCCCAATGAACATATGTTTTAAAATAATAAACTAGACTTGTGCTAAATGAGTATTTATGGAATCTTAACATACTGCAAATTTATCCAAGTCACAGCTCTGAAGACACTAAAATGTGAAATACATATCACAAAACTGCCAGGCTCCTGGTCTCTGTGGGGGATGCATAGTGCTGTAGAATGTCGAAAGTGGGAATTTGCCACTGTAGCTGTGTTGGGAGAATGGGTTAATTCTCCCAGGAACCAATTCTCCTGAAACAGGACTATTAGAAAGTGCAAGGCTCAGGCCAGTCTTTTAATCCCAGCATTTGGGAAGCAGAGGAAGGCAGATCTCTGAGTTTGAGGCCAACTTGGTCTACAGAGCCAAGTCCCGGGACAGCCAGGGCTATCCAGGGAAACCCTGTCTCCATAAACCAAATAAATAATTAAGTGCATGACTCCCTTTGAATAAATAAGTAGAAAGTGTATGGCTCCCTTTGAATGACTGACTGACTGACTGAATGAATGAATGAGTAAAAAGTGTATGACTCCCTTTGCTTTCTCTTCTATGTGCACCTACTCACCAAGTCGTACCATCTACCATGTTAGAGCATAGAGTGGAGCTCTCACCAGACATATCTGCTCCATCTTGTAACTTCCCAGCTTCTGGAGCGTCTTGCTAAATAAGCCTCTTTTCAAAACCGAACTTCCAAGTCTCAAGTGCTCTGTGATAGCAAAAGAAAATGACGGAAGACAATACTTGTTTTATGCAGTACTCACAGTGCACAGCCACATGTATAGATTAAAATGGTTCAAAGACCATATAATTACACTGAACACTGGAATGAAGTAAGCATTGTAAAACGTACAGCACGGACTTCTCAGTTCCAGCACACCTGGGATTTTTTTTTTTTTTTTTAGTGGGCGCATGTGCGCGTGTGCATCGTGGAAGACAGAGAATAGCTTTTGGGAATGGGTTCTCTCCTTCCCCTGTGTGGGCGCTGTGAGGTCGTGTGACAGCCTCAGGCTGTGAGGCGCGGCAGCGAACCCCGATACCCCTGAGTTGTCTCACTGGCCCTACTGATGCCGACTAGACAATCTTTACTGTGAGGGAGGGGTCATCCTCTACTTTCAGGGCATTCAGTGCAATCTACTGTTAGATGTCAGGTGCCACCTCCGTTCCCCGATCCCACTGGTCACCCGTCAAAAATAACAGAATTGGAGGTCTGTCTGGCGATATCTTAGAAATCTAGGAATAACCTTGCCTCAAGACCCAGCCATACCACTTCTGGGTATACACCCAAAGGACCTCTCACGGAGACATAGGGAAGTCTCCTCATCTATGTTCATAGCAGCCTTATTTGTAATAGCTAGAAATTGGAAACAACCCAGATGTCCCTCAACTGAAGAATGGATTAAAAAATTGTGGTACATCTATACAATGGAATATTACTCAGCTATCAGAAACAATGAAATCATGCAATTTGCAGCCAAATGGATGGATCTAGAGGAGCTCATCCTGAGTGAGCTAACCCAGTCTCAGAAGGATGCACATGGCATCTATTCACTTATAGTAGGATTTTAACTATATCGTACAGGATATCTGTACTACAACCAACACATCAAAAGGAACAAGGACATAATTTTTTTTTTATCTTTTTCTTATTCCTTCTTTTTTTATTTTTTTCTCTTTCCTTTTCCCTTCTCCTTTTCCTCTCTTTTTTTGTTGATATTCTTTATTTTTGTGGGTTTGTGTGTTTGTTGGTCTTTTTTTTAGTATTCCCCCAGTAGCAATGAGACACCATTCACTGGCAGTACTGCCTCGTAGGCCCCCGGTGAATGAAGAGGCTCTTGACCCTCATATGACTCCTGATCTGTGGTGAGAGACTGTTAGGCAGGGACACTCCACCCCAGAGGAGCAAGACGGAAGGGTCAGGGGGTAGAGCATGGGAGGGTGGGGCTAGGAAGTGGAAAAAGAGGACAATATGATAAGGATGTAACCTGAAGCAACAAACAAATAAATTTATCAACTAAAAGAAAAGAAAAAAAAAGGCAGGGGGCAGGGCTGAAACACTGTGAATGGAACAGAGGATACAGCCATTCGGCCTGGATTTGCAGACCTCCAGGTGTAGAGAAGACGTGGAGCTAAGGTAAAATACAAGAGAATTGTGGTGTTGGCCCATGCCTTTGACTTCAGCGGAGACGGGGGTGGGGGGGGTGGGGGGGGAGGGAGCACCTTAGAGTTGGTGGTCTTATGTACTCTGGAGTCATACGGAGCGGGGTAGTGAGGATGCATACTCTTGGTCCCACCATTCAAGAAGAGTACACCCTTGGTCCCAGCTCCCAGCACACTGGAGACAGAAACAGGCAGATCCTGGAGCTCAGGGTCAGCCTGATGCAGGGCAAATTCTAAATAGAGAAAGACTTCGATCCAGGAGTGGTGGAACACATCTTTGATCCCTTCAGATGAGAAACACAGGTCCCTGTTCCCAATAATTAGAGTTCAGAGACACACACATGGGATTTGGAGGGACCTAGGTTTGGAGGCTACTTACAAAAGGCCGTCTCGATGCAGGCAGATTGTCCTTTGGGATCTCAAAATATATACACTAGAGCTGGTTTAGCTCCAAGGTGACAGAATGATTTTTTCTTTAACCCGGATTGAAAGATAACGCTTTATATGTTGTCAGAAGGCCAAATTTGCTTCAGAAGTACTACCTAGCCCCCCCAATCCCCCCCCCAGAAAAAAAAAAAGAGGGCAATTGTCCTAGGGTTGGGATTGGGGCAGGGCTCTGTTCTTATCGTTCCAGGAGAATCGAAGTGTCCATTAGGGGAGCCTGGGGACGGCGGACAGCGGAATCCTCAGCAGAGAGCAGAATCAGGCACCAAGGAGGATGAGTGACCCAGTTGATTCTGCCTGGCAGACTTCCTCAATAGCTGTCTCCATCGGGGGCCTGCAACCACCACTGCAATCCAGTGTCGCTGGGACCGTTCAGCTCTACACAATGCCCCGGCCGGAACCTCAGTGAAGCCTGCAAGATCAGCTTCTGCCTACAAACCCCTTAGGTCTTCTAAACAGCTGAGAACAGAAGGACTGAACATAAAAGGATTGTACTAACATTTTTAATCATTTTTCCCATTTGGGTTGGGGCCCCAAACAGGTCTACTACGACCCAAATCAGCAGGAAGTCACTTTAAGAGAGCGACGTCCCATGCCCATAGGGTGGGGGAGGGTGTTTCTCCGCCCTTCTTTTTGGTTATTTGAAGGTTAACTGAAAACTCTGTTATGTAGGGGAAGAGACTACAAGCTGATAAATGATCCTGTCTTAATGGGTTTTGGAGGTTAGCCCCAGGGAATTCCTACTTTTCCTTTTCTGTATCCTTCTTCCTCTCCTATGTAGGAGTGCATGGGCTTGAGAAAAATGAGATATAGACATAGCACAGGAAGGTCCAAGAAGAAGGGGCAGATTATTGAATATGCCCTTATACCTTTGTATATTGAGACAAAATTAGTAGTTTATTTGGCTAAAGTGGTATTGACCATTGTTTATTGTGCAAAAATAAGATTGTATTGGATTACATCGGTATTGATCTTTGTATATTGATACAAAATTAAGATTATAGTTGGCCACAATGGTATTGACTCTTGCATATGGACGTAATATTAAGATTATATTGGGCTACATAGGCATTGATCTTGGTATATTGATACATAATTAAGAGTATATTTAACCACAATTGAATAGATCTTTGTATATTGATACAAATTTAAAGATAATGCTTCCCAATGGTATCATACCTAGAGATACTTAAAAATAAAATGTGAAGCTCTGACCACTTGATACCAACCGTCTAAAACGGTCTAGGATAGTTAAAACATACTCCTAGTCATGCAAACATGTCTCTTTGTTAGCTACTATGACAGTCTATCACAGATATTCTTTAAACTACCCAGTAATCAAGTTGCTAAGAGACAAGCAACATTTGCTTATCTAAATACAAGAGATGGTTAGGGCATCTTCAAAAACCCCTAGAGATCTGCAGAATATGGCATTCAAAGATGTTATCTTAAATCAAGATTTTTTTTTTGATATCGAGACATATCAGCGCCTGACAGCACCCCCTATTCTACTCCAAGTAGAAGATAAGCATCGAAGAACCTCCACTGTAAGATGGTTGATTTAGGGGCAAGCCTTTTTCTTGGCATGAAAAAACCCCTTGCACCAACTGCAGACAGACTGCTGTCCAAAAAGGACAAAACTTGGTAGCAGGGAAGTCGACAGCCTAACTCTGCCAAGACAGGGTAGGTAAGTCCTTCATAATCCCTGCTCTACAACAAATGTCTGTCAGAGAAACAGGACCCAAAGGCTGAAGATTGATGCTGGAATGTATGGAGAGAAAATGGGAACTGTCCAGGCAGTTATTGGTATGTTCTTTCTTAGTTTTGGAAGCTGCAGGCTCTGCACTTCCTGTATAAGCAAATATATTTATCCCTCTCAGGTCTCTGAGGTGGTTGAAGAATAGACAGATAGAATCTTATAGTTAAATTTTGAACTGTTTAGGAATCAAGAGGGTGTTATAGATCTAAGAAGATACTCTTAAAAGTGTGTTGCAAGATAGTATGAATGTTGAGTCACATATAGACCTTCAAACTCATGGAGTTGGGTAGATAGTAGAATGTTAAAGTCAGGGGCCAAATAGGTATAAACTGAAGATTGGGAAGGTATACTGGGCCAATTTACTCTCATAAATGTGGCATATTTATATCTATTGTTTTGTATAATACCTACTGTTATAAGAGAAGGAACCAGCTGTTGGACTGAAAGGGGAAACCTCTGGAGGGAAGAGGGTGGAAGGGCGGGTTAGGAAGGGGGAATAGGGAGGGGTTTGTTACTGAGATGTAACTTGAAGAAAAAAAAAATAAAGTATTTATAAAAAAAAAAAATAACAGAATGTTAAATGTCCCTGAGAACGAGATTCACCTTTAGTTGACAGCCGCTGGTATAACACCATATTCCATGTGAGTTTGACCAGATCTATTTTTAAAACCCTGTGTGCCACCCAGACTTAGAGTGCTTGCATAGTGTGCATAAGGCTCTGGGTTCAACCTCCATCTTCTCTGCCCCACAAGCCTACATGTAAGTGAATGTAAACGGTACAAAACAAGAGAATAACACTCTGCAGTAACTGAAAAAACTGAGGTATAGCTTATGTTTTCTAATAATTTAGCAGTAAAAGCATCTCAATGTGAAAATGTGCTTTTTAGAGTCGGAACAGCTTATTCCCGAGACCCCACCAGTGCTGGCTGGCAGTGTTAGCTCCATCAGACAGACTGACGGTAATAATTCCTTTGTCCCTCTTGATTTCTAACACTCTGCCAGGAAGCCGGGGCTCACCATGTGTCCCCACATGAGTGTGCCAAATCACCAATTCCACTTACATCATCCCCCACAGGACCCTCTCAGCCATTTAGTTGGTTTGGTGTGTCAACTAGACACAAGGTAGAGAAAGTCTCAGTTGAGGAAATTCCTCCATGAGACTCAGCTGCAAGGCATTTTTCTCAATTAGTGATCAATGGGGAAGGACTCGGCCCATTATGGTTGGTGCCATTCCTGGGCTGGTGGTCCAGGGTTCTACAAGAAAACAGGCTGATCAGTACAAGGGGAAGCTCTTGACCCTCATGTGACTGATGAACTGAAGGAATATATGTGAAAGCCCACCTCATCTGAGGAGGAGAGGACTGAGAAGAGGAAAAGGAAGGGAGGGTGTGAGGGAGAGAGAGAGGGACCAGGAGGGGAGGAGGGAGGAGAGTGTGATTGAGAAGTAACTTGAAAAAAATAATTTAAAAAAAGGGTAACTAAGCCTAAAAAATATAATAAAAAAAAAAAAATTCAAATGTGCCGGGCGGTGGTGGCGCACGCCTTTAATCCCAGCACTTGGGAGGCAGAGGCAGGCAGATCACTGTGAGTTCGAGGCCAGCCTGGTCTACAAAGTGAGTCCAGGACAGCCAAGGATACACAGAGAAACCCTGTCTCGAAAAACCAAAAAAAAAAAAAATTCAAATGATAATTTACCAAAGGCATACTTACCTTACTGGCATGAGAGGAAAAATGGTTTTAATTTCAAGTTAGAATGTTAGACTGTAGGTTGTCACATAGCTCACACACTCTTGGATATTAGCTTTTAGGTTTTCTTATATATAAAGGATATTTTTGTTTAGTATTAAAATGCAGTTAAGAGATTTAAAATATAAGTAAATTAAGGGTTACTACAGTTCAAACTGGTTTTCTAAATCTCTAAGAGTTGAAGTAATTTGGAGATAAAATAAAATATTTGGGCAGGGAGGTATTAGCCCATGCCTTTAACCCCAGCAGTGACAGGCAGATCACTATAGAGTTGTCTTCTAAATTCTAGAGTAACAATGAACAGGGTGGTGATGGTTCACACCTTTAATCCCAACACAATGGAGACAGAAGCATTCAGATCTCTGAGTTCAAGGCCAGTCTGACACAGAACAAGTTCCAAATAGAGAAAATTTAGATCCACAGGTGGTGGTTCACACCTTTAATCCCAATAATTGGGAGGCAGAGGCAGGCACATAGGATATACAATGATTCAAGTTTAAAAGCTACTTGCAAAAGTCATGCTGAAATTCAAAGTGAATTGTCCTTTGTGATCTCAAAATATATACATGTAAAGGTATGTTTAGTTCCAAAATATCAGAATTTATTTTTAATCTCAATTGAAAAATACTTTTTATATTGTCAAAAAAACCCAAAACCCAAAAAACAAAACCTCAATTTGCTCTAGGAAAGATATTACCTACCCAAAAAAACTGGCTCCCCAGAGTTAGGATTAGGGCAGGGTTCTGTTCTTCTCTTTCTAGGAGATTAAAAGCATCCCATCTAAAGAGTCCAGGGACAACTGCACAACTGAAACTTCTGAAGAAAAGGGACCAGACACCAAAGAAGATAAGTAGCCCAGATGACCAAGCCTCCCAGACTGCCTCAATAGCTGTTTCCTCAAAACTCTACATCCAGAACAACTTCAAAACGGCCAAATAAGATGGTTCAGCCCCACAGACTGTTCCATCCAGGACTCCAGTAAAGCCCTGAACTTTCCCACCCAAAGTTCAGCTTCTGACTACAAACTTCTTAGGACATTTAAATGTCAGAGTACAAAAAGACTGGACAACAAATGTTACTATTAACTTGCTTAACCATTTTTCCATTCTTATTTGGGCCTCCAAACAGGTTTCCTACATCCTAAATCAGCAGGAAGCAATTTTAAGAGAGCAACGTCCCATTCCCAGAAGGTGGATTGGGTGATTTTTTTGGTCATTTGATGGGTTATAGATGTTTGTTGTTGTTTAGGGGGGTTGGTTCCAAGTTGTTACCTGGTCTTGCTAAACAAGGTTTAGGAGGTTAGACCCAGGGATTTTCTTTTCTCTACCCTTCTTTCCTATGTATGGTGGGGGGAAGACTTGAAAAGAAAAAAAATGGGGATTTAGACATGATATAGGAATGATAAAGAAAAGGAGTGGATTATTGAATCTGCTCTTATATCTTTGTATATTGATACAAAATTAATAGGTGGTCTTCAAAAACCTCAAGAGATCTGTAGGATATGGCTTTCAAAGATGTTTTCTTAAGATTTTTTTTATATTGAGACATGTCAGCTCCTAATAGCATTCCTCATTCTACTCCAAGTAGGTGATGAGCATTGAAGAATCTCCATTTGGAGATGGCTGCATTAGTGGCAAGCTTGTCACTGGGCAAGAGAAAGTCCTTGCTTCAACTGTAGACAGAATGCTGTCCGAAAGGACAAAACTTGGAAGGAGGTAAGTCGACAGCCTAGCTCTGCCAAGACAGGGTAGGCAAGTCCTTCATAATTCCTGCTTTACAATTGATATCTGTCAGAGATATTTGGCCAGAAGGCTGAAGATTGATGCTCCAATGTTATAGAGAGAAATTGGGGACTGTCCAGGTAGCCAGTTGTCTGCCATTTCTTAACCATTTCTTAGCTTTGGAAGATGCTTGCTCTGTACTTCCTGTTCATTCAGATATATTATCCTTCTCAGGTCTCTGATGTGGTTGAAGTCTAGATAGTTATATTCTTACAGTTAAATTTAAAGTTGTTTAGGAACTAAAATGATGTTCTAGGTCTAAGAAGATGTTTTTAAGTTGATAATGCAAGTTAGGATGGAAAATGAGTTAGGTATAGAACTTTAAACTCATCGCGATAGATAGTTAATAGTATATTATTATCAGTTGCCAAATACATATTGCCTGGATGTTGTGAATATATGTTATTCCTTATAATTTTCATAATTGTTGCCTAATTGTTCTTATAGTTTTGTATTGTATTTATTGTTATAAGAAAAAGCCTTTTATTGTACCAAAAAGGGGAGTTGTTGGTGGGGGGGAAGATACACCTTAAATTAAAAAAAAAGAAGCAGAGGGTAGGCCAGAGAGGGGGACAAGGGAAGGGACTGTGATTGAGATGTAACTTGAAGATATAAATGTTGAAAAAAAAAAAAGAAAGAAAGAAGGCTGAGCAAGCCATGTGAGCAAGCCAGTAAGCAGCACCCCTGCATGGCCTCTGCATCAGCTCCTGCCTCCGAGTTCCAGCCCTGTGTGAGTTCCTGTCCTGACTTCCTCCAGTGCCGGGCTATGGTCTGGAAGTTTAAGCCTAATAAACCCTTTCCTCCCAACTTGCTTTTTGGTAATGGTGTTTTGTAGAAGCAATAGAAACCCTAAGACAAATATCTGAGGCTCAAATGGCCTTAATATTAGGTGGATTCTCCATGGGAAAACCCACAGTGAGCTTTCATTGATTTTGGCCAGCTATCTACATGTCCCTGAGAAACAACTTCAACCTGCCTTCATACCAGTGTGACATCTCCATTCTCAGTTCTCGAAGCTGATGAGCAATGCCCTATACAATTGGGAAAGGACAATCCCTTTCTACCCCACTGATGCATGAACAATTTTGAAATACCTCTCCCCTCAAATTATATCTCAATAGATGCCTGCTGCAGACCACGGTGTAGTGGTCTCAGCAACCGAACCAGGTTTCAAGAAGTTTTCAGGTGGGGAGCGGATTCGGCGTGACAGACAACACAACTCAAGAGAAGTTTCAGTGTTGCTGCAAAGCTTTATTTTTTTTCAAAGCAGAATTTATATAGTAAAAATCAGGAAGTGTGATCATAGTTACATAGCCAAAAGCATAAACATATGTTGCTAAGAAATACCTGCTGATCTTGGAAGGAACATTGAGCTTCTTGGTGGCTCGATTGACTGTGGTCAACGAACCGGACAGTTTCTAACCATTGTGTTTCATTTTGAAACAGACCAGTATTTCAATGTCTTTTTTTCTAAATCTCTTTTTACTTTCTCAATTGTTTTTCATATCCATGAACGCTTATTTGTTTTCCCTTTTACACTAGCAAGTATTGGAATGTTTTTTGATAGCTTTAACAAAATCTCCTAATGTTTTAGCTTTATTTAATGTCTACCAGGGAGGACATGATCTCCTAAGTCTTTTTATGAAACCTAAGCTATTTTTTTACCATCATCTATCATTTTCATAGGAACACCAGGTACATAGAATTTATTTGTTAATGTTCTCTGATTTTTTTTGTATCTTGGCTGAGATCCTAACTCTTTTTCCTGTAGAAGATTAATAGCTTCATGTACTAGCATATTAGAATTGTTCTGTATTATTTGTACAAACTGTTGCAAAGGACTATTATCTGTATCTGAATTATTCATAGTTAGTATAATGTTTGGGTTTTCTGAAACATCTAGTCTTTCTTTTTGTGGGGCTGTTGCCATCTGTTTAGGGGTAGACAGCGTATTTTAAGTTTCTTTTTTAAGTACTGTACTTCTTGGAAATCTTGTATAAGCTATGAGATAAAGTAAGCATCCAAAAGTGAAACCAAGCCCTCCGAACATCCCAACCTTTCCAGCTCCCCAGGAGACCTGATGATTCGCCCCCACAAATATCCAGGCTTCCGTCCAGCACCCCTTTTGGCTAATGGGTCATTCTTTAGGGCCTGGAAAAGCCCAGAAGAACCCCCCAGCCGTACAACACGCATGTTTGTCACACAGCGGTCGTAGTCTGCACTGCTGGCGAGGCGGGTGTGGCAGATGCCTTTGGGTCACTTGGTACCTTTGCAAGCACAGCTGAAGATTAAGTGCCTTAGTGGGGGGGGGGTGGCTTAGTCATTAAAGTGTTTGCTACTTAAGCATGAGGACCTGGGTTTGGATCCCCAGAAGCCACATGAAAAGTCAGGCATGGTAGCATGTGATCCTAGCACTGAGGAGGTAGAGACAGGAAAATCACTAGCCTGTTAGTCTTGCTGAACTGGTGAGTTCCATGTTCAATGAAAGACCTATCTCAAGGTGTGGCAGTGCAGGGGGGTGGATACCTGTGATGGATTAAATGAGGAATGGTCCATAGTCTTCCACATTTGAATAATTAGTACCCAATTGCTGGCCCTGTATGAGAGGTTTAGGAAGTGTGACCCTGTTGGAGGAAGTATGCCACTGATAGTGACTTTGGGAGTTTAAAGACCCAAGACATTTCAGAATTTGCTCTCTCTGCTTCCTCCTGGCTGTTCAAGATGTGACCCTTCAGCTTCCTGTTCCTGCTGCCATGACTCCCAGCTACAACATGCAACCGAACCTTTCTCTTAGTGGCTTTGCTCATGGTGTTTTATCTCAGCACTAGAAAAGTAACACAGCACTTGGCATTGATCTTTGGCCTCCATATGTGAACACACACACACAAGCACACATACAAAAGAGAAGGTGGGTATTTATGATGGGATGTCATTTTACTGAACTGGTAAACTGTGACAAGCTGGTGACAAGCTAGACAGGCCAGGATTCCACACACCGATACAGTCACTTTGTAGCCTGAGGACGCTGATAAACTTCTGGGTGCAGGCAAACACCTCAGAATTCCAAAGAATCCGACTTCCCAGAGAGCCAGTTGCCCTGCCATACAGATCGGGTGGGAATCTGTGTTCATGTGTTGAAATGAAGGAAATATAATTGAAGCTATTGTTTTCAGCAGAAACCAGTAGAATTCGGACCAGGGTCATGCTGCTGAAGGAGACTGACCAATTACGGAGAATAAAGTTTTCCATGTGATCACCCCGGTTTGAACAAACTACTACTGTAGGGTGTGTGTGAGAATTGAATGAAATGATAGGAAATCCATAGCACCTACTGTCACAGTCAGGTAACTTTTAACACTAGTATCTATAAAAATCGTATAAAAAATTTTTTTGTAAAGAACAAAGTAAAGTAGTAGACAGAGTCGCCAACTGGGCTACTGTCAGGAGGAGGAGGGGGGGAGGGGGGGAGGGGGGAAGGGGAAGAGGGGGAGGAGGAGGAGGAGGAGGAGGAGGGGGAGGAGGAGAAAAGGACAAAAAGATAAATTTGGAAATGGTGGCTTATGCCTGTAATCTCAGAACTTGAAAGGCAGAGGCAGGAGGACAGACACAAGTGTGATGCAAGACTGAGCTATGGAGTCAGTGAGACCTTTTTTCTTTCTAGATAGGATTTCTCTGTGCAGACCTGGCTGTCCTGGACTCTCTTTCTAGACAAGGCTGGCCTCGAGCTCACAGAGATCCGCCTGCCTCTGCCTCCCGAGTCCTGGGATTAAAGGCGTGCGCCACCAAGCCCGGCTTGAGACCTTTTCTTAAAAGATATACACATACACACACACACACACACACACACACACACACACACGCACACACACAGAGAGAGAGAGAGAGAGAGAGAGAGAGAGAGAGAGAGAGAGAGAATGTGTCTACTACCAAAGGAAAAAGACATCTGCTCTGAGCCAAAGGCCTGCTCGCTCCACCATAGCCAGTTAGTGTGTGTGTGTTAGACATTAGACATGCATGCAGGATACCTCTCTCTGTTTCCGTGCAAGTGCTGATGTAGTTCAGAATATACTGCTTCAGAGACTCATGTTAAGGAGATCTTCACCCTTCTTCCCAACAACTCAGAAATTTCTCTTTTATGCAGGTGAAGAGATCTATCATAGAATTGTCATGGTCCTAGGTAACAAGTGGCCTGCTCTGCACGTAAGCTTGGCTTTATGCAAGTGTCACTGTAAGCTGTGAATTTCTCCTTCCCTCTTCCTTTTCCCACCTTAATAGCCATCATGTACTTTACCTAGAAGGAACATGTCTGACCGTGTTCTGCATACACTGATAAATGAAGAGCCAAAGGTCCCAATCCTAGGAGAAATGCATTTTTGATCACTTCTCTTGCTGCTTGTTATAACAGTATATGTGTGTGAGTGTGCATGTGAGTGTATAAACATATGTATCCATTTTGCACATATGTATATGTGTTCATGCCTATGCACTTTTTTGTGTGTATGCATGTGTACACAATATTTGTATGTGTGCAGGTGTGTGTTTGCACAAACATGTCTGTGTGCATGTGCTTGTGTTCATGTATGTATTTGTATGTGTGCTAATGCATGTGTACACATGTGTCTTACCTGCTTATTGTGTACATGCATGTGTATATGTTCACATATGCATCTTTATGCTCATGTGTGTGCAATTGTAAGTTTGGATATGTTTGGATTTACATGTGATGTGTCTGTAATTTTTTTTGTGTGTGCAGATACATTTGTGTGTTCAAGTTCACATGTTTGCATGCTGGTGTGTGTGTGTGATTTAAAAGCTTCATTGTCTAAAATAAAATTATCTGAATACACAGGTTTTCTGATAGCAGGTAGACTCATGTCTTTTTTATAGCATTGTTTTCTAGTGCTAACTCATGTCTTTTTCTTTTCATCTTTGTATACTACCCAAGTTCCAAAGAGATGAATGACAAGAAAGAAATACTACTTCCTCCAGTGGCATGATATATTACTTTGGGCAGCACTCTTGCAAAACAGCACCTGTGAGAGTCTCCACAGCCAAGACAGGGACATCCGGGGAGGCATTCCCAAGTCAGTCTGCTGGGAACAGGCAAGCACAGAGGGTGCTCACTGTGTCTCACCTGAGCACTTTCTGAACAGTTAGTGGCCAATGGCATGGTGGATATTATCTGTCATACTGTTAGATTTGAAAAGGAACTCACAGGGAGTGCACATGGAGTATAGAACAATGCATGATAAGTCAGACGAGCACCTGTTCATAGAACTTTCAGGATGCCGCTTTACAAAGCCAGTCCTGGGATTTCTTCTGCAAGGAGAGGAAATCCAGTGAATGGCTTCAGGCAGCTTTAAGATGTCCTCTCAGGTTACCTGATTTCTTCTTTCTCCAGAAGAGGAAGGGCTATGAAGAAAAAAAGAAAGCATGTGCATTCACTAAGTCTTGAGCAGAGAGGTGCTGATTTGGACTCTGTGAATACAGAAATGCCTAAGAAGGAAAGAACTGGGGCATGGAGGAGATTATCTGCCTAACATGTGTGAAGTCTTGGGTTCAATTTTCCATATCTAAAGGTGAGGACAAGGAGCAAAGAACTCCTTCATGGAGTTGACATTCTAGGAAAACATAACCAGGGGGGGCTAGGGAAGTGTTTTGGTGGATAAGGTGTTTGCTATGCAAGTGTGGAGCCTGCCTTCAGATCCACAGGCACCAATGGAAAATAGAGCATGGCCTCAGGTGCCCGTGATCCTAGCACCGGATGAGTGAAGGCAGATGGCTTCCCAGAGCTCACTGGCCAGTCAGCTCGCCCAGTGGTAAGCTCCAGCTTCAGAGAGAGATATTGCCTCAAAACATAATGTGTAGTGAGCTAGGGTGGATACTGGGCTCTAGATATTGACTTTTGATCTTCACACATGCTCAGACCCACAAGCAAGTGTATCCTCACACACATGCATGCACACACATGTACACAGACACACACATACACATACACACCCCAAAACCAAATATAAGATGAAATGTCAGATAGTAGGTGGCTGGACTGTAATTTTCAGGCAAGATGATAAGGAAACGAAAAAGAGGCCAAGAGCTCCTCCCTCCTAGTGTTACATTAAAAAATATAAAGTTCTTCACCTTCAGTCAACACACTGTCGTCCCCCCCCCATCCACTTGCTGAATCATTTCCCTTAGGAAGAACCCGTTGCCTGAGCTGCATGCTCTCAACATGCCAAAGGACTTTAGACAATCCTCTTCCCAAGGATGCCATTCATTAGTGTCTTGCAGCAAAATCTGACTTTTGAACGTCCTAAACTAAATATTACCTTAGCCTGTCCCTTCTTGGTCACCTCTCCATGATAAGTCAGGCATGGTATGTCTCAAGTGAAGTGAAACCAAACATGAAGTGTGTAAGCACATGGATAATTGACTGGACATAGGAGCCTTGCTGTTCAGAAGCCCGAACTGTGTCCTGACACTCTAGCATTTACCAAAAAACAAAGGTCAGTGGAATAGGGTGGGAGTCTTTCTCTAAAGACCAGTCCAGACTGCACAGTGAGGAATGGGGCCAGGTCAGGACTCTCAGTGCCACTGGGGCTGGGGCTGGGTCATTTTTTAATTGTGCTGAAGCTACTACATTGCACTTCTGTAGGGTGTTCCTATTTGCTCTTTCTTTCTTAATTTGCCAGTGCTACTGTGACAGAACACGGCACTTGCCGGGTGCTGGTTGCACATGCCTTTAATCCCAGCACTCAGGGGGCAGAGGCAGGAGGAGGATCTGTGAGTTCGAGGCCAGCCTAGTCTACAGTGAGAGTTTCAGGACAACCAGGACTGTTACAAAGAGAAACCCTGTCTCTAAAAAAAAAAAAACCAGCTGGGCGGTGGTGGCGCACGCCTTTAATCCCAGCACTTGGGAGGCAGAGGCAGGCGGATCTCTGTGAGTTCAAGGCCAGCCTGGTCTACAAAGTGAGTCTAGGACAGCCAGAGCTGTTATACAGAGAAACCCTGTCTCGAAAAACCAAAAAAAAAAAATAAAAAAAAATAAAAAAATAAAAAAAAAACCCCAAACAGCTTTTAAAGCATTACACTGGGTGACTTAAGTAACAGAAATTTGTGCCTGAGGTTCTGAAGGACAGGGGTCCAGGACCAAGGTATGGGCAAAGCTGATTTCTCCCGAGGCCTCTCTCTGACTGGGTACTCACATGGTCTTTGCTCTGAGCACGTGCATCCCCTGTGCCTATTTTGTGTGTTCCTATATCATCATCCTATGAGGATTAAGTCTTGCAGCTGGGTTGCTGTTGTATCTTGCACATCAGCAGGGATGTTTGCATGTCATTTCCCCATGAATACTAACTCCCCTATTCAGTAATTACTGAGCCCAGCTCTGTGGTATGAACTTTCCATGTGTGCTACCATTTGATTTAATATTGAGGAAAGACAATTAAAATATAAGGATATTCTTGCCCTTCCCACACCCTCATCCCACAACCTGGGTGTGAAGTGAGGATGGGCTGACCAAGGCAAGTGGCAGTGGGATTCCAAGTTGTGGATATGCTGTGCATAAGAGTGATTCCTAGGAGGTGGGGTCAACAATGACTTTGGTGAGTGGTTGATTATAGGAGAAGGAAAAAGGATGTCACAGTGTCTGCCTCTCCCAGGTCCCTGCATAGAGGGCGGATATGGCTCCAAGAATTAAAATTTTCCTGAACAGCAACAGAATTGCCCAGAATTAACATATGGCGAGGTGGATTCTAAATCGAGAACATTTTAGACTAACAAAAAACTGTGGAGAAATCTGTGGTTAAGGGACACCTAGAAAAATTAACTAATCTCTCTCTCTCTCATACACATGCTTTCTTTCTCACAACGCATATACATACACACCTCACATAATCACAAGTGGCTCACACCAGTGTCTGTGGTCATAATCCTCTATTACGTCCAGATTCATCTGAGTTAAACAGAGTTTACACAATATTGTTTTTTTTTTTAATGTTTGCAGAGCGAGAGATTATGCACTTAGCTAGCTCTGCGACAGACAGCACTTTCATTTTGTTGCAGGCTTAGCAAACAGCTGCCTCTGGAGCCACCTGCTGACAGCATAGAACCCCCGTGCAGCTGGGATCACTAAGCAAAGTATGACTGCTCCGTGGACTTACCACAGCCTAGGAGTCAAATCGTCCTGAAACATCCCATTGGCACGTGGATACTTAGATCCAGCAAATGGGGTAGCCAGGTGAAGTCTTCTAAAGCTCAGGGCTCTTCACTTGAATCTACCGTTGACATGGTTTTGGCAAATGGAGGGGAAATGTTGATTTTGGTACCCATCATCTACCATACCTTATCCCCAACATGTAAATGTTGGTGTCTGTGGCACAGGTGACAAATAAGGGAGGCATGCAGATCCTGGACCTGTCTCGTTTCTCCCATAACAGAATACTAGCACCACCTCCCCGTTGTCATATACCACTTTGCCCTCCTAGTGATGTGTCTCAAGAACTTTCCACTTGGGGACAGAACTTTTTCACATGTATTTCTGAAGAGTTTTCCACAGAAGTTGAATTGATATGGCAAAGAAAAAAAAACCCACAAAGCTGGGATTTTTTTTTTTTTTTTTGAGATAAGGTTTCTCTGTGTATCTCTTGCCATCCTGGAACTCACTCTGTAGACCAGGTTGGCCTCAAACTCACAGAGATCAGCCTGCCTCTGCCTCCTGAGTGCTGGGATTGAAGGTGTGGGCCACCACACCTGGCAAAGCTGGGATTTTGGTAAGAGAAATGTGTTTTGTCCCTTCCCACTCAGGACCGTGGGTCTTCCCCCGCCAGTCTGGCCAACACTGCATGTGGCTGTGCTCTTTAAATCATTGTCTAGCTGAGGACACAAAATGGCCCCAGGACTTCGGAATTATTTCTCTTTCTTTTCCTGTGAGCTCTCTATTCATTAAATGACTCTCCCAGTTGAATTCCCCACACTATTGCTTTAGTGAATGAAGTCTGGACCCCTTGTCTATGCTTTGTTTCAAAGCCAGTTTAGCGATTTGCTCTTTGACATTATTTATAGTGTGGCTATTTTTTCTATGCTAGAACACAAATCTTTATTTATAGTGTTTTAGTCTCTTTCAAAAGACCTGACTTAATATTGCATATTTTCATTTCTTTTTTTCTTTCTTTCTTTTTTTTTTGGGGGGGAGGGGGGTGTTTCAAGACAGGGTTTCTCTGTACTGCCCTGGCTGTCCTGGACTCACTCTGTAGACCAGGCTGGTCTCGAACTCACAGAGATGCACCTGCCTCTGCCTCCCAAGTGCTGGGATTAAAGGCGTGCGCCACTATGCCCAGTTGTTAATATTATTCTTTTTTTTTTTTTTTTGGTTTTTCGAGACAGGGTTTCTCTGTGTAGCCCTGGCTGTCCTGGACTCACTTTGTAGACCAGGCTGGTCTCGAACTCGCAAAGATCCGCCTGCCTCTGCCTCCCAAGTGCTGGGATTAAAGGCGTGCGCCACCACTGCCCGGCTGTTAATATTATTCTTAAAGTCTCCCTTTCTTCATCTAATTTTGGTGGTTACTTATTTTATGTTGCGATTTGTTTTACTTACTTATTTTATGCTAGAACTTATTTTACTTAAAGACTGACGTGTCTGCCATACCATTGACTGTCACCACACCATTGATGTACCAGCCTCTACATTGTAACACAGTTCCTTTCAGTGGGACTTTGCTCTCTATCACTCCAACTCTGTCCACATCTCTTGATGCTCCAGTTCTCTCTTCTGTTCCTCTGACTCTCTGTCCTAAGGTTTTTCCTCAATCTCCATTAGGCTCCTTTTATAAGATAGTGTTCCTTCTATTTGAATCATCTGATTTCTCTTCTTCATGGGCCATACCTTCTCCCTAGTTCTACACTAGACCGTCTACTGATGCTTCACTTCTTTGAGACAGCCAGCTACTCTCGAGGCTGAAATTATGAGCCCTGAGTCATAGTGTCCCATATCCCTAGTCAGGGTTCTCACACCCAAGATTAGCAATGTGTAGCTTATCAGAGATGCTGGGTAGAATCCCAGTTTTCCTTATGCCACACAGGGAAAGTCATGGCGCTTTCCATTTCAAACCAAACTTTCATGTGTTAGCTCCCAGTACCGTAACAAACACCTGAGATAAATGAACTTATAGAAAGAAAGGGCTTTGGCTCATCCCATGGTTGGTCGGGCCTATAGCAAGCCAACTATCATGGTGGGTACAGGTGTCAGTCCAAAACCATTTGCTTCATGGTCAAAAGTGAAGAAGCGGAAGTAGATGTCTCACTCTCCTCTTCAAATGCATCCCCTCTGTGATTAGAGACCTTCTAGAAGTTTAAGTACATAATTGTGTATCCCCACCTACACTCAAATGTATTGAGATACAACAGCTTTGATGGGACAGGTTCACTTACTATAAAATTTTCTCCTGCTTTAAAATGTACAAAGTGGGGTTGACAATTCTCCCTCCAGGAGCCCAAGATCACCTAACAAAAACCTAACCACCAGGCAAGAAAAAGCACTCTTTCAAGTTGTTGGTTAGGGTTGTCTAGGAGCCTTCCAAAGCATTTCAGACTGTTTCTACTGCCCTTGGTTGCCACATCCCAGAGTAGAAGTGGAAGGTGAGTCCCTATTGCTGAAGCTACAATGCACATCAGATGCAGGGCCCAGGTGCTCGTGGGCTGCCTCCTCCCTCGGGACTAGATTCATAGTACCAGAAAGAGTCATGCAAGCTTCCAAAGGAGATAAGCAATCAACAGTCGCCCAGCTATGACGCCGATGAACCACAATAACAACCAGTGTGGTGGGATAACCCTAGGAGTATAGTAGTGGCATACAAAACCTTGGTATAATCTCAAAAAAAAAGTTTCTTAAAATGTACAAAGTAGCAATTTAACAGCTCTCTAATTAGACTTAAGGCCTACTCAACAAAAGGGAACTCATGCCTGGTACTGGAAACCTAACCAACTACCCAGGGCTAGTGAAGTCATGGGTCTTGGAGGAGAACCTACAATTGCCACCTTACTGAACAATCATTATCTCTAACTTCATTCTGAATATTTATCCTTATACCCACAGATAAGTATAGTCCTCAACCTTTACTCACCAAGGAAACTTCTCCTTGCAACAAATGGATATCACTACAGAAAACCACAACAAATCAAAATGCATAATTATGGAGCCTAGCCCAACCGATACATCTACAACACAACTCCTGCACCTAAGGCTCAAGAATCATTGCTGAAGAGGGGTCGGAAAGATTTTAAGAGCCAGAGGACCAGGGAGTTTGCTGTGGGATTGTATGTCAGAAGCTACACCCATAAAGTCTCACCAACATGACTGTCTTAAGATGAGATGAACAAGGACAAGTGGATGAGGGAAAACCTAGACAACTAGGACAAACCTGGACAAACCTACAGACAACTAAGGAATGTTGAGAGGAGAAATCGTCTTCTCCAGGGAAGAGCACACCAAACGGCTATCCAAAACCAAATGGTCGGTCCTGAAAAAACCATTCATACAAGTAACATTATACAAAGTGGAGAGAGGCACTTGGGTGGGGCCCAGTGGACAGTGAGGGAGGCTTCCATATCGCTCTAATAGTACAAGAGCCCATGTCTGCTGGCAAACCACGTGACACAAGATAGAGGAGACTAGCAAACTAGTGGGCCTCAGATTGGGCCTGAAACAGGGAGGTGGCTGCTTCTCCAGTCTGCACGGAAGTTCCCTCAGGTGCTGGCAACCTGGCGCCTCCCCACAGTGATAGTGGGATGGTTGTTCACCACAGAGCTTGTGTCAAGTCCCCATTGGTCCAAAGACTGTATAAAAACGCTTGCTGCTGCGCAGTACAGTAGACCTGCACTGGATGCTGGTCTCTGGAGTCTGTTTCCCAGGCTGGTAACTCCATCTCCCTCACCCCCTCCTGGATCCCAGCTCCCACAATGGAGCAGGTTGTATTTATGTATTTATGAACACACACACACACACACACACACACACACACATGCAACAACAATTAATAAAAGGAAAGGCCATGAAGTTTAGAGGGAGCAAGGAGGGGTTTATGGGAGGGTTTGGAGGAAGGAAAGGGAAAGGGGAAATGATGTAATTATATTGTAATCTCAAAAAATAAGTTGTAACAGTATTTTTATTTATAACACTTTTATTAATACTTAACAAATATCTATAAAACACCTAATCCTATAACCTAAAATATATAATCTATCTAAGAACACACTAATACCTATCTAATAATACCTAACTAACACTATTTTAACGTTTTGTTTGTTTGTTTTTTTGTTTTTCGAGGCAAAGTTTCTCTGTGGATCCCTGGCTGTCCTGGACTCACTTAGTAAACCAGGCTGGCCTTGAACTTGCAGAGCTCCACCTGCCTCTGCTTTCTGAGTGCTGGGATTAAAGGCGTGCACCACCACACCCAGCTAGTTTAACTTTCTTGAAAGGATATTAATATTGTTAGTGTAGGTCTGTACTGCGTGACTTGGTTCATGGTAGTCCCAGTAGGTAGTTCCTTTCAAGCTTAATTTGCCAGTTCACAAGGCCAATTTATCTCAACCACCAAATTGTGGCTGGTTTATAAAGTCAGTCTATTCCAACCACCAAACTGAGGCCTGTTTTTTCCATAGGCTTCACATCCTAAAGCTTCCCCAAGCGGCTTCCAAACTCCGCCCACTTTCCTGTCAGCCTTAATAAGCTGAATTACTGCAAAGGGTCTTTCTCAGGCTAGCTTGCAATGAAAAGTCTTTCTCTCTTGGACTCTGCCTTTCAGTTTATGACCATTGCAGCCTAATGGCTTGCTATGCACTTCTCCAGTGTGACTTCTCAGTTGGCCAGGGCAGGAGGAAGAGAATGCCGCATGGAGCTTTCTGGCTTATATATTATTATATATCTTGAAATAAAAAGCATTATTTCAAGATCCTTAGCAATCTCCAGGGTACACAAAGTCTCTCTCAATGTCTGACGTCATCTGGGTAGCTTGCACAGTTTCCTAGCCACACCCCTTCAACAGGGAAATTTGTGTTTCCATCTCAGCAACCTCAAGGATGCCAGGCCAATCCCCTATGTACTACCAGATCCTAAGCTGAACTGCATACAAATTTCACTAAGGAGACCCAACTTCCACCACAATAAGTAATTTAAAAATGTACAAAGTAGTTTTTGGTATTTTCCCAGAACTAAGCAATTATCACCTTTATCTATTAGAAGAATTATCATCCTCACCGGGCGTGGTGGCGCACGCCTTTAATCCCAGCACTTGGGAGGCAGAGGCAGGCAGATCTCTGTGAGCTCAAGGCCAGCCTGGTCTACAAAGCGAGTCCAGGAGAGCCAGGGTTACACAAAGAAACTTTGCCTCTAAAAACAAAAAAAAAAAAAAAAAAAATTTATCATCGTTAAATGAAACTCCATATAGGCTATAAAGTTTGGACAATTAAAAATAAATGAAATAGGGGCTGGGAATGTGGCTCAGTTGAATGTTTGCTTAGCACGCATGAAGTCCTGGACTCAATCCCTAGCACTGCATAAAACTGGGCACAGTAGTACATGCCTATAATCCTAGTACTCAGGAGATAGAGGCAGGAGGATCATATAAATTCTAGGTCATTCTCCTCTACAAGACCAGACTGGGCTACATGGGACTTTGTCTCAAAGTAAAATAAAATCAAAGATAAGAAACCCAGGAGGAAGTCTACTTGGAAATGTGACCAGATAGGCATTCCATAGGGTGTACTTGTATCCGTTTTCCCACTCATAGTTTGTGGTGTTTTAAATATGAATGGACCCATAGGCTCATATGTTTGAATGCTTAGTGGCACTTTTTGAGAAGGATTAGGAGGTATGGCATTGTTGGAGTACATGTGTCACTGCGGGTGGGCTTTTAGGTTTCAAAAGCCCATGCCGGGTAGAGCCTCTCTCTTCCTCCATGTCAGATCAGGATGTAGATCTCATTTACTTCTCCAGGACCACAGCTACCCGCCACCATGCTCTCTGCCACGATGACAATGCACTAACCTTCTGAAACTGTAAGCAGGTCCCAATTAAATGTTTTCTGTTATAAGACTTGTCTTGGTCATGGTGTTTCTTCACAAGTATTGAATAGTAACTAAGACTTAGTTCCAACGTTAAAAACCTTTCCAAAATGAAAAGGTACACTGTCATGAATACCCATTACCAGAAAATAGGTAGATACATCGGTGTCTTTCCATGAGGTCTGGATTTATTGACTAACAATAAACATGTAAGCTATGTTGGTTTAGTTGTACTCCCATTTCAATGATTAATGTTGACCCTCAGATCACACAGTACACAGTAATTACCATTACTGTATATATATATATGTGTGTGTATACAGTATATATGTATATATATAGAGAGAGATATCGTGTGTGTGTGTGTGTGTAGGTTAAAAAAAGATTACAAAGGGTTAAAGAGGTCATATCAGAGTTCAGTGGATTTAAAGGGGCCCTATAAAAGTCCCAAGACAGTCTGGAGCAATGGCTCAGCGGTTAAGAGCACCAGCTGCTCTTTTGGAGGACTAGAGTTCAGTTCCCACACCCCCATCTGCAGGCACACAACTGTCTACAGCTTCTGCTCCAAAGAATCTGATGTCCTCTTCTGGCTTCTGCAGGTCCCTGTACACATGTGCACAGATACACAATCAACTACAAAATAAGCCTTTTAAAAACACAGGCAGAGGCATGTAGCTGATAAAGATGGAAAGAGAGTTTCTGGTGAGGTGTGGGAAGAAGACAAGGAGCCCTATAGGCCTATTGGAGACTCCTGGAGAATCGCCATGGAGCCAAGCAGCCAAGCCAAGCTGGGTTAGATTCAGGCTTCTGGGTTGAGTTGAGCTGCAGAGGCGGGGTGCAGAAATCTCACAGGGGCCTGGCTGCAATTCAAGTAGGTGAAGTCAGCAATAGGGATTAAGAAGCACTGGAAGAGCTGGGAGTTCTCGTCAATCTCGTGGTGAACATACTGGGTGACAGTTCAGTGGGGGAGCTTCATCATCACAGCACTAGATACTGTCTTCTCTATAGTGTCCAGGAGAGGGGGTGTACCTTTCCTTGGTCCTTTGTGTTTGATAAGTTCTTGAGGCTTTTTTTTTTCTGATGTGGTTTTAATATACCCATATCCTCACCTGGCCCAAGGGTACTATAGGAGTACGCTGTTCATCAGGACTTACCTCATAGATGGTGCTAGAAAGGTGGCAATGTCTATGTGCCTAACAAGAAGAGTCATCCTGCCTCTGTACTTGCTCTCAAAACAGAGCCAAATGCTGTGGGTGGAATCCACATCCAGGGCAAGGCAGAGAGTGTGTGCCCTGGTTTGCACAACATGGACTGGTTTCCTGTCCAGGCATTTTCTGGCCTGCGATTTTGGCAGAGACTCTCAACTGTTCAGTTTGTTTCCCAAGGCTGAAATGTCAGTCGTCACAGACTCAGTCTTTCCCCTCACCTCTCACATGGAACCAGTTCTCTCCCACCATCGGAAGTTCTCCTTTGGAATGTTCTCAGCAACTCATGTCAAGATAAAGAGGGGCAGCCGGGCGTGGTGGCGCACGCCTTTAATCCCAGCACTTGGGAGGCAGAGGCAGACAGATCACTGTGAGTTCAAGGCCAGCCTGGTCTACAAAACGAGTCTGGGACAGCCAAGGCTGTTACACAGAGAAACTCTGTCTCAAAAAACCAAAAATAAATAAATAAATAAATAAATAAATAAATAAATAAATAAATAAATAAATAATAAGGAGGAGCACTTGGGAGGCAGAGGCAGGTGTATCTTTGTGAGTTCAAGGCCAACCTGGTCTACAGAGTGAGTTCCACAACAGCCAGGGCTGCACAGTGAAACCCTATCTCAAAAAACAAAACAAAAAAAAACAAAACAAAACAAAAAAAAGATAAGGAGGGACTTGCTGCCCCATGTTCCCATGTTCACTTCCATGTAATCCCAGAAACTAGGCAAGTCAGGCACACAGTTGGGATCTGCTCATGGGGAGCAGAGGCTTTCATGGAGGCTGGACAGTTAGGTTATCATCTCCAGAAGGGGAAGCCCAACTGACTTCAAGGACAGCAATCCATTCCCATTCCCCCATGGCAGTGACTGCTGCAGTAAGGGCTAGCCAGTGAGCTACAAAGGGAAGGCGTCTTAGTGAGGGTTACTATTGCTGTGACGAGAAACACCACGAACAAAAGCAACTTAGGGAGGAAAGGGTTTATGTGACTGATGCAACCACTGTTTGTTACTGAAGGATGTGAGGACGGGAACTCAAAGGGTCAGGAAGCTGGAGGCAGGAGCTGATGCAGAAGCCATGGAGGGGTGCTGTTTACTGGCTTGCTGATCATGGTTTCCTCCTCCTGGCTTGCTGCTCCTGGTTTGCTCTGCCTGCTTTCTTGTAGAGACAAAGACCACCTGCCCAGGGATGTCCCAGCCACAGTGGCCCTCCTCCATTGATCATTAATTAAGAAAATGCCCTGCAGACTTGCTTGCTTACAGCCTCATCTTCTAGAAGCATTTTCTCAACAAGTCCCCTCCCCTCCCAAGCATTTTCTCATCAAGTCCCCTCCCAGATGACTATGACTTAAGTCAAGCACAGAAGCCTCTAATAGGAACTTCTGAAACTGTGCTCCTTTACAACGAGAGACGGGTATCTGACAATGAAGCCTCGTGTCCCTCTTACCTTCCTGCTTTACAGGGTATGGTGTTAAGATGTGATGGGAGAGCTTTTTGAAGCCATTCTGAAGTCATGGAATGAGTGCTCAAAAAACGCAAAAGGTGGCAGAAGGGAACAAAGGAAATGTCATGATGCCTTGAAGGCACCACCAAGCAGCACATTCCATCCTGGAACTGCCTGTCACACAGATTTCTTATGTAAATAATAACGTTATTACAGTTTAAATTCTTGTAAGTTGGAGACTCTGAAATCTGAAGCTGAAAGCAAATCTCAGAGGATGGGGATTAGCATTTTCAGCAGTCCTTTTATTGACAGGTAGGCCAAGGGAGAGGAAGAGCTCACTCTGTTGGTGCTCCCTGTCATCCAGCCAGGAGCCAGGACAACATATATGAAAACTTGTTTGGTGCAAGAATCAACACAAGTAACTGGAAATAGTTGCTGAATAAGTTTCTGGCCATAATGAAAATGGACTAACCTTCTAAACTGTAACTCAGCCCCAGCTAAATGTTTTCCTTCGTAAGAGTTGCCATGGTCATGGTGTCTCTTCACAGCAATAGGACACTGAATAAGACATGGGGTAAGAGGTATTTGCCTTATTGAACGCCGTCTCTGGAACACTATAGATGCATAGGAAAGCCTTTATATCTTGTTTCTTCATTTCTGCAGCCGGTTGTTTGTAGTCGTTTCCCCCGAATTGGAGCATTTGTGTGGGTTCTAGAAGTGACAACACTTAGAAGCTCCAGGAAGCTCCTGAGATAAGATTCATAACGTGATACAAGTAGTAACAACCGACTGGCCAATTAGCAAGCTGGCCTGCATGTTGTATAGAGAGTCTCAGGAAAAGCAGCTTTTGTGAGTTGCTGCTCTCCGGGGATTGGTTTCGGGGGGATATAAACTGAGTCATCTATACTTCTGCAAGCAACCCTTCACTCACGCGCTGTAAGTAACCCCAATAAACACATTAGTTCACCGATTGGACTTATTACACTGGTCTATTGCTGGTGCCTTCTCTGGAGTGGATACATTTGTTCATATCACCTAAGGAAAAAGTCATACAACACTCATACAAGACTAGTGCTTTCCTGGAAATATAGGGAGGTATTTGCCCTCCTTATCCCTTGTGGAAGAGGTCAGGAGGCACAGTGCATCTGAAAACTGAATTGGGCAGAAATGATGGACCAGCCCTACTCCCCTAGTTTCACATTCCTCCCCCTCATCCAGCATCTGCTAGCTGCACTTTGCTCCTTGGGTTGTAAGGTCTGCAAGTTCATTTGGGCCAAGGTTTTCTCCCGTGTAAATAGTCATAGTGAGCAGTCTATTATCTGCATGGTGAAGAAAGTAGGGGAAGCCAGGCCATCTCTCTAATCCGGCTTTATGTGATAGAGCTGGCAATTTTAATTCCTATCTTCTATCCATATCAGATATGCTCAGCCGGCTTCTCAACTGGTTTCTCAACAGGTTTTAGGGAGGTTTTTCAAATTGGCACATATTAATTATACACGAGAAGTTGCACTGTGACTTCATATACATGATTCTCATACTTATATAATATACTTTTATCATATTCACCCCCTAATATCCCTTCTCTGTCATATTCCATCCTCATTGATTTTTTTTTAGACAAGTTTTTAAATATGTTCACAGTCTACACACACATACAAAATCACACAGAACTAGGGAATTGCTTCCATGGCTAAAGACTCTGCCTGCCATAAAGCCTGAAGACCTGAGTTCGGTCTGAGGATCTTCCATGGTGGAAAGAAAGAACCAACTCCCAAAGTTTTCCTCTGGTCTCCAGATGCATGGCATGGCATGTGTGTACACATGCTCAATTTCACACACACACACACACACACATCTTCACATGAACACACCAAATAAATAAAACTGGAACAAAAAGAATACAGGGGGTCTGCAGAGATGGCTGATTAATTAAGAGCCCAGGCTGCTCTTGCAGAGGTCCAGGGTTCTGTTTCTAGACTGATATGGTGGTAAAAACTGTGCAAACTCTTGTCCCATGGGATCCAATGCCCTCTTCTGGCCTCTGTGGGCACTGCATGCACGTGGCACACATACATTTGTGCACGTGAAACATTCATACACATGAAATAAAAATAAATAAAAAAAGAAAGAACACAGAGCAGGTGCACACATGAACTCATAGCAATCATGATATAGTATACAAGACCCTGGAAAAGCTCAAGCTAGACAAAACACCAGCAAGGGTTTGGGAGAGATGGGCATGAAGTCTGGCCAGCACAAAATAGATTTGGGTTTAAAGAGAGAGAGAGAACATGAAGTTGGGTGGGGTGGGTAGGTAGGTAGGAGTGCATCTGGGACAAGGTGTGATCAAAATACATTGTATGAAATTTTCAAAAAATTAGTAAAAAAACCTATATTTAACAAAGAATTTAAGTACAAATAACATTGTGCATTTCCTATTTGCTTTTTGTCCTATCAGGTTATTTATTCTTGAATTTAAAATTAACTCTCGCCGGGTGTGGTGGCTCACATCTTTAATCCCAGCACTTCAGAGGCAGAGGCAGGCAGATTTCTGTGAGTTCAAGGGCAGCCTGGTCTACAAAGCGAGTCCACGACAGCCAGGGCTTGTTACACACAGAAATCCTATCTCGTAAAAACCAACAAAACAAAACAACAAAAACAAATAAAAATAATTAACTCTTGAATGCTGTCAACTTGCCTATCAATCAATAAATCCAATATCAACCCCCTCTCCAAAAAAAAAAAAAAGCACAAAATGATAAACAGGATGCAGTTTGGGGAGACAAAAGAAAGAGCTGGAAACTTTCTGAAAGAGTCAAGAGAGTTCATTCAGAGGATAAGAGCACACAGTGCTTCCTCAAAGGACCCAAGTCAGGGTGGCTTACATCTAACTGCCTGTAATTCTAGTTCCAGATGATCTGATGTCCTCTTCTGGCCTTTGCAGGCACTGTACTCAGGTACACACACACACACACACACACACACACACACACACACACACACACACACACATTAAAAATAAAATCTTTAGCCGGGCAGTGGTGGCGCACGCCTTTAATCCCAGCACTTGGGAGGCAGAGGCAGGCGGATCTTTGTGAGTTCGAGGCCAGCCTGGTCTACAAAGTGAGTCCAGGACAGCCAGGGCTACACAGAGAAACCCTGTCTCGAAAAAAAACCAAAAAAAAAAAAAAGAAAAAAAAATAAAATCTTTATAAAATAGAGTCAAGAGTAATTGGGAACAAAATATTTGCACTTGGATAAAGACTAGGAAAGATTTTTGTTTGTTTGTTTTAATTGAGCTACAGTTCAAGACAATAATGATTCACCTTTCCAGGAGGGTAAGAGAATAAAGAGATACTCACTTCAAGTTTCCTTCCAGTGAAGTTTTTATTGGGCATTAAAAGTGTGTTCTCGGGCTGGGCTCGGTGGTGCAGGCCTTTAATCCCATCACTCCAGAGGCAGAGGCAGGTGAGTTTGAGGCCAGCCTGGTCTACAAAGTGAGTTCCAGGATAGCCAGGGCTATACAAAGAAACCCTATCTTGTGTGTGTGGGGGGGAAGGTGGGCTCTTGGGCGTGGCAGCACATGCCTTTAATCTCAGCACTGGGGAGGCAGAAGCAGATGGATTTCTGTGAGTTCGAGACTGGCCTGTTTACAAAGTGAGTCCAGGCCAGCCAGAGATACACAGAGAAACCTTGTCTCAAAAAACCAAAAATCAACCAAACAAACAACTCCCCCCCCCCAAAAAAAAAGTGGACCCTCAAACCAGGAGGTGATGGCACATGCTTTTAGTTCTAGAACTAGGGAGGCAGAGACAGGAAGATCTCTGAATTTGAGGCCAGCCTTGAACCCAGAGTGAGTTCATTTGCTGAGAATTGTTTCAACCACATTTTCTTAGCCGTAGCTGTAGTTTGATCTGTGTGTTTTTGTTTTTGTTTTTAAAAGTATGCCCTCATTTTAGCATCATTTGCCATTTGGAGGGGATGGACTATGGGAAACTGTTTTTGAATGCAGCATGCCCTGAGGCGCCTGAGCTGTGAGAGGAATGTGGATCAAGATTGGTCAAACTTCCCAGAAAGAATTTTTTCCGGGCTTCTAAGGGTTATTTTAAGATGAAGGAGACTTCCCCATCCATCGTGTTTCCTAGAGAGGTTAGGGCAAAGTGGCTTTTGGGTTGATGGAAACTTCCTGCCTTGTCTTCCTGGTTTTGGGGCGTAGGACCCGAGGTTGATGGGGCCTGAAGAGGCGAGTTTCTTTCTCCAGGACAGCTGGGGCGACTTGGGGTGCCTGCCGGGAATCGCTGTGCAGCGGCCCCAACAGGGAGCTCCTATAGGGGAAAGGAGGCGCTGGACGCTCCAGGACAGGGAAGTGCAGCTGCAGGGCGCAGGCGCTGCACCACCCGGGACTGGCCTGACCGGTTCCCCTCCCGGCACCCACTTGCCTCACGGATTTTGGGGGTGCACTGGCACCCAGGTGCGGGGAAGCTCTCAGACAAGCACAGGCTACCCTCTTCACCTGTTCGCTCTGTAACCGTCCAAGTAGCCCTTCTCTGTGCAGGGACAGCCGCTCACTGCCATGCATGGCTTTGGGTGTGCCTGTTTTGCCGAGCCCGTGTTCCCGAGGGCTCAGTGGGGAGATGCGAATCCGTTACATGGACTCGTTGCTTGTAAACATTTAAATAGAAATACGTAACTGAGATAGTATTGAGAGGACAAGGAATAAAAATGTTAAACTATCCCCTGGGCCAGAGGGCCCTAGAGGGGACTTAACCCCCCCCCCCCACCACCGCTTTTTCTCAGCTGGCATAACCACAGAAGCCCCGACCCACATAGTGTAGAGATATAACCTGTCTCGCTTGCGGTAACCTGTTTTGCTAGCCTCGTGGTTTCTTCTAAAAACTTCAGCTTCCCCTTAGGAACAAGGCCAAAGAGCAGGTGCTTGGTTTCTCCCCTCTCCTCCTCTTCCCAGTACCCCCCCCCCCCCCCCCCCGCCCCAATTTAGCAATGCAAAGGCATTTCCCCCCCCCCCCTTTGTGGTTTTTGGCCTTAAATACTCCCCCACCTCTAGACCCTGGCCCATTCAGTCTCCTCTGTCTGAGGGATGTGCTCGGTCCTTGCTCAGAGCTAGTAATAAAAGACCCTTTGTGTTTGCGTCTGAATCGGATCCCTGGTGGTCTTCGGTGGATTCTGGGTCTGGGTACAACAGTATAGCATTTTAGAGACAGCCCCATAGATAGCTGCTAACTCCGTTTTCTGTGTATTTTGATTTTTTGTTTTTGTTTTTGAATGTGTGTTTTGCCTGCATATATGTGCACCATGTGTGTGAATGACTGGTGCCCGCGGAGGCCAGAAGAGGGAGTGGGCCCTGGCACTGGGGTTAAAATGGCTGTATGCCACTATGTGGGTGGGTGCTGGGAATCAAACCCAAGCCCTCTGGAAGCGCAGCCATCACTTTTAATTACTGAGCCGCCTCTCCAGCCCTCTTTATTTTGTTTGCATTCAGGTGCTTCTTTTTTGTTCTTGTTAAACTCTGTGGATGTTAACAAACCAGTCTTAATCGTTCTGTGCCCTTGTTGGCTCACTGGGTCTTAAGGTTTGGAAATGGATAAAAAAACAAAACAAAACACAACAAACAAAAAAAACCCCACAGTTTATGAAGGAACTCTGTAACAAGAGGCTTTTATTACTTTTGTACTGTATTATATACTCTAATTTACTATATTAATTCTGCTATTTCCCTTCCACCCCATGTTCCTTCCAATCCTCCAACACTAGGTGGGAAAGAAAGTTAGAGGAAAAAGGGATGGAGTCTCTTTGAGGTACTTCCTGCTGATTAGGGTCCTTGGGTTCTTTCGGGTAATACCAGTCTCAGTAGAAGTCCAGCAAACCAGGAGACAGCAGCAGGAAGAACAAGCTGCAGTTAGGGGAGGACCAGCAGCGGGAGCAGCAGGGAGAGCAGCAACCTCTTTCTTCTTTGTAGCCCTTTCTCCTCTTTGAAGTCCCTTTTCTCTTATGTCTTTGTAGAGCCCCCTTCCCTTCTGGGCTCTGGCTTTTTTTTCCCTCTCTCCCCAGTCCTTAGAGTTTACATGCTGGAGCTGGCTAAGCTACTCCCCTGCTAGCTCACCAGTTAATACTTTATACCTGTGATTTAAGCAACCTCACACCTGAGATTAAACAAAAACATTCTTAAAATTGGTTATTTTAATAAACTCATACATTTGGCTCAGAAATTAATTTTTTTCTCTAAGTTTGAGGAGGAGAAAGGCATATGTTAATTTTGTAAGTCCATTTGAAGCAGAAACTCCATGCTAAATGAAAGAATGGAATATTATGAACATCAGACAGTTAATAAACTACTCTTACCATTTGAAGACATTTATGTCTCAGCTAATAGGAGGTTCTCCCAGGTCAGATCTAATCTTTATAAGTTTTGTTGGTAACACATTTTTTTCATTCCCTGTAGACACATAGGCATAACCACGTCCCCATCTTAAAACCATTGCAGGTTTCCACTCTAAAGTCAAAATATCCTTATAGTATATTGGTTGATTTAGTCCCTCAGCTACAGCAGTACCTTTTTCACCAACATTCAAAAAATTCAAAGTTAGTAAAGCATTAAGTAATCTGTCCCTGGGATTCTTTAATTCCCCTTTTTGTTTATTAAGCATCTCTTTTAAGGTACGATTAGTTCTTCCTACAATTGCTTGTCCTGTAGGATTGTGTGGGATACCAGTAATGTGCTTTATATTATAATAGGCAAAGAATTACTTCATTTTATTACATACATATTCAGGAGCATTATCAGTCTTAATTTGTGCAGATATACCCATAAATGCCATTATTTCCAATAAACATGTAATAACACAATCAGCCTTTTCAAAACTTGAAGCAGTTGCCCATTGGAACCCTGAGTATGTATCAATGGTATGATGTATGTACCTTTGCTTTCTAAATTCTGCAAAATGAAACACATCCATTTGCCAAATTTCATTCTTTTTAGTACCTCTAGGGTTACTACCAACAGATAATGGAATATAATTATAAAAAGAACATGTAGGAGCCGGGCGTTGTGGTGCACGCCTTTAATCCCAGCACTTGGGAGGCAGAGGCAGGCGGATCTCTGTGAGTTCGAGGCCAGCCTGGTCTACAAAGCAAGTCCAGGACAGCCAGGGCTGTTACACAGAGAAACCCTGTCTCAAAAAACCAAAAAAAAAAAAAAAAAAAAAAAAAGAACATGTAGGACATTTTAAAATTATTTATTTGGCTTGTTGCCAAGTGATAGTGTTGAACCCAAGAGAGGCTCACCGAATCCTGACTCCACAGACCACCAATGCCCCCCAATTCGCTGTAATAAACATGAGGTTTATTAAACTGACATGCCAGGGTTTGATTTCCCCCCGTAGAGGAAAGAACCCCGTAAAATGGTTATCTGGCCCTTTAAACACACAAGCAGCTACCAAGGTGGTGGCACCAAGGAGTAGCTTTTTTTTAGCAGGCAAGGCAACAGCCACAGGTGGTGATAAAGGAATAAAGAGTATGTTAAGTTAGGTGGTGACGCAAGTGGGGAGTGTAGAGGAGGGAACCAGAGGGGAGTCTGAACAGACCGGTCAGCTATGTAAGCTTTGATGTTTTCAAGGACTGAGTTCTGTAGAAGGTTTCCAGAAGGAGTGAGGTCAGGGTCTCACCAGAGAGGAGAAGGCCATGTATTCATTAATTTTTACAGCCTTACAATAGAGAATTTTCTCTTTAAACCTGAGCTGTTAGCATGATGTTTCTCATGAAATTTTGAGACTTCTAACACATTTCCTATTAGTAATTGGTCATCTCCTCATTTCCTTGTGCCAATGGACCTGTCAAACCTGTATGAGACTGAATATGAGTAATATATAATGGATGACCTGTTGCAATTGAATAAACAAAGAAGTTAATTCTGAGCTTTCAGGAATAAATTCAGCAGTTTATATATGCAACACAACTCTTTCTGCATATAGAGAATCAGTAATTATGTTAAGAGACTCAGAAAAATCTAATAACACCATAAGGATTGCATACAATTCTGCTTTTTGAACTGAAGTATATGGACTTTTTGGTTACCTTGCTGATTTTTTCTGTCTTATAACCTGCCATTCCCATCTTGTTAGCATCAGTATAGAAGGTTAGTGAATCAGGAATTGGTGTTCCCAATATGAGGAAGAATCCAATTAGTTCTTTTTATAAATTGTATATGTTTGCTTTTTGGAAATTTGTTATTAATTTCTCCCAAATAGTTACTGTAAGCTCTTTGCCAATCTTCATTGATTACCTACCATGACATAATCTCAGCGTTAGTAACAGGTACTACTATTTCAGCCAGGTCCATTCCTGACAATTGACATAGTCTTATTCTACCATTTACAACTAATTCAGTTATCTTTTCTGTGACTTTAGTTTTTTCTTTGTTCATGTGGTAAGAAAATCCATTCCATAATACTATCTTCCCATTGCATAATGAGTCCTGTATGAGAATGAGTTGATGGTAAAATGACCCAAATACAATCAAGTTTAGGATCAATTCGATCTATGTATGCATCTTGCAATCTTTGCTCTACCAACATTAATTCCTTTTCTGCTTCAGCAGTTAAACATCTTGGACTGTTTAGATTTAAATCCCCATGTAATGTCTGAAACAAATTACTTAACTCATAAGTACTTAATCCAAGTGTAGGTCTCAGCCGATTAATATCTCTCATTAATTTCTGAAAATCATTAAGAGTTTTCAATTGGTCTGTACGGATCTGTACCTTTTGTGGTCTTATTCTCTGTTGACGTATCTCATAACCCAAAAAGCTAATTGAAACTCCTCGTTGAATCTTTTCAGGAGCCATTTGTAACCTCCAAAGTGGCAGAATTTTCTGTATTTCCTTAAATAAGTTCTCTAAAGTACTTGCATCAGAATCAGTCAACAAAGTATCATCCATATAATGATAAAAATTAGATTGAGGAAATTGCTTATGAATTATTTCTAATGGTTGATGTACAAAATATTGACATAGAGCTGGGGTAGTCAACATGCGCTGTGGAAGCACATTCCAATGATACCTCTTGATTGGCCTAGTGCTATTAAAAGTAGGTACAGAGAAAGAAAATCTTTCCTTATCATTTTTATGCAATGGAATTGTGAAAAATCAATTAATATTATAGGCCATGACTTTGGTAATAAAGAAGTAATGGTATGCCAGGCTGGAAAGGACCCATTGGTTGCATTACTTTATTCACAACTCTTAAATCTGTTACGATTCTCCATTTCCCTGATTTCTTTTTTACAACAAACACAGGAGAATTCCATGAACTGGTAGACTCTTCTATATGACCAGCCTCCAGCTGCTCTTGTACCAATTGTTCTAATGCCTGTAATTTTTCCTTTGGGGGCCACTGGTCTTGCCACACAGGGGTATTTGATAGCCATTTCAAAGGCAGGAATGTTGAGATTTCAGCAGTGGCTCAGGGTTGTGGGTTCGAGCCTCATGTTGGGAGCCACTGTAACACAGCAGCTTTTATTATTTCTATAGTATACTTAATTATACACTTTAACTTATCTTACTTTCCATCCATGCAGGCCAAATGCTAACATTGTTTCTCTACAGCTCTGGCCTGTAGAGCAAGTTGGCCTCAAACTCACAGAGATCTGCTTGCCTCCCGAGTCCTGGGACTGAAAGCTTGCACCACCATGGCCGGCTGAGCTTCTACTTAAAAAAAAAAAGGGCAAACATTATTGAATTTTATACTACTCCCACCCACGAATCTCTACCTTTGTATGTCTTTTTCCTTTTTAAAGATTTATTTATTTATTATGTATACTGTATTCTGTCTGCATGTATGCCTGCAGGCCAGAAGAGGGCATCAGATCTCATTATAGATGGTTGTGAGCCACCATGTGGTTGTCAGGATTTGAACTCAGGACCTCTGGACCTCTGGAAAAGCAGCTAGTACTCTTAACCTGTGAGCCATCTCTCCAGCCCTTGTATGTCTTTCAATATTGCCACAATTACCTAAATAGAAACGTTTCAAGACAAGATCTTACAGTATTTTTTTTAAAACCATAGATAACTAAGAATTCAATGGACTCTTGAGAATTAAATGGTGCTATTAAGGCACTCGTTTACAAGGCAGTAGCTGTGGGTAGTGTAAAATGATCAGTCTCATGAACTATGACAGAAAAACCGCTCAGTTACTTCACTTGTAAAGCGAAGAAAATACCATTCTTGGAAAGTCGCTGAAGGGTTGAATAAATGTTTGCAAAGTTTATGGCGTTGCTGTTAATTAGAACAGCTTTTTGGTTGTTAGTTTTGGAGCAGGATCTCACTATGTAGCTTTGGGTGGTCTGGAACACACTGTGCAGACCAAGCTGATTTCAATCAAACAGAGATCCCATTGGCTCCAGAATTCTGGGATTAGGGATTAAAGGCGTGTTCCGCCTCCACTCTTTTTCTTTAGCCATTGTTCATCAATTACGCCAAGCGCCCTCCACAATTTCCACAGCGCGACCGATGCTCACAGTCTGCCCGGTTGGCCCTTGCAGTTCGGTTTGACTGGCCTGGGCGCGCGTCACCGCCATCAGGAGTTCCTCCAGAGCGAGCTCCACCCTCCGCAGGTGGGACCCGACCGAGCGGGAACCAAACCGAGGGGGCACCGCCCCATCCGCCCACCGGGCCGGCGCCCACCCCACGCACCCGCCCCGCACCACGCAACATCGCCCTAGCGCCCCTGCGACTGGCGCCGCGCGGGATGTGCCGCCTGCCATTGGCCAAACGCTCCATAGCGCCATCTCAGCCTACCGCGCGGTGCGCGCTCTCATTGGTCCGGAGCGGCGTGGGAGGAGGGGTCTGCTCGCAGGGCGGTGCCCGATCGGAGCCCCGCCCCCTGGTCCCCCCGCTAGGGAGAGCCCGCCCCGAGGCTAAAGCTCCGGTGCCGGGCTGCAAGCTGCGAGCGCGGCGGTTACTCTGGTTACCGTCGGCGAGGGATGCTGGGGACCCGGCCGTGTGGCGTCCTCGCCGCGCTCTGACGAACGCTCTCCCGGGACAGCCATTCACCCTCGAGGAAGGCAAGTGTCGCTTGCACAGGTTCCAGGCCGTGACTTCGGGGCTTGCTGAGGAGAGATCTCTAGGGAGGGTTGTGCTGCCGGGCCGGAGCCGTGTTTTGGGACGCCGGGGCCATCTTTTGTTGGAGAAGGCTGGCCGGGGCAGTGTTGATAGCTAGGGGCAGCTTTCCCAGCACCCAGATCCTTCTACTCCTCCAACTCCTTCCTGCCGAGCAGCTGGCTGCTGGTGACAAAAAGAGACCATTTACAGCTCGACGAGCGGACATCGAAGTATTATACAGCAACACTCGCACCCTCTCAGCCAGAGAGAGAGAGAGAGAGAGCTGTCTATCAGTTGGCTTTGACTGAGTGAAGGTCAGGAGCTGTTGGACTAAGCAGGCTTTAAATGCTGCTTTCTAAGACCTGGTCAGCTTAGGATACGTTTGTACTCTGAATGATTTCAAAAACTGATCCCTTCTGACTCGTGATCCTGAAACTATTGACAGGAAGAAGTTCGGCTGGTGTCCCGGGCCCCTTTTGAGAACTACATTTTGGGGGAGAACCTTTTTAATCACCGAAACTCTCCTGAGGAGAAAAAAAAAAGACCTTTAAAACAAAACAAAACAAAAACCCAAAACCCCGAAACACAAGAATCCTCAGCCTTGGCTGGTGCCACCAAAGAAGCTTTTTGAGCCATGTGGACTTTCCTTGGCATTGCCACCTTCACCTATTTTTATAAGAAATGCGGGGATGTGACCCTGGCCAACAAGGAGCTCCTGCTGTGCGTGGTGGTGTTCCTGTCCCTGGGCCTGGTGCTCTCCTACCGTTGTCGCCATCGAAACGGGGGCCTCGTTGGCCGCCAGCAGAGTGGCTTCCATTTCGCTGCCTTCTCGGATATCCTCTCTGCTTTGCCTCTCATTGGGTTCTTCTGGGCCAAGTCGCCCTCCGAATCAGAAAAGAAAGACCAGCTGGAGTCCAAGAGGGTATGTCTGATTCCACAGTGGGCAAATGAATGGGATCTTATTTTAAACTTAAGATCGAGGCCACTGAAGTTTACAGTTTCTTTAAAAGGCAAGAAAGTGACGACATAGAAGCTTCAGTGTTCTCATTTAGTTGAGGTTTTTGAAAAGTTCCAGACTGTGCTATGGCTTCTATCCTTCATTTTAGGGAAGGTTTTGTTTCACTTAGTGTTGCCTGATCCTAAGGTAAGGGTGGGACACTGATTTGATAGGAAATGTTAGAATTTCATTTGGAAGACTGAATCACTGTGGCTCTTATTTTTATTTAAGTCTCTGGGTAAGGATGACATTTGTACCTGAGAGGAAAGAGTTGTGTGGCAGGTAAGGCCACTTATAAAAGTGACAGCTGGCTGGGGAAAGTGACAACCGTTTGAAAAGCAATAAAAAATGCTCAACACTTTAAAGTGTTGGGTAAAAATCCCTCCTCCTGCTAGCCATTGAAGTGATGAGTAAACCAGTTCTTTCAGGTCATAGGTCAGATAATAGTTGAGTGATGGTCCTATGTCAGAGACTGGGTCCTTAAGTATTTGTGATGTTATTACTAAAAGGAATGATGGGGAGGCCAATGGTATAAGAGGGTCTAGTAGAAGTCAGATCATGTAGTGTATATTGGCCATGGATATTTGAATTTTCCCCTCAAGAGGATTGGAAAGATTTAAGAATGAGAGTAACAATTCTTGATTTTTACTAAAAAAAAAAAAAAAAAAAGTTAATAATATTTGGGAACTACATTGCAGTATACAACAATGAAAGCAAGGATATTGCTATGAGGCAATAATAATGATGACAATAGTAATAACAATAACAATAATATTTGGGAAGTACATTGTGGTATGCAACAGTGAAAGCAGAGATATTGCTGTGAGGTCGTAACAAGGTACCCAGTGTGGCATGGAAGATAGTGACTAGGATGAGTTACACACAAAGCAGTGCGGACTTGTGGATCTGCTTTATTTTGTATGTCCATAGTTCAGATTAAAAACGTTGATAGAAGAAAGGGACTTGGCACTGAATTTTGACTGTGCCACTTTTGACTGTGACACTTTGAGAAGAGGCTGGTTACTGTAAGCATCCATTTCCTGTTCTGTTAGATGAAGGTGGTGCCATGCATAACCATCTACTGAGTGACTCGTTATTGCCACTAGTCTACAGGTGGTATACTCTGTTGGGAGTAGGGAGGATGGTCAACAGTCAAGCTGGCTTCATTCTGTGACTGCTTCAGACTTTCTCCTTAAACCAGGAGAGCTGCTGGAGTGAGTTTGGTGGAGTGCTCGCTGATGCATACATAACAAGGAAAGTCTGAAGTTGTGAGAGACCGGCACCTGTAGATGTTCTTTATATACTTGCAGAGTTGAGTAGTTAAATGATAGCATTTGTCCTAGCTTGTTGTGTCCTTGAATGCCACTATAGACATTTATGGTATCTAGCCTTGTGTGGATTTCTAAATAGGTCCATATAACATGTTCTAATTACTGTGTGTAGAAAAAGGAATATATATATTTAATTTTATTGGGATATATACATTTCTATTTCGCCAGTATTTTGATCCTGATTTTTATATATGGTTTGGACTTAAAAATATACCATTGATTTGGTTAAATAATGTTTGGGGTCTAGCTTTTGCTCAAGATGTAAAAAGTTCATTATGTTTATGTAGTAATCATGATTTAGTCAACAGATTTGGAAGTATAATATCGTTTTTGTTAAACAGTGCAGAAAAAGAATCAATATATCAGAAACAACATTAGCAGAAGCAGCTACCTCAGCATCGACATCTTCTCTGAATGATCCAGAAGTTATCATTGTGGGATCTGGTGTGCTTGGATCTGCTTTGGCAACAGTTCTTTCCAGAGATGGAAGAAAGGTGACAGTAATTGAGAGAGATTTAAAAGAGCCTGATAGAATAGTTGGAGAACTTCTGCAGCCGGGTGGATACCGTGTTCTTCAAGAACTGGGCCTCAAAGGTAGGTTCATCTGATCTTGAGGCGTTAGTTGCTGTAAATAAGTGCTCTTTACTCTAGACTATTCTGCTTCCCTTCCTTCCTTCATTATACAATTCATATTCACTAAAAAACTTTATGTGAAAATGAGAGCAAAGGAGAAAAGAAACCTATAGTAGTACAAGAAGAGGCTGCCTAGACACAGTGAGTTAATGAACGTCTAAAAATGTAATGTCAGAAATGAAGATATTAAAGTTAGTAACCAGAACTATCACGTATAGAGTGTGATATCTTCCTAGTGTGGTGTTATTACATCAGATCTTTTATTTAAGGATGATTCATTCACTCAGCTAGTACTTTTATGGTATTTCTTACATTCACTTAGGAAATGTTTATTTACTGCTGTCTTTGGGTGAGTTGTTATACTGAGTACCAAGGTGTACTAATGATGAAAACAGACATTTTTGAGGAGTAGAGCACAAAAGATACTTAGCTGTAAGGTGTGCTTGGTGTCTGAGGAGGCCAGAAGAGGTTGGCGGATCCACTGAAACTGGAGCTATGGTTGTGAGCTTTGAATTTTGGTCCTCAGGAAGAGTAGCCAGTGATCAGCCAGCTGAGCTATCGTTTGAGAAACACTTTTAATGGCAGAAAACAGAAATAGGGTAAAATTAGATAGGAATATGAGGACAGTGGAGATGCATTTGATACAAGAGGTTTTTGTTTTTTCGAGACAGGGTTTCTCTGTGTAGCCCTGGCTATCTTGGAACTCACTCTGTAGACCAGGCTGGCCTTGAACTCACAGAGATCTACCTGCCTCTGCCTCCCAAGTGCTAGGATTAAAGGTGTGCACAATACAAGAGTATTTTTTATGGTAATGTATGATAAAATAGAGAGGGAGAAGCTGATGTCATGACTGAGAGTGACATATTTTTTAAGTTGATGAATATACTGAGTTCTATAATTTTGCTCAAGGCACATGAATTCAGCCATCTCGTTATACCCTATAAACACATAACAAGTTGTTATATGTCAGTGACAAGTATAAAAATAAACACATAGGGTTTCTCCCGAAATGTCATTCCCATTGTTACCAGTCAAGAGAAAACAGGTAGGGAGAGTTCTGGGCACTGTTGCCTGGAGCCAGACTTTGATCACCACGTAAATGCTGAGAAGGATCCCTTCAACAAATCCTTTTAAAACATTGACAAGTAGGATTTGTTCTACTTTCTGAGCCTACATTTTGTTAGATGTTAAAGGACAGTATGTGTTTTAAAAAATGGATGAAGTATATGAAGATTATAGGGAGTAGAGAAAAATTAGAAAAAGCAGGATAGCGAGTTTGGGGGTGGATATAATTTTTAATAGTGAGAAGTTACCTTTGAATAAAGAAATGAAAGAGGAGAGTAAGGCTTGGAGATACCAGAAGATGAAGTCCAGGCTTAACTTTTTGACTTCTGAGAAGAGCTGCCTGCTTGATCTTCATTTGGGTAGGGAGGAAAGGTCAACTAAAGAAGGTGGTAGGCCAGGCGTGGTGACGCTCAGTTTTAATCCCAGCAGTCTGGAGGCAGAGGCAGGTGGGTCTCTGAGTTTGAGGCCAGCCTGGTCTCTGTGAGTGAGTCCTGGATAGCCAGGGCTCTGTTACACAGAAAAACCCTGCCTCAAAAAAGAAACAAACAGAAAGAAAGTGGCAAATAGTTAGTGAAGGGAAGCCACTGGAAACTTAGGGAGCTATTTAGGGCCCACAGTTTAAAAGTGTAATCATAAATATTATCTAAAAGTATATTCTGAGTAGAAAAAAAATGATGGCATGGTAAGGCCAGAAACGAGGTTATGTGGAAGCTATTGCACAGTCAGTAAGATCTGATGGCTTAGAACGCAGTCACAGTAATATGAAATTGACACATCCTGGGAAGTCTTTTTTTCAGGAAGAGTGCCTGGAACCTGCTGATGAATCAGATGTTAGGTGTGAGAAAGGGAAGGGCCATAGAACTTCTGTGAGGCTGACTGTTGCCAAGAAGTCCAGGACTGAGCTCTTGGAATTGAAAATATATCAATCAGAGAGGTGATGGGGAGCCAAAGCAGGGCACAAAAGAAGCAACACAGAGGAAAACAAAAAGACTCCACGCTGTTGAACCAGACACAAAGATGACTTTACAAAGAAGGGAGGCTCCATGGTTATCCTTTCAGGTTCCTTAAGGGACTACTGTGCACTTCAAGCAGTTGTGTTAATATCCAAAAGTGGGCTTTGTTAAACTTACGAGTTTCAGCCAATCGGAAATGATGCCAAACTAAAGACAAGACAGGAAACAGGTACATGATTGTGGCTACAAGTCACAGTGGATTTTTTTTTGTTTGTTTTGTTTTTTCGAGACAGGGTTTCTCTGTGTAGCTCTGGCTGTCCTGGACTCGCTTTGTAGACCAGGCTGGCCTCGAACTCACAGAGATCCTCCTGCCTCTGCCTCCCGAGTACTGGGATTAAAGGCGTGCGCCACCACCGCCCGGCGGATTTTTTTATTGTTTTAAAGATTTATTTATGTGCGTGTGTGTCTGTGTGTGCGTGCACCATGAGTGCAGCTGCCTGTGGAGGAGTTGTACCCCATGCCTTGAGGAGCTGCAGTTACAGGTGATTGTGGGCCACCTGATACAGCTGTTGGAAATTGAACTTGGGTCCCCTGGAAGAGCTATGCATGCTCTTTACCAGTGAGCCACCCCTTCGGCCCATCCAGAGTATTGAGAACAGCCTTCCAAGTATTTTAATCGGTGTACCTTTACTATCACCAATAAGAGTACTTTATAAATTAGCTATGGTAACTTCCCTTCAGGTCCGATGATAGAATTACTTGGAATAGTTACATTGGAGATAAAAAGACTTTCTAATATAATATCCAAGTGGTCCATTCTGGTGGTGGACTTTTAATTAGTGAACTGACTGCCAGATAACTTGTACTTAATAAATAAGTACATAAATCTTGTAACTAATGCACTATAAGTTCTATGTGTATATCACATGTAGTATTCGCTACCCTCAACTTCATTTCTTTAGTATTATCTTGGTTCTTGTCCACCCCTTTTTGTATATAGTTTAGAGTCAGGGTTTTTGTTTTGTTTTGTTTTGTTTTTTGTTTTTCGAGACAGGGTTTCTCTGTGTATCCCTGGCTGTCCTGGACTCACTCTGTAGACCAGGCTGGCCTCGAACGCACAGAGATCCACCTGCCTCTGCCTCCTGAGTGCTGGGATTAAAGGTGTGCATCAGCCAGGTGTGGTGGTGCACGCCTTTAATCCCAGCCCTTGGGAGGCAGAGGCATGTGGATATCTGCGCGTTCAAGGCCAGCCTGGCCTACCAGTAAGTCTAGGACAGCCAGGGCTGCACAGAGAAACCCTGTCTCAAAAAAATAAAAATAAATAAAATAAAATAAATGTGTGCATCACCACACCCAGCCTTTATAGACAGTTTTGAACTATCATGGGAGTGCTGGGATTTGTACCTGGGTCCTTTGGAAGAATAGCCAGTGCTCTTAACCACTGAGCCATCTCTCCAGTCCCTAATCATTGCTATACTTTTTGTTCATTATTTTTTGTATGTGAATACTTTTAGTGAGTACATTTTATGGATAAATAGTAATGCTTTGTTTTATTTGATATTTTTCCTAAAACATTTTTAATTGCTATTTTTAAATTTCTCAGATTTCTAATTGGTTCTTTAAAAATGCTGGGGTGTTTTTTTTTTTTTTGTATTTTGTTGTTATTCTTATACTGCCTTAAATGTAAAATAGCCGTTTTTACATGAATCCAATGAATATTTTGCTCTGGCTTTCTGTTTGATTTACTAAAATTACTCTGCAGTGTATCTTGAATCAGTTTTCATATACAGTAGGAACCATTAGCATTTAGGAAATACCCTCATTCTATTTGGTAGGGGAAATCTACTTGTTGATATACTGAATCTTTGTTTAAATTGGTACTGTTAAACTAGTTTTAATGCTATTTTATTTTCTCTTTTCCCCTCCTTCCTTTCTTCCCCCATCCCTCCCTGTGGCAAATATACTTGTTTCTACACTGCGGCACGTTAAGAAGAACCGACTGTGTTCTATATCTTTGTGATCAGAGCAGATTATCTCTGGAGAGGATCATGGCTTATGTCATTTCACGTTGCATTTCTTGCTTGTCTCTGAGGAGAAGTGGTCACAGACCCGAATGACTGTGTTGCTAACCTGAAATGCAATTGTGAATTTGTCTTCAAAAAACATTTGAGATTGGTGTAAGAGTTCCATCAATTGTTCAGTCCTGCAGTTTCATAAAGCACAGCCTTATTTTCACTAGGTTTCTCTTTCTTGGTACCTTTCTTGGTAACTCTCAGCATGTTAATAACATTGTTTGAACTGAACTTTCTTTGCAGATACAGTAGAAGGTTTTAATGCCCGTTTTATACACGGCTACATAGTTCATGATTATGAAAGCAGATCTGAAGTTCAAATTCCGTACCCGGTGTCGGAAAACAACCAAGTGCAGACTGGAGTTGCTTTCCACCATGGCAAATTCATCATGAGTCTCCGCAAAGCAGCTATGGCAGAGCCCAAGTAAGACACGTCGTTAAATGTGCAATGTTAGACTCAAACCTGAGCCCTGGGGTGATTGATGGGTTAGGAGTTAAGAGTACTTTCTGCTCTTGCAAGGACTGGAGTTTGGTGCCCAGCACCCATGTCAGATGGCTCACAGCCCTCTGTAGCTCGGATGCTCTCCTCTGCCTTCCTCAGGCATCTGCTCACATGCTTGCGCTCACACGCACACACAGATAAAAATAAAGTATGTCCTTTCATGCAAATGAGGCTTCACCAGTGTTCATGAAAATAACGGAGCGTGGCCACGCCCTTAGTCCCAGCACTCAGGAGGCAGAGCAGGTGGATTTCTGTGAGTTTGAGGCCAGTCTGGTCTACGAAGCCAGTACAAGACAGCCGGGGCCACTACACAGAGAAACCTTGTCTTGAAGAAAAAAAAATAGGTTCTGTGCCTCTGTAAAGAATATTAGAGAATTTTACGTTAAGAATTAGGTGATTATTATTAGTTGCAATTTAGAGGCTGCATAAGTGCTGTAACTAAGGCATATATGTGTGCCCATTTGAGTCTGTGTTTGTGGTTATTACACCTTTTCTAAAAACAGAGGATGGCAACAAGAAATCTCCGTTTCGTTTTCCCCGAGGACCTAGTCTAACAGGACTGGTTTCTTGTCTTGACTGTTCACTTGTATTTGCCTGTCACCCTTTAACAATAATTAAGGAAGTTTTAAATGTGAGAGCACTCATGTGGTTGACATAAAGCCACCACACGTGTTGACAAAGTGGAGAAGTCAGTGGACTTTTCCTTGGGACTGAAGTGTCTGGTATCCACTGAAGTAGAGTGTTCACTGCATGAAAGTGGGAAAATGCCTCAAATAGAAAAGTTACAATCTTTCTGATGGGTGTAATTACTTTTAAAATTTGTCATATGCCATTTTATTTTAAAAAAGATACATTTTTTCAGTGTTTCATACATGCTTACAATGTATTTTGATATTATTTATCCTAATTCCTCCAAGATCTACCCCACCCTGTCCTTGTCTTCTCCCACCTCCTTGTCTCTTAAATTCAGGGCTCACTGAGTTCAGTTGTACTGCTTATGTACTCCTGGGTATGAGGCTATCTATCCAGTGGAGCATGGTCACCCTATCAGACTCCACATCCCTAAAGAAGACCAACTGCCTCCCCCCTTGCGGGCATCAGGTGTTCATTGGTCCTTAGGGAGGGGGCTCGTGAGCCCCTCCTCCCTGCATGCTAGATGTCGACTGGCTTGATCTTGTGTGGGCAGCCACAGCTGCTGTGGATCATGAGCGCAGTGTCCCGCTGCATCCAGAAGAGAGTTTTGCTTCTGTTCTCCCCAGGCTCTGCCTCTTATGTTCATTCTCTCTGTGCCCCTACCCTTTGTACAGTGGTCCTCGAGCCTTGGGGAGGGGGATACAGATGTCCTATCTGTGACTGAGCACTTACTCTCCACAGATGCCTACTCTGTGCATTTTGAGCAGTTGTGAGCTTCTGTATTACTCACTTTCCACTGCACAAGAAACTTCTCTCATGAGCTTTGAGACCTACACTAATCTGTGAACTTAGGAGGCATTTTGATACTGTGTCCACTTAGCAAATATAATTACTTTGGATAATTCTTCCCTTTTATGAATGACTGTGTATGAGTATCAAGTTTCTCTGTATTCTTGTTTTAAACCAACGATTAAAGACATGATGCAACTTTAAAATTACTTTAAAAATAATTATATTTGTAATATGGATTTGTTGTACATTACAAAGTGAAAACCACACATAATTGTAGACATGCTGATGGCTTTCTGCTTTGTGCTGTTGTAGACTTTTTGCTGTGTAGATGCTTGCACACACATATGCCAGTTCCTGTGAGTGCAACAGTTAGAGAGTAAGGACTGTATTGTAGCTAAGGAACTTGCCCAAATGTTCTCCTCTAGTAGCGTGTTTCTGTTCCTTCTTCAGTGTGAAGTTCATAGAAGGTGTCGTGCTTCAGTTACTAGAGGAGGAGGAGGCTGTGGTAGGAGTGCAGTACAAAGACAAGGAGACCGGAGACACCAAGGTGAGACTTAGTAGATGCCATCTCTTCCTAAGATGTTTTTCCTCCCCCTTTAAAATTCTGCATTAATGTGTCCGTGTGTGAGTGCTCCTGCCATGGTATGTGTGGGTGGTCAGAGGACCACTTGTGCAGTGGGTTCTCTCCTTCCACTTCATGTGCATCCTGAGGAGGGAGCTGGGTTAAGGTGTGTGTTGTTATAGTCAGACATACACAGAACTAGGAAAATGTTGAAATCAAGTAGCAGTAAAATCGTTTCTAGTTTTTTTTTGTTAATGTTGGTCTGTTAAAGAGAAGGAGGCAATGGGCCCTTGTAAGCTGTTCTACAGGGTCATCCCTTCCTAGAAACTAGACTCTGATAGGGTTACCAAGTTTTCTTTGCTCATAGTGTAGTAATGTCAGAACACGTCGTCACATGTATAGAAATGCTTCTTCTATCTAGCCACTTATTATACAGCACCATGTGAAGCTAGGTACTTTTATAATGAATCTGGGTAGTTCTTGAAGTTTGTAATGAGGTTCAGTCTTTGGTGGGCCATACTTGCCTTGTTCTTCCTCCTGTCCATCTCAGGGTAGAAAGTTTTGATGATTTTGATTGGCGGAGCTGCAAAGGAGATGACCTCCAGGAACTCAGGAAGTATCGCTAAGGATTAGGCCTTCATTCTCTTACATCCACAGGATGCTTTGATGCCTTTGTGAGAATATCTTGTATTTAAATATTTTCCTGTACACTTTTTGTTCTACATGGATGGGCCTTTTGCATGCATCTAACCATTTGCTGAGCATTCTTCCTCTGTGTTACAGGAGCTCCACGCCCCGTTGACTGTGGTTGCAGATGGGCTTTTCTCCAAGTTCAGAAAGAATCTCATTTCCAATAAAGTTTCTGTTTCATCTCATTTTGTGGGCTTCCTTATGAAGGTATGGGGGAGTGTAATTGTAGAAAAATGAAAGCAACTTGAAATTGAAAACTATTAAAGTATTTTCTTGTCTTTTCTTTTTTTAGAATGTGCCGCAGTTCAAAGCCAACTTTGCGGAGCTTGTGCTAGTCAACCCAAGTCCCGTTCTCATCTACCAGATTTCAGCCAGCGAAACTCGGGTGCTGGTTGATATCCGTGGGGAAATGCCAAGGAACTTAAGAGAGTACATGGTTGAACAAATTTACCCACAAATGCCTGGTAAGACATAGGGTTTTACCGCAACTGTACTCTGCGGTCTAAAGCCAATCTCACAGAAGCAGCATCTTAGTTACACTGCTTGGCAGGGGTGATGTCTCGCCTCTGATGTCAGAGTAAATCGATGGGAAAAGCTAAAAATAGACAGCTGTCATTTACTGTGGTTTTCCCTGGCCCATCTCATGGGAATTTGGCTCGTTTCATCCTCTAATCTGTTGTGTTCAACTTTATATGTTGTTTATGTCTGTTTTCGCTTAGATTCCTTAGTCTTTCCTTAACATGTGTAAAGAGGTGCTTAATGAGCAATTTCATTAATAAAGTAGGTTTTGGTGATTTATTGCAAGGGACTATGCAACAGCCATAGCACATGTACAGTTAAGGGTTCCTTTTGACTTGATAAGATGTGTGCTATTTTGAAACTGAAATGCTCAATACCATTTGTTTGGGTGGATGGGGATTAATTGCAGATCACCTGAAGGAGTCCTTTCTGGAAGCCTGTCAGAACTCTCGTCTGCGGACCATGCCAGCCAGCTTCCTTCCTCCTTCCCCAGTGAATAAACGAGGTATCACTTGCCATTATTTTATAATGCTGCCGTTACTTCAAATGACATGTGATGAAATTTGTGATCAGGCAGTAACTTGAAGGAGAGAATTGGTTACCTTGGAGTAGTAAGTTCACAAGGCCAGAAAGAGCAGGAGAAGAAACATCTGTTAGCTTAACAAGTTCCCAACATCAAAGTTTTTTTTTTTTGGTTTTTCGAGACAGGGTTTCTCTGAATATCTCTGGCTGTCCTGGACTCACTTTGTAGACCAGGCTGGCCTCGAACTCACAAAGATCCGCCTGCCTCTGCCTCCCAAGTGCTGGGATTAAAGGCGTGCGCCACCACCGCCCGGCTACCAACATCAAAGTTTTATGATACAATTATTATTTAACTCTGGCTTTGTAGAAGACACCATGGTAGTCATTGGAAGTACAACACGGGAGTTCAAAGTTAACCTCTGGGCCTGGAGGAAACCAGTTTTGTAGTCAGCATGAAGATGAGTTCATAGTGGTACTGATAACAGTTCTCATAAAACTATGTTCACAGTATCATGGATTCACTGTTTGGGGTGGCCAAGGCTGGGAAGTGAGGGTTCTGAAGTGGAAGGGGGCTAGGGAGGACATTGCTTGGGAATAAGGCTGCACTGGGTCTGCAAGGTGGACAGTGAGGGGATGGACTGAGAAGTAATGGGATCTGCAAAGCCTGTTCCCGGGGTGGCGGAGAAAAGGTGGCGTTTTGGTATTTTGGGCAGGTATCATAGTGATTAAGAGCTGGGGTATGGTTGTGGTTTTAATTTATGTTTCAAAGGTTTATTACTTCTTTTTTTGGAGACAGGTTCTTACTGTGCCTTCCCACCTGACCAGAAACTTGCTATTTAGATCATTCTGACCTCAAATTCACAGAGATCACCCATCCCTGCATGTTGAGTGCTGAGATTGAAATTGTGCAAGACCATGCCTGGCGAAACATTTATTTTTATTTGTATTTACATGTGTGTTTTCCATATATGTACAGTGCCTCAGAGGCTAGAAGAGGGCATCAGAATTCCTGGAACTAGAGCTTGAGATGGACCTTATGTGGGTGTTGGGAACCAAATTTAGGTCTTCTGGAAGGAGCCACCTCTCCAGTACCTTCTCTCTTCCCAGTACTCCTGCCTCTACTTCCCAAGAACTGAGATTATGGGCACACACCATATGCAGGGCAGAATGTGTGTTTAATATTTAGCTTTACATAGCCCTATATAGATAATGGAACATATATATATGTATAATATATATATATATATATATATATTATATATATATATATATATATATATTATATATATATATATATATATATTATATATATATATATATATGCATGCAGCAGATTTGTTGAGATAAAGATAAGTTCAGTTCAAGCACAGAAAGCAAATTTAATTATAATTCACTCTTGGGATATTTTAGCTCCTGTCAGTCTAAAGTTCATGAGCACTAGCATTTTTGTCTCAGAGTTGTTCAGGATTTCACACTCTTAGTTCTCTTTCCATAGGTGTTCTTCTTCTGGGAGATGCATATAACCTGAGGCATCCTCTTACTGGTGGAGGAATGACAGTCGCTTTAAAAGATGTAAAGTTATGGAGACAACTGTTAAAAGACATTCCTGACCTTTATGATGATGCTGCTGTTTTCCAGGTAAGAATCTAGAGTTCTTCTCCCCAAAATGGCTCAAAATTCATTTCTGTTTAGGGATGAGCAGAGTGGGACCCCATGGCAGTCTGTGCTTCGTTATGATCCTTAGTCTTGTTCGCTTTTGTAAGCCTGACCTTCAAACTGAGTCTTTAATGTTTATGTTCAGTGCATGTTCCCAGGTTGGTTCAGCCCACTCCGCTCAGAGCTGTGAGCTTAGCTACAGAACCACACGGCCCATTGCTCTGAAAGGGGCTTGGCAATATTACCTGCAGACAGTTTAGAACTGCCAATCC
>CAJQZJ010004888.1:6391025-6409279 GCA_907164525.1 Lophiomys imhausi
AGAACTGCCAATCCAATCCATTTGAGGAGATGGTAAACATTAGTTTATGCTGTTTTCCTCTATACTATGTAATAGATGAGATTTTCAAGGGGCTTGGCAATATTACCTGGACAGGCCTTGGGCAGACAGTTTAGAACTGCCAATCCAATCCATTTGAGGAGATTGTAAACATTAGTTTATGCTGTTTTCCTCTATACTATGTAATACATGATATTTTTCATTTTTTAGGCCAAAAAAGCATTCTATTGGTCAAGAAAAAGGACCCATTCCTTTGTTGTGAATGTGTTGGCTCAGGCTTTGTATGAGTTATTTTCTGCTACAGACGGTAAGTATAGATGATTTTAAGTGAACATTACTGACATGTAGATTTTTAAGTTTTCTCAGGTAAGGGACTAAATTAAAAAAGTTAATAGAGTTAAAGTAGTTAGGCTGTAATCACAGTTTACACAACTTTGTCAACTGCCAGGTTGGTAGTTTCTTTTAGTGTCTAAGCGTCATGTATCCACCACTTCATCCAGAGGCTGTTGGCTTTCCTTAGAAAACATCCCAGCACTACCTCAGCAACACATTCATTCAATTCAATTAATAGTGTGGTCCACACTAGAGCATATATATCCTCACTTGGTGAAATGCTGCTGCTGAAAGGTCTTTGTCTGGTCCACACTAGAGCATATATATCCTCACTTGGTGAAATGCTGCTGATGAAAGGTCTTTGTCTGGTCCACACTAGAGCATATATATCCTCACTTGGTGAAATGCTGCTGATGAAAGGTCTTTCTGGCCAGGTGTAGAAAAGCAATGGGCTTTTACTTCTTATACTTTTGAATTTCTTTTGAAGCATTGTTCCCAGCATGAATAGGCACCTCAAACTGAGGTTGGGGCTTCTTTCCTGCTACAGTGTAGAAGTAGTACTCATTGCAAATAGCCATGTGCTGTTTCTTTTTTACACTGTAGGGAGGTTGGCCATTCTGTCTAGGTTGAGCATTCCTATTAATGAAAATTTGAAATTCTGAGCTAGGTGTGGTGATGCATGATTGCTCTCCGGGCCGTCAAGAAGCTGAGGCAAGAGGATTGGGAGGCCAGACTAAGCTACATAAGATTGTATCTCAAAACAAATGACACCAACACGGTCTGTCCCAAAACAAATGACACTGGCATTTGTAACCTTCTACCTGTGTATCACACAATAATAACTAAAATTTTATTTGACAAAAGAGGCTGGAGAGATGGCTTAGTGGTTAAGAGCACTGGCTGCTCCTCTAAAGGACCTCAGTTCAAATCCCAGCACCCACATGGCAGTTCTAAACTGTCTGTAATGGCTGGGCATGGTGGAACACACCTTTAATCCCACCACTCGGGAGGCAGAGGCAGGTGGATCTCTGTGAGTTCAAGGCCAGCCTGGTCTACAGAGTGAGTCCAGGACAGCCAGGGCTACACAGAGAAACCCTGTCTAGAAAAACCAAAAATCAGACAAAAACAAAGTAGACTTCTGAGATTCTTTAAGCTCCTTGCAAGTGGAGTGCTTCTCATGGATTTCAGCCATCTAGCACCTCTTGTTCAGGGGAACAGCTCACCCCTTGTTGTTTGCAGTGCCGGTCTGGATGAACTGGAGTGCAAGTTAAAGTGGCTGCCTGGGCAAATAATGAAAAAAATTTCAAGTCTGGAGTTTTCTAAGCTCTTGGATTCTTACATATCAAAGCTGCCAGCAACATTACAAAGTTAATGACAGATCAAGGGAGGAAAGAACTTTATGAAACAAAAGTTTATCATATTTTCAGCCAGGTGTCGTGGCTCACACCTTTAACTCCAGCACTTGGGAGGCAGAGGCAGGCGAATCTGAGTTCGAGGCCAGACTGGTCTACAGAGTGAGTTCTAGGACAGCTAGGGCTATATAGAGAGACTCTGCCTCAAAAAACCAAAACAAATCAAAACAAAAAATTAGCTAATAATTCCAAAAGACTTTAATAAAAAGAAAAAAATGTAGGCACCTCAAAGGAACACCAACCCTAAACTGTTTTTAAAAAGTTGTTTTATTATGCTGTTATCAAGGCTTTGAAATGTATAAAAAATTATGTGGATATAAGGCAGAGATTCACTTCTTGGTAACCTAATGTTGACCTAGCACTATGGATTAGCCATCTCAGAACCTGGGAATTTTTTTGGGTAATTTTAGTTTTTATTTTTATTGTTTTTATTTTTATAAGAGCTTACAAAGTATTTGGTGTCGTTTAATTAATTTACAACAAAGTCATACACAATTTAAAAGTAACTCGTAAGACCTAAGTATTAACAGAATTAACAGAAACAGATTATTGCCCTCTACAGTATTGATTTGGAAAGAACTGGTTGTTGAATTCTAGTACTATTAAGAAATTGTCATGTTTGGGATTTTCCTATCTTCATTATTTTTTCTGACATATTCACTAGCACTGTAAAACAGATAAGTAATAATGTCTATATTTATTTTAGATTCTTTGCATCAGCTACGAAAAGCTTGCTTTCTATATTTTAAACTTGGTGGAGAATGTTTGACGGGTCCCGTCGGGCTACTTTCTGTGTAAGTTATGACAGCAGAAGGGAAACACTCAATTTATGGCAATCTTTGTCCCATAGACATTTAGTTACGTTGTTACCCATCTGTGTCCCAGTCACAAGTGACCACAAGAGGCCAGTCTGGTGTCTCAGTGGGTAAAAGTGCTCACTGCACAAGCTTGGCTTTCTTAGTTCCATCCCTAGGACCCATGGAGAAGAATGGACTCTCCAAAGTTTTCTTGTGCCCTCGACACGTGTGTTGTGTGCCCTCTCCACCAGGCATGCACACACACATACACACACGTATTGGTGTGTGTGTGCAGCAATACAAAATAAAGGATTGAAAAGGTGGCCTCAGGAAATGAACAGAGAACAACAGTTAGCACTGTGCTGACCTCCTGAAACACACTGCTTACAAGTGGTGGAAAGAGGTGGCTAGACGTTTGAGTAAAACTGATAATTGGTTTTCACCTGTGGTGTCTTCACATGCCTGACCCACAGGAGCCAAGAGTAACTTAGAACTCTGAATTCAGATATTAATCTTACGGGCTTGAAATTTAGAAGTAGTTCTGCTACTACAGATATATACTTGAGAAATCTTAGACGGGAAATTCTTCAAGGCTCCTCTTTATTGATCTACAATCAGAATATCAGTTCTGATGCCAAACCCAGACTACAAGCAGGCTATCTAGTACTTCATTTTGGATCCCAAGATTAGTGAAAGAAGGGACTGGATGGGCTAAGAGCACTCACTGGCTGCTCTTCCAAAGGACCCGGGTTCAAATCCCAGCACCCACATGGCAGTTCACAGCTGTCTGTAATGGCTGGGCGTGGTGGCGCACGCCTTTAATCCCAGCACTCAGGAGGCAGAGGCAGATGGATCACTGAGTTCGAGGCCAGCCTGGTCTACAGAGCGAGTCCAGGACAGCCAGGGCTACACACAGAGAAACCCTGTCTCAGACAACAACAAAAACACTAATGAAAGAGAACAGCTGAAATAATATGACTAAGGAGTGAGTGTGGCTGCTGGCTTCTCAAAGGGGCTATTTATTCCGCTTTTTCTAATCTAAAAATTCATTCTCGTCATCAAATATAACATGCAGATGAGCTTCAGCCCTCAGATGTAGACCTCGTTATGCTCTTATTGATGACAGTTTGTGAACGATGACTTTAACTGTCCACTTCTGTTCTATTACAGATTGTCTCCTCACCCTCTGCTGTTGATTCGACACTTCTTTGCCGTTGTAGTCTATGCCACATACTTCTGCTTTAAATCAGAACCATGGGCTACAAAACCGCGAGCCCTTTTCAGTAGTGGTGCGATACTGTACAAAGCGTGTTCTATAATATTTCCTCTCATCTATTCAGAAATGAAGTATCTGGTTCATTGAAGGGGAAACCACTTGGAAGTCAAGTCCATTAAAACTTGGGAGAGGTTGCGTATATACCACACAACTGTGTGACTTCTACAGCGGAGACTCAAGGACCAGGCTGTGTATAAGCATGTAAATATATGCCTTAATTTACAATTGAAAATGGTCAAATAAAGTAGATGTTTAAAAGAATGATTGTTTCCACAAATTAGTGCTAACACTCACATTTTGATTTCAGTGTTTGGGGCGATTCATTGGGACATGCCAATAAAACGAAGGGTGAACTCTTACGCTCGTTTGTGTTTTGTTGTAGACTTTGTATAGCTTCACGGTCAAAGGAAAGATAAACCAAGTGGGGTAGAAAGTGCGGTTTTAAGCCTGTTCAATATTTGTGGTGTGTGTACATGTGTTTGGGCATACATGGGTGGCCTGACACTGACATGTGTTCCTTAATCCCTCGTCACATGTATTTGAGGCAGGTCTCTTGCTCAACATGGAGCTCTAGTCAGCTGTTTTTTTGTTTTTTTTTTTAAGTTTATTATGTATACAGTATTCTGTCTGCAGGTATACCTGCAGGCCAGAAGGCGGCACCAGATCTCATTGTGGATGGTTGTAAACCACCAAGAGGTTGCTGGGAATTGAACTCAGGACCTCTGGAAGAGCAGTCAGTGCTCTTAACCTCTGAGCCATCTCTCCAGCCCAGCTACTGTTTTCTTTACTTGTTCTTTCTTTTTTTTTTTTTTTTTTTGGTTTTTCGAGACAGGGTTTCTCTGAATATCTCTGGCTGTCCTGGACTCGCTTTGTAGACCAGGCTGGCCTCGAACTCACAAAGATCCGCCTGCCTCTGCCTCCCAAGTGCTGGGATTAAAGGCGTGCGCCACCACCGCCCGGCTACTTGTTCTTTCTAAATGGGTACCACTAGCTACAGGTTCAGGCAGAGACTTCTGCCATCATCATCATCCAAGTATCCTAGTGGGATGGCAGCTCCCTTGCAGAGGAATTTTCATATGGAAACAAGTTATGATTTGAGTCTTCAGAGTTTATCATTAGCCGGGCATGGTTGTGCACGCCTTTAATCCCAGCACTTGGGAGGCAGATGTAAGTGAGTTTGAGGCCAGCCTGGTCTACAAAGTGAGTCCAGGACAACCAGGGCTACACAGAGAAACCCTGTCTTGGGGAAAAAAAAAAGATTTTTATCACTAAACCTTTAGTTTAGTGATTAAAAACCTTTTTTTTTTTTTTGTTTTTTTTTTAGACAAGGTTTCTCTGTGTAGTCCTGGCTGTCCTGGACTCACTTTGTAGACCAGACTAGCCTTGAACTCAGAGATCCACTTGTCTCTGCCTCTCTAGTACTGGGATTAAAGGCATGCACTACCACGCCCAGCAATTGCAAACAGCTATGAACTGCCATGTGGGTGCTGGGATTTGAACCTGGGTCCTTTGGAAGAATAGCCAATGCTCTTAACTGCTGAGCCATCTCTCCAGCCCCACTAAACCTTTATAACCCAAGACCCCACTACCTCCCAAATAAGGAAAAAGAAAATCTTATGGCTAGCAACCTGATTGGCAGAAGCTGGAAGAACAGCTGGCACAGGGAGCTACTGGGAATCCCCAGGGTGTCTGGGACTAGAAGATGGGAAACATCAGAACACAGCATATAGAACACGAATTGAGTTTACTGCTGGGGTGTCAATGATCCTTACAGGCCTACAGTGGATGGAGCATCACACCCCAACCCCCAAGCCACCTGTCACCTTCTAGGCAGGGTTTCTTATAGGGTGTCAGTTTTAATCACAAGCAGGGAAACTCAGTACTGGTAATATTTTACTGAAGATCTGGAGTTGCACAATAGTTGTTTGGAACATAAAACTAAGCGGATTCGTCCATCACAGTTACACTGAGCATTTAGAAGAGGCAAGTACAAAACAGTTCTGCTTCTACATGATAAAAATTCCATATAATAGCATGATTTAAACAGTGTATTAGAGCCATCTTCCTTAGAATGTGTTGACTTCCATAGTGGAGGGGATGCAAGTTGTATGAGCAATCAAGTTTCTTTTCATTTCCAAGTTCATTTTAGTCATGGGAGGTCCTGTCACTGAAACAGAAGGAAGTCACAGGACTGTTCTGAACTCATCAAAAATGAAGTTAGGCACATGTGCTTCAGCCACCTGAAATATTAAGCAGAAATTGAATCACTCATAACATTGTAGCTGATCAAATTCCCTGTTTTACATATGAAAACTCAAGAAGTGGAAATATCTGTCGGAGTAAGGAAGCTGACTCGCACAGGCAAACCAGGAAGCAGCCCTCTCATCGCTGCTGGCCTGTCTCAAGTGTCTCTACTGTGCACTCACTGGTGACACAGTGCTTGAGGGGAGACCTGTCTCTTCCACACGCCTCCACAAGTAGGCCTCCCTCCCCTCTTAAAGGCATTTGGATCTAGGAATACACCAATGAGAGGCAAAAGGAGAAACTTGAGGCCAGAGGGGAAGAACAGGAAGGTCTTGAGAGGCTTGCATTCCTTAATTGCTTTTAGTAGAAGCAAGAAGGCTGGGATGGAGGTGGGTTGGGGGAATGGAACAGGTGATCTCTGAGAGCCACAGAGGAATTTGAAAACAATTGCTGGACATGCAGCAAATGTGGACAGCACAAAAATCCTGAGAAACTAAACCAATAACCAAATTTGTATTCTTCCAGTCCAATAACTTTTTAAGCATAGAGATTTTTATTAAAGATATTTTTTTTTTTTTTGGTTTTTCGAGACAGGGTTTCTCTGAATATCTCTGGCTGTCCTGGACTCACTTTGTAGACCAGGCTGGCCTCGAACTCACAAAGATCCGCCTGCCTCTGCCTCCCAAGTGCTGGGATTAAAGGCGTGCGCCACCACCGCCCGGCTTATTAAAGATATTTTAATAGAGGCTTAAGCATGAGGTTAGGAGAAAGGTGCTTAGAAGCAAGGCACATCTAATTGGGTACAGCTCATTCTGGAAGGGTTGACAGACCTTGTGATCAAATGTTAGGTCTGCAAAATCTGTGCATACCCTCGCACACATGTACTGGTGAACATCTGCACACATATGTAGTGTGTATGTTAATCTCTAGCATATACAGAGCCATCATATGACTACGGTCTGTTTCTCCCCTGTACAGTGTTACATTGACAGAGTTTGTCCATTGGTCCTGCTGTTCTTGCCCCACTACTATACTACTTTCACTTTAGTAATTTTATGTGTTAATACATACTATGTAATAATTTTTTTAAAGAAACAGTCCTTTATAAAAAGTCAAATATATATTTGTTTGTTTTTTCTGATACAGGGTTTCTTTGTGTAACAGTATGAGATGTCCTGGAATGCTTTGTAGACCAGGCTGGCCTCGAACTCAGAGATCTGCCTGCGTCTGCCTCCTGAGTGCTGGATTTACAGGTGTGCGCCACCACGCCTGGCAAAAGTACAAGTTTTTTATAAAGCAAGTTAAAGATTAGCTGGGGCTTTGATTATAATTACAGTAAATCTATAAACTAGGTATCTCAGAGATATGTATGGAACCTCAGTGATAATGTATATATATATATGATATCTTAGTGATAAGTGATATGCATACTTTGAAAGTCTCATTTGAAACAGAGACTTTCAGAATCTTACAGGTTTTCCCCAAATTGCTCATATTTCTTCTAGTGTCCATTCTTATTTTTTAAATTATTTTATTTTATTTGTTTGTTTATGTGTACATGTATGTGTTGTAGAGGTCAGGGATGTCATATCCCTTGGAGTTGAAGTTACAGGCAGTTTTGAGCTGGCTGATATGGGTGATGGGAATTGAACTCAAGTCCTCTGCAAGAACAGTATGTGATCTTAACTACTGAGCCATTATTTCAGTCCCTATTTGTGCATGTGTATATATATATATATATATATATATATATATATATATATATATATTTTTTTTTTTTTTTCCGAGATAGGGTTTCTCTGTTTAACAGAACCCTGGTGGCTGTCCTCGACTCACTTTGTAGACCAGGCTGGCTCACAGAGATCCACCTGCCTTTGCCTCCCCAAGGCTGGGATTAAAGGCATGGGCCACCATGCCCAGCTCTCATTACATTCTTAAACAGTATACATTTTGTTTTCTTCCCAAATCTGTTGTTTCACTTTTCTTATTATCTAACATCTGTATAACAAAAACAGGAGCAAGTGCCAGTAATATCATGTGACTTACAGTCCTGACTTAACAAGAATGCTACTGTCATTTTACTAAGTACTGCATGCTCATGAAGTTCTAAAAGATCATCTTGGGCTTTTGCTATTAAAAAAGTGCCTTCAATTAAGAGCCGGGCGTGGTGGCACACACCTTTAATCCCAGCACTTGGGAGGCAGAGGCAGGCGGATCTCTGTGAGTTCGAGGCCAGCCTGGTCTACAAAGCAAGTCCAGGACAGCCAGGGCTGTTACACAGAGAAACCCTGTCTCGAAAAACCAAAAAAAAAAAAAAAAAAAAAAGAAAGGGCTTTTAACATGTATTTATTTGCACACATGGATCATTGAATGCCTTCAGAGGTCAGAGGACATCTTGTGGGAGCCAGTTTTCTCCTTCTACCACAAGGGTTCTGGGGACTAAACTCTGTCAGGCTTGGTGGCAAATGCCTCTACCTGACAATCTATTTTGCTGGACCCTATTTTTAACCTATTTAGTTTTTTAAAATGAGAAATCTTTTTTTTTTACATTTCTTAAATTGATCTTCCCTTTGTGCTTAAAATTCCCAAGGTTGATATTAAGGAGGGCAAAGAAGGAATTTCCTAGAAGGTAAAAAAGCAGCTCTTCATTTCTAGAAGCAATGGCCATATATAGCTGTGGGTATGGCCTGGACTTAATGTTCTGTGGGCGCTCGGTTGTTATGGAGAGAAAGAACAAAGCACCATGGTCATTTCTTTCTCTGGCCAGTTAGGAATTCCTTCTTTGCTTGCATACCTTACTGAGCTGGCCCTGACGTGGGTGGGGAGTGAGGAGGGAAGACTTCCACTGTGCAGGGACGGCAGGTGCAGTGGGATGGGCTGAGAGGCGTCTGCTGAAGACCTACAGGACTTCACTCCTTGTAAACCCAGGGCTGCTGCTCTTACCACTTATGGATAGGTTATAACTGTCATCCTTTCCTGTCTATGGCTTACCCTTCGGGGAAGTTTTGTGTATCGAACATAATCCTCCAGGAACAGCAGGGCACCCACAGCATCTGCAGGCATTTCAGGCATCTTCTGGCTGCAAAACAAGTCCGGGTCAGTTAGCTGCTTTGAATGCATGTTAACAGGCCCTTACTTGACTAATGAGTGGCACACCAAGTCTATAACAAACCCACAGGGCATCCCCTTGATTCCTATGAAATAATTACCCTGTTCTTATTTAGGAACTAACCCTGCAGGAAACAACTTAACTAGGGGCTGGTGTGATGGCTCAGTGAGTAAAGGGAACTACCATCAAACGTGACAGTCTGCCTTCCATCCCCAGAACCCATGTGATAAAGAAGAGCTGGTTTCCTGAAGTTGTCTTCTGACCTCCACATGCTTGCAGTGAGTGGCACCCACACACACAGGCAAATAAATGTAATCAAAGAAAAAAGCCAAACTCTCACTTTACAACCTGATCCTGCAGGCTGTCTAGAGTCTAGACAGATGGGTCTACACTCTAAATCCATCTCCCTGTGATGTCTTTCATACTCCATGACTCAATCAATGCCTGAGAGGTCCCACACTTTCCTATCCCCTAGTCTTTTAGCTACTTTTGTTTTATACACTCATTTGAAAGTACATGAGTAGCCAGGATTGGTGGTACCAGACCTGCAGTCCCACCTACTCTGGGGGCAGATGCAGGAAAATTGCAAATTTAATGTCCACCTGAGTTATAGTCTAAATTAAGGGCCAGGCTTGGAAACAGTGAGACAGCGTCTCAAAGAGTAAAAGGAGGGCTGGGTGTGGCTTAGCTTTAGAGTTCTTGCCTGGTGCATACAAGGTCCTAGCATAGCAAAGATGTGCGTTCTGTTGGCAAAGCAACTGAATGTTAATCTATCAAGTTTATGTTGTGATATGACAGAAATTCTCCAGCTATGCTGACCTTTTCAAGCAGCAGAGAAGGGAGCTTGGGATGTAGCATTCTAGGGTTCCTTTGTTTTTTCTTATCTTAGAAAATCCACAATTGAACAGAAGGCAGACTCTCCCCTGGCCTTGACACCGAGGAATCACTCCTCTTTCATGTTCGGAACCATGTGTTGGTGGTGGCCACACTGAGGAGCGTGACACCCCTTTGGTTAGTGAAGTCATGTTTTAGTGGTAGTCCAACAGGAATGCAGGGCTCACTGAGCTCTGAGAGCCGGATCCAACACGGCAGAGTCACAGGTATGCAATTCCTTTCTGAGAGTGTCTACTAATGTCCACCAAGATCCAGTGTTACAAAGTCCCTGCCAGTACAGCTATGGGGAATTTCCTGTCAGGTGACCAAGGGTTAGCACTGCAGGTGACACCTGGGGATGTGTCCTGACTGATTTGTAGAGACGCACTCATCCCCCATTCCTGCTAGGACAGTAACGAGAGGGATTTGTCATGAGAAACTGCAGTCCCTTTTTGTGGTATTAAGTTCCACGATTTTTGATTAGTTCTCTATACCTTGTGCACTGCTCCATTGTGGAGCGAATAAACTGGCCAATCAGTGCGAGGAATTGCTCAGTGTACCGGGAGTGAAACTGTTTGAGCAGAGTGAGCAGTCCCAGGACGAGTGGTGGCCAGTCAACAGGGTCGGCAGGCTTCCGGCAAACCATGCCTGTCCGGGAAGAAGTTAACACCACACAGTGATCTACTTGCTTCTGACAATGTTCATTAAATATCAACCTTCATCAAGGTCATCATTACTGGCAGGTGATTACTGAGAAAACTCCAATTCTGGGCTACCTCTTAAACTAGCTGTGAGGTTGGTGGAACATTCTAATGGTGTGAAGAGTTTAGCTTTTGTCATTACTGTTTATTTTGTTCTACACTATTAATGTCCTCTATGGTAGAGACTTAAGATGCACATTGGTGTGAATGAAAAAACAAAAATCACCTCAAATTTACTTCAGCTTATGGAGTTCTAGATACCCAGAAGCGCCTTTTAAAGGAAAATCAGTTACAATTCTGGTTAAAATATTTTAAATTATTATTAAAAACAATTAATTTTGAGTGTTAAGATAAGAAACGAATCAGCTGAAGTCAACTGAGTGGTGGAGCCCCGCCTGAGCACCCCAGTCTGGTTTCCCACTGGGGACATCTGTCAGATCTGGAGATCTGACTGGCCTGGGGTGGCTATGCTGGGTAGGAGGCAGAGTTTCCCTTCAGGGGGAAACACAGAAATCTTAGATGTCCACTGCCTGCCTTCAAGGCTATAAAGTCACACTCAACCGTACTGGCATGAAGACAGACAGATCAGTCTATCAGGACAGAGTCCAAACAGCATGACCATCAGGCGATCCCCCAACTTTCCCCAAATACAACAGTTTAATGGACAAACAGAAATCTTGTCTAAACATGATAATGAAATTGCATAGATTTATGGAGGGGGGATAGGGGAGAGAAGATGAACTTCACCCCACCTTACATCAGTTGCAAAAAATAACTTGGTTCATAAACCTTAATGTAAAAGAAAAAAACTACAGAGTTTCTAGAACATGAAATGGCACACCAAAGTCTGTGAGGAACTATTTAACAGTCACAGGGACTACTGAGAGACACGCACTTCTGAGTCTGGAGACTAAGCGTCCCATTATCATGGGACGGCTGTGAGTTGTTCACCAATATGAACACTAGGATTCGGCACCTGGGAGCACTTAGTGGGAAGAGGCCAAGTTGGAACCCAATCAATACTGTGCCCTGACTTCCCCAGCAAGTCTGACCAAAGATGCTGTGCTTGCCAACAGCTGGCACTAACAGGACCTGTCAGAGCAGCCACGCCGAGGACAGTGAATGTTTCGAATAACAGCAATTTAAAAACAAACAAACAAACAAACAAACAAACAAACAAACAAACCAAACAAACAAAAACCCTAAACTTCAGGTCCTACAGAGTCCACAATTTACTTTAAAAACATTTTAGGAGATAGGAAGGAAATTAAGGAAGAAATACATTTTGAAGTGTTTGACTAAGAAAGCAGCAATGCAGTACTGTTTGTAGAAATGTTCTCACAGTGCTCTGATTGAATGGTTGCAGTGCTAGGTTCTTATGGTGCTTTTAAATCCAACTAAATATTACAGAGAATTAAAATAATTGTGCTTCATTAGATGCAAAGTCTAGACACAGAGGAAGAACTTGAGAATCCCCTAAGTAATTATAGAGATGCTCACAATAAACTGGTCAACCAAAAATTAGTTATATTATTAGCCAGGACACCTATATCGAAAGCTTTGGGTATGTACTATCTGCAGCAAATATTCTGACATGTAATCATGTGTACATTACAGTCTGAGATACTCACATATCAGTCCTGTCTCCTTAACTACACTGTAACTCCTACTATAGTCCCGGTAGCCAGCAGCACACAAGTATTTGTACAAACAGAACATGAACATAAAGAAATTTCTTTTATACCATAGTCAGTTACTTAGCACTGAATGAGTAGAGCCAAGTAATGATGCTACTGCACAGTCTACAGAAGCAGGCACACTCAGCGGAGTTGGACCCTCTGTGACATCCTATCAACAGCAGTGCACTGCAGTGGTGCTATGACAATATTTCAGTCATGTGCATTTGGTTATGAAAAACCTGACGTATGACATAGCATTATATTCAGAACCACGTCCTTAGACATCCATCTACTGCTGCTTTATTACAAAGCAAAAACTTGGCATCATACCTAGATTTTTGTTATACTGAAGTTTTGGCAACTGAGCAATCAAAAATAGAAAGTTGACGATCGGGAAATAGGGTAAGCGCTTCGTTGTTATGTAAATCTGGAAATAAAGATAAGAAAGAGGTATGGTTTCTTTATCTTTCAGAATATCACAGAACACAGTTTCAAAGAGAAAGCTCTGATATGCCTTTACTTTGCGCTTCTGACTGCCTCCAGTTGGGAACGTTCCATCGTTTGCTGCCTTTGGAGATGTACTCACCTGCAGTGCCATGCAAATACAGACACCTGTAAGCTTCAGCCCTTTAGCTCTCCTTGGAAGAACAGCTTTACTTAGAGACTAGAGTCCCCCTCACCCCCGAAACCTGTTAATATCACTTCTAAAGGGAGGGGCAAGAGGTGATGAGTAAGGATGGTAGGGGACAGGAAAGCCAAGAGTAGCGAAGGTATGGGGCTGAAAACATGGCTCAGCAGCTAACCATGGCTTCTCTTTAGAGGACTCAAGTTCAGTTCCCAGCACTGACATGGTGGCTGACAATTGTCCTTAACTCTGCTCCAGGGAACCTGGCACCATCTTCTGGTCTCCCTGGGCATCAGGCACATGCATGGTGCACATACATACATGTAGGCAAATACTCATACACATAAAAATATATCTTTAAAAAAGAGTAGTGAAGGAGATACAGGAGCCTGAGACAAAAGGAAGAGGGAAAAGTCCAGGTAGAAGAGAGCAGTGACAGCAACTGCTGAGGAAGAAAGCAAAGTCCTCCTCTGTCGTATGCTTCCCCTGGGCAGTGCCCTTCCCAGTTAACATGGCAGAAGAGCCAGGGCAGACAAAGCTGTGCCACCCCTCAGCTGGCCTGCAGTCGACAGAAGACAGGGCAGCACACTGGTTCAGAGCTCAGGCCATCAGTGGCTAGCTCCCCCATCAGTGGCTGGGGAAGTCCTGGGTCTCTCTAAGCTTCAGGTTCCTCCAAGGATGGCCTATTTCATGGGACTGACACTCAGGTGTCAGCTGCCCTTTAGGTTCATCATCTTGGTTTTATTTTGAGACTGGGTCTTATTATAACTTAAATTTTCCGTAAGTACCATGGTCTAAAGTGGCCATGCTTCTGGTCATTTAAATATTTATACACACACACACAAATACTCATGCTAAGGTAGACACATCAAAAGCACAGGCAGTTGATGTCAGTTCAGGACAAGTACTGGCTTATGAGAAGTCTCAGTGCTTTCTGGATCTCGGAGCTGCAGAACAATGTGGAGCCTGGCATTTGTTAACTGCAATTACTGACGGTCACCAGGGGAAGCGTTTGCAAGCAGGACCAAGCAGTGTGACCATTCAAGCCCCAGGCAGAGCTGCACTGACACCAAGCTTTCACCCTCCAGAACTCTGACCACCATCACATCAGTCTCACAGTCTGAGAGGTGACATCATTTAGGAAAGGTAAGTACCCGACAGAATGAGGTTCTGGGGGCTGAATGTAGGTTTCTGAAACATTTTCACAGTGACATTTCCTAGACAAAGTCACCTTTCATAACATCCAGCCCTGTAACCCCACCCAGTTTTATATTTCAGTCATTAACCTTGTTCAGTGGGTTGTGAATGCCAGCTGCCTCCAGATAGGCTGTGATTTCATATAAGAGCGTGTTATCTTCTTTGGGGTAAGGAAGCGAAGGGTCCCGATAGTGGGCTTCAATGTCGGCCAGGAGAGCCCTAACAGGCGAGAGAAGCAGTGATAAGCATGAGAGGTCAGCTGAGTCTACACATCTGTAATCAAGTCTTGTCCTTCTGACTCCTGACCCACAGGCCTGTGACTGTGTGTCATGTTGAAATCTTGTCTAGACTCACTTTGTCTCTTGGAGTCAAGCTAAATCAAGTGGCTTCACTACTGAGATTGTGAAAAAAAAAAAAAACTTACTTGTGCATGTGTGCGTGTGTGCATGCTCATGGCGGCAAGATGAGGGCCTCTGATGCCCTGTAGCTGTAGTTACAGGTGGTTGTTAGCCATCTGACAGGGTGCTGGGAACCAAACACTGGTCCTCTGAAAGAGGGCCCTTAACTGCTAAGCTACTCTCCAGTCCCTCATTATTTAAGTTTTTATGTACTGGCTAAACTGTTTCTAAGCCTGCTTTGTTAGAAGAGCTGACTCAGGGACAGAGAAACTTGGATCACTTCTCTGAGCGGAAGGAAATGAGAGCAGCTGTTGGGAGGGGAGGGGATGTGTGCACCCAGGATGCAGTGGCCTGCTTACCCCTGCTCTCTGGGTAAGCACTGTTTAGTTCTTTAGAGTCCACCTCTTGTAGATTCTGTTAACAACAGCTTTTTAAGTTGGGGCATGGGCCTAGTAGCACTGATGTATATTATGTGAGAAATACATGTTAAAAGCCCAAAGATTTTAAAGGAACAAAATGGCAGCTGGCACTTACTTATTGAGATTGTCCAGAGCAGCTGCCAGATGTCTGGAATCAAACCGACAGGAAGAGTTGAGCTCATTGGCGATCTGCTGTCTGAGGATCTGCATCTGTCCAACCTGGGAACGAGAGAGGGAAGGAAGGGGGCCACACAGCACATGTGACAGAGAGCAGCAGACGGAGCTGAAGAGGGGTGCCTTCAGCAGTCACTTGTCTGTCTGCCACACTCTCTCTCTCTCAGAGGTAGCCATAGCAACTTTGGTCTCCTCGAAGTGCCTCTGACTATTTTCTACCACCTGAGAAACAGCCACACAACAGCAGCTTCACATTTGTAATAAGCCCTTTAATATCCGTGGCGCAGTCCAGGTCCGTGGATTCACTGTGCCCCCCTCACTTATACAAAGTAGGAGAATGGATTCTAAAATAAGCCAGTTTTCATCTAAATTATTAATTGCCTCATTTGTCTTTAGTCCTCATTTCCAAAGACACGGTGTTTTATTCATAGCACATGGATAATTTATGCGCCCAAAGATCCCTGCTTCTTAACATGTGGGCAGACACAGAGGGAGGAACAGGAGCAGTGTTGTAATGCTATGAGGAACATGCTGGGTCTGTGAGCCGACAGACCAGGGCGTTATATGGGCTTGGAGGAGAGGTAGTTCCTGTGCAGAAGCCCCTCTGACTGGAGGCATCACAGTGAGAACACATTTTCTTGAGCAAGGGGAAGCTGTGGGTCCATCCATGAAAACCCTAGTCAGTGGCAGCTCCAGGGAGAAGGTCAGAGGAATGAATGGTATGAGAAATAACAAGAAAAAGTCATAGGAAAATAATAGTTCACAAAACACAGTGTGATTATCCTGTTCCCCAGATCATACCTTCATTATAGCCTCCAGGTAAGCGGTCCAGATCTTCTGTGTTTTGGTGATAGCAGAAAGATAAACTTTATTTGAATTTCCTGAAAGTTAAAATATAGTCTTAATCCAGTGAATTCAGAAAGGCTTCAAATGCAGCCTTATCTCTGCCTTGGGGAGTCTTGAGACACTCACCTACAATGCTTTTTAGGGGGCTGACAGCATTCATGAGTGTCTTTAAAGTATCTTGAACAGTTCTATCTCTCAGGATAATTTTCTGAAACATACTGAGGAAATTCTGCAAACAAGAAGTCATTGTCAAAATCCAAATGTAACAAACCAATACTCCAGTTAACTCAATTCTGTGTACACCGAGGTCACACGGCCTGTAAATGGGAAGGTAGCAGATACCCATGTTTCTACTAAGGGCAGCGGCTATAAGGAGGAGTTAAGGCTTCAAACATAAGTCTCTCTTTCCCAAGTTAAAATTAACTAAAGCAGTCTACCCATAAACTCACAATGCTGGCCAAAGAAATTCTAGTTTACTCACAGTTGTTATCTAACTAGTAAAATCATCCATGCTTCCTATCAGTGTGAAGTCATGAGGGAACGTGACTGAATTTGTCAGGTGAGACATGCTATGCTTCCCAGGTAGAAAGAAACCAGGCATGCAGGTCTGTAATAGGCAGTCTTTGTCTACTTGGCAAGACTCATAACTACCATAGTGTATCTGGGTATTTCCAGAGAAGCTTACTGGTGAACGGAAGATCCACTCTGGACAGGGGCAGGCAACACCATCCCACAAGCTGGGGTGCGAGACTGAATTAAGAGCAAAAAGTGAGGCAAGTATCAACATCCATCTCTCCCTGCTTCCTGACTACAAGACAGTGGGACCAGCTGCCTCATGCTCTTGTGACTGCAGTGGAAGCCATTCTGGACACCAGGTCCACAGTGATAAAGTAGACTCTGTTAACCAAAGTGCAGCCTTTCTGCTTTCCTTAAGTTGCTCTTGTCGGATGTGTTACCATAGCAACGAGAGAAGTGACTGATGCATGGGTCCAGGCTCACCTGTAACTCTTTCACAATCATGAAGCACAGAAGCCTGTCCAATCCATTCAGACCGAAGGTCCCCAAGGTGGTCTGGATTTCTGAGAAGAGGCGACTGCTGGTCACTTCTTGATGAGTTTTCATGTCATACCAGGTGTTCAGCTGGTCTATGTAACATGTCATTCTAAAACAAAAGGGAAATCAGAAGTCCCAACAGCTCAGAGGTGTGGGATAGGAGCTGGGGTGTCAAAGACCTGAGCACTGGCTGCGTGACTTCTGTTTTAGATGGTCTTACTATGTAGTATGGCCGGACCCGGACCTGCCAGTCGTGCCTCAGCCTCCTGACTGCTGGGGTGGAGGTGTGAGAACGCATGACTGGTTATGACTTGTGCCTTCCTCCTTTCTGCCCTCTCAATCTTGTCTGTCTTCCGACTGCCGCACGCCCCAGGAAGTGAACCTCAGCTAGGCTTCCTTTCCCCATTGCACGCTGCTTTCTTGGCTTTATTTATTTCTGGGCTAAGCAACTACTGGGAACCAAACTGAGAAGACAAAGTAAGGTTCAGGTGCCAGGGTGGAGGACTGTAGGGTCCAGCTGCCATTCTACAGGATGTTTCCTGAAATTTCCAGAGACCGAGGACAGATGAGTGCCTAGTGTCAATTCCATTTGGTAAAGAAGGAACAGAGAATCTTTGGTGACTTTTGATAGGGAAGATGAAGCTATGTGCTCTCTTCCCAGCTCATTCAACGGTAGATGCCCATCTTCTTGGCACCTCAATGATTCTTCTTAGTCTTGGAAATACAGTATGACAACAACTGTGGCAAAGAATAACATCATCTGCCAAGTGCCCAGTGTTATCCTATGTCACCCTCATAATTGACAGCTCAGTGAAATACAAGCCATTTTACCCTCATTTTAGCGGGCAGATGATGGAGGGCCAGGTAGGCCTGGTCCCAAGATTATATAATTTCAAAGCTTAGGTTCTCAAGCCATCGAGGAGGGGCCCCGAGTGATGGTGGATCCTGCAGAAGACACAGGTGTTCACACCACACTCCTAGATAATCTGATTTGGCAGGGACAGGGTGAACCAGCCTCTGCAGCTCCGACAAGCTGTACACACACACACACACACACACACACACACACACACACACACACACACACACACACACACACA
>CAJQZJ010004888.1:6411524-6463339 GCA_907164525.1 Lophiomys imhausi
CACACACACGCACACAGAGACACACACACAGACACACAATACAGACAGACACACACACAGACAGACACACACACAGACACACACACACAGACACACACACACACAGACACACACACACACAGACACACACACACACAGACACACACACACACACACACACACACACACACACACACACACACAAACACACATGGCAGATACACATGTGACCACACTGGGGAGCTGTTAGGGAAGCAACATGAAAACCAGGCATCTTCACACCCAGCACGGTCTGCTAAAGTTACAAGTGCACAGCAGTAAGTGCCTGGGGGACGTGAGGAAGCCGAAGCCCCTGCTGCCTGGCAGAGGGTGGAGGGTGGCAGCGCTGCTGGGGAAGGGCTCTGTGGCTCCTCACAAGTCAGTCAGCACCACAAAGTCAAGAGAAGCCTCAGTCTCACTCTCAACCCCCTGGGAGCTAATGCGCAGAGCGGCAGCTGCTGCGGCCACTTAGTGATATTTACTTTCTCCTTCACACGGAGAGCTCCCTGAGGTCAGGTCCCATGTCAACTCTCCTTCTACCCTAAAGTCTCCTCCTGAAGGTGCTCTGTGGGACTTAATGGTTTTCAGCACAATTACTTAGACAACAAAAACTTTCTTGTGGTACTGATGAAATCTGCAGTGTGTATTTTAAATATTAGGGAAAACAGAGCTAGGCAAGAAGTAAAAAAGAAAACTTGTTCAATACCTTTGTTCTTAAGAAGTTATTACATTCCTGCTCCACATTGTAATTTATAATACGAGAGACTTCCTCCTGCCAAATCTTCAGACCATAAATGTTGACATAGTCCTGAATGTACTCAAAAGAGCGATGGAATCCGTCCATGGTAGCTCCCAGCTCTTTGAGCTTGGGCATCAGCTCACTTGGCTACACCGAAGAGAAAAGGAGAACTGTCAGGGAGAGCAAACTGTGACACTAACACCTACATTAGACCTTAAATGACATACTAGGGTCATGGTCACACACTTAGTCATGGTTGCAGACGTAGCCAAAGCTTTAGAAATGTTTCCTTCTGCAGCTAGGCTGAAGACATTCAGGCAAGAACAGACGTCACTCATTTGGGAAGGAAGCCTCATGTAAAGGGTTTAACAATGAAAACTAACGACTACACTGGTGTCAACTGAGGGGCACATGACTAATACTGCACACCTAACATTTAAGTTGGATTTACTAAAGTGAAACATTCCTTATGTAAAAATTTCAGGCTGATACATTTTCTCCTTAGAAAAATCACATACTTTTAAATAGAAAATGCAAACTTAAAAAGAAACCACAGTTTTAATAGTTTCTATCTGATTTATGGTAAACGAGTTCTTTGGACAATAAGTAACTCTGAGTCATATGTATCAGTTCAGTTCTTAAACAGGATGAGCAGGGGAGGAGAGAGTTGGTTTCAAAAGGGATTTTCTTTTGAGAGGATTATAGAAAAGATCAAAAGCATATCAGCGGTTGACACCTCCAAACACATACTAGATATTCAGAGAGAGAAGGAACTATCTTGTTAGCAATGGTGTTCCAGTGTACACTGTGAGCTGAGTGACAGGTCCATTCTGATATTTGTACCTTGGCCCGAGGGTTGAATATCAGTCCCCGGTGGAGGGCGAAAGCTACCCGCTTAACCAGCTCTTTCCTTATTCCATCTTCCAGCAATTGCTTGGGATCCACCTAAGTGCAAATCAAAGATGTTCAGTGCAGTGAGGAAAAGGCAGTCAGGAAAAACGGGATGGCTAAGACAGTCTGCAGTGTGGCAATTCTCCTACCTCGTCTCTAAGTGATTTAGATTCTAACATCTCTGTTCCTATTTCATCTTTCCAAGGGCAGACTGAATTATTAATCCTGTTGCCTCCACAGGACTCTGCTCATCTCAGTGAGGTTCATGATAATTTTAAAACATATTGCTAAGACAGCAGATACGGACAGTTTTTTGTTTGTTTGTTTGTTATTTTTCGAGACAGGGTTTCTTTGTGTAGCCCTGGCTATCTTGGAACTCACTGTGTAGACCAGGATGGCCATGAACTCACAGAGATCTGCCTGCCTCTGCCTCCCAAGTGCTGGGATGTGCCACCATGCCTAGCAGATATGGATAGTTTTTAATTGCTTCACATTTTAATTATTTTGTTAAATGTGAAGTGGTTTTTTTTTTTAACAGCCAGAAGGAGATGGTAAGATGAAATTCCAACTTCATGTCACATGTTTATCTTTAATTATGAACACTCAGGATTATAATGCTCCTTTGTCCTTCAACAAATGGATAAAACAAAATTTCTGAGCAGCACATTCCTTCCTGTTCCATATGTAATTACCATAAAAATCAAACAAATAGCCACAGGCTCCACAGAGCAGCAGCATGCCCGTTACCTTGATGATGCCCACCAGGGTTGTTTTCATCATCAGGATGCCCTCCGTGAAGATGGAGATGGCGTGAGTGAGTTTGGCGACCTTTAACAGAGAGAAAGGGGAGGCAAGGCATGTCACAGGAAAGAGTCCTCCCTCCTATACAAGGCTAAGCAACTGGCCAACAGTCCCGCCGTGGGTAAAGGCAACAGGAAATGGATGTGCAGATATGTAAAGTACAGTGGTGTGCATGCACCCGGGATGGAAGAGAGGCTCTGTGGGGTAAACACTGCTTTAGACATCCCGGGGACAGTCACTGTCAGCGGCTCTTCATCCTTTAACACAGCACTTCCCTTCTGGGCTCTGTTCCTCACATCTAAACCTGAGGGCCGGCCTCAAGATAAGCTGCTGTCTCAGCTGCCTCATTGCATTAAATGCATTTTTCACTTAATATTTTCAACTTATTATGGGTTTATTGGGATGTAATCATAAGTCAAGTATCATATGTACAAAGGAGGAATGTGGATGTGAAAAGTCCAGGTCGTGTAACACAGGAAGAACATGGATGTCAGAATGTTCAAGAGAAAAGAACTCCATCTCTACAGAGAACATGTGGGAGAGGAAGGCTCTTGGGACACTAGGGAAATGTCAAGAGTCATGCACTGAGTGCCCTAAAACTGAAAACCACGTTATTGCTGAGTGGGAGAACAAAATCACCAGTGATCTGCTGGTCCCTGGGATACGCCAGGAGCCACTGGCCTGTGATGTTTCATATATGAAAAGACAGAAGTCAAAGGAATATGGTACCTCGTATCGTGGGCCAAGTTGAGCATAGTCCCTCAGCTTGTCCTTGTCCAGGCGGGTAGGCACTTCAATGATGTCATGGGTCTGAAGCTTTATGATCTTCAGAAGAGATGTGAACATGCTTTCTGGAATGATCTGCAAAACCTGTGATGAAAAGACAGGGAAGGAATACAATTGAGTGTCTGTGCTAATTATATTTTAGCTGATGAATAATGAATATGACAGCAAGAAGGACACCAGTGTGTAGGATGGCAGTTTGCTCAGAATGACAGATGCTGAGAAACTTGAAAAACCTGCTTTTAAAACTGTTAGAAGGAAGCTGGACGAGGAGGCGCACACCTTTAATCCTAGCACTCCAGAGGCAGAGGCAGGCGGATCTCTGTGAGCTCGAGGCCAGCCTGGTCTACAAAGTGAGTCCAGGACAGCCAGGGCTGTTAAAAAGAGAAACCCTGTCTCGAAAAACCTAAAAAACAAAAACAAAACAAAACATGTGGTGCATGCCTTTAATCTCAGAACTAGGGAGGCAGAGGTAGGAAAATCTCCTCTGAGTTCAAGGCCAGCCTGTTCTGTAAAGCACGTTCCAGGCCAGCTGGAGCTACGTAGTGCTGTTTCAAAACAAACAAACAAGTGCTAGAGAGCACAGGCTCACTTCCTCCTGCCATTAACTGCCCAGAGAATACGAATTAATCCTAAAAATGCTCAGGATGATTTATATTTCCCCTCCTTCAGATTTTAAAGACCAATGTTCAAGGTGTCAGTAACATCTCAGGGAGTTCTCAGCCAGTGTATGACACAGGCTGACTCATGGCTGGGTCCTTGATCTATCCCAAATGATTGGAGCAAGGACCAGAATTCTCCTGAAGACTTGAACTAGGTTCTGGTAAGGGAATGTGAGCTGTGATCTGCCTCTGAGAAGCCAGCTCTGACCCTGAAGAGGCTACATCACCTCTGCTCCTCAGCTTCTGCAACTCTGAGGCCAAGAGCTGGGAAAACCAGCAGGATCTCCTTAGAAAGCAAAATCACACTTGCACGTCTGCAGCTGCAGCAAGAATATGCTTATGTTTGGGTATTGGAATTTCTGGAAAGAAACCTGGAGAATGGGAAGTTCTGCCAGGGCACTCCTTGTTTAAGACAGTAGCTAGTCAGTGAAACTCAGAGACACTTCTTACCTTTCTCACGTACGACACCAATTCTCCTGAATAATACTGAGACACACTGAGGAGGTCAGGACTATTTGCTTGATTAATACGTAGCAGGGGAAGATCAAGGGCAGAGGCAAGCTGGAAGGAAACAACATATATTTGTTTCTTGCTTCATAAATGCCCTAGAAATCTCTTTTCCGGAGGTGGAATTTACAACGCAACATTTGTGCTTCATTCAATAGAGGGAAACAGTCAGAAAGTCTTAGCAATGCCTCAAATAGGTTCTAACAATACATTAAAATACTGGAGCTTTGAGTTGGCCCCAAAGTCTATACCATCTGCGAACTGGTGGGGCACAGGAAAGAGTCAATCACGCTGACCCAAAGCTGCAGGATCTCCATGACACAGGGGAACAATAGGATAACTGGGAGGAGTCCTGGTGAGGATCCAGTATTGATGGTGTCACAGAAGTCAGAGGCCTTGAACAGACCAATAACTCATTGCAGTGAACATCTGCAAGTGAAGATGTGTGGAGAGAGGGGTATAGTGTGGGACACACTGTGACATACTACAGCTTCCTCCATGAGATGTTTTCTATGCTTTGTTTTGTTTTGAGGGGAAGGTTACAAGATTGGAGGGCTGATATGAGGGGACAGGGAGATAAGTGGGACTGGGGTGTATGATGGGAAACTCATAAAGAATAAAAAAAAAGTTAAAATAAAACAAAACAACCCCTGCAGCTGTCTACTACTGTGTCAGTGTTTCTCCCACTGATCACCAGAAGCACCTGGGAACTTGAAGACATGGCAATTCTCAGGCCCATCACAGACTGACTCAGTTGGCAATGTTGGGAGTGGGGTGGAAAATCTGCTGTGCTAAGTAACTCTGATGCACCCTGAAGCTGGGGAGCTGCTATTCCATGGAAGCTCTTTGCAGTCATGAGTCCTTTTCACCCAAGAAACTGTTATATAGCCCCAGAAAATAGGTCCAAAAGACAGGGACACAGATCAAACATTTACTGATAACAAGCCACAGATTTACTTTAAAACATACACAATATATTTTACTACTTATTAAGATGAAAGCAAGCTTGCATACTAATGAGATGGATGTCCATTTATACACGAAGAGCCAAACCTTGGTTGAATGTCTGACGCTGCAGGATCTAGAGCACTTTCAAACACAACGATGAAATGTTTCATGTTTAGTGCAAAGTGGACAGCACTGTATGCTGACCAATGACGGCAGAACAAAAGCCGACTCTTTCCTCACTGCCATTCCCTGCTTACCTTTAGGAATGTGGCTCTGAGTTTGGTAACCATGGAAGGGTTTACCCTTATGCTTTCCTGCATGATGGATGTGAAACTGTAAAGAGGGACACATGGTAAGCAGATGGGCCTCCTGGCCTTTGTCAAGGGTAAACATCAGTGTTTTCCACATTACCTGTCAATTAACTGCCAGGCAAAAGAAAGGTCCCCAACGATCTGCATTGTGATTAGGACTTCTTCCTTAATGTTGATGGTTCTGATCATCTGATGGAGAAACTTTCGGGTGTCCGCCAGAAACTGGCAAACTTGCAGATTTGATTCCAACTGGTGAAACTCCTGAACCTGCATTATATAAATCCATTTAATTAAAATATTCTTCAGTGCATCTTTCCCCTTGAAAACTCTTCAAATAAAGTACCCTACTTCCCAACAATTTCTTGATAAGTTTTTCATTTCAAATTGAGTTTCAGAAATCTAGAAGGCAAGTTCTAAGAAAGTACACAATTATCTAGAATTAGAAAACTCCGCCTGTTATCCTGTGCATAGAGAACATGACAAGTCAGTATGCTCATCTTCCATTTTAGAAGAAATAAACACATCTTGGAAAACAGTCTTCTTGGGCATGCCAACACTACTAAAACCATAGTAACTTACAGCACAACTGAAGTGCTGGTATAGTTTCCTTAATGTCCTCAAATTTTCATGGATCACTCAAGAGATATTGGCTATATGCCAAAACAAAACAAAACAAAAACGGAGGTTTGTGAAGCTGTTTATAGTTGTAGTATAGACTAGGAAATCCCCAAACAAGTACACATTTATAGTTGTTCTGGAGTGAGATGCTCTGAGCTAACTGGAGTTACGAGATACAGCTGCTATTTATAGTGATCATCAGGATAATCTTAACGAAACAGAAAAAAATTGTAAGAAAGTTTGGTGAATGGACAATATTAACTATACCAATGGACAGAGTATAGCTGGTGTTTTAAATAATGAGTCTGAGATAGTGTCAAGACATGATTGTGTCACATTTTGAACCTACATAAACAATTAAAACTCTACAAATGGTGAGGTAGAGTCACTACTTTGGGTTCAGTCATTTTTGAGCCTATATAAAAATTAAACATTTCAGAAAGGAAAGTAGACCATTTACAAGGATAATATCACTATGCAGACTACTCTTATTTCTTATGTATTTACTTTCTGTATTCCCGAGAGGCACACACATTTTGGTTTTTTTTCTACAATATTTTTTACACCTTATCAATCTCCCCAGTATTTCTATATTATTTTCATAATTTTACTTCTAAAATACATACTTATTCAAGTGCAGATTCACAATTCTTGCTTCAGCTCTACTCATGCCGACCACCTAGTTACTAATCTAATTTTAGGATGACTGTAACACTACAGGGGTTGTTCATGGTGAAATATCCTCTTAGGCATATTTTTATGAGCAAAGTATCAGGTGAGTCAGAAGATGTAACTTCTGGACCTAAGACACAGTTTCAACATTTTAAAACTTACTCATAATTGTGCATGTGCATGCACATGTGCACATGTGTGCGTGTGTTTATATATGTCTGTGTGTAAGTATGTGTATGAGGGCAGGAGCTCACAGAGGCTAGTGGCATCAGATTCTTGGGAGCTGGAGTTACAGGTGGTTGTGAGTTGCCTGACATAGGGCAGAAATGGAATCACACCCTCTGAACGAGCAGCACAGAGCACCCTCCTAACCCTGGGCCAGCCCTTCGCCCGGCACTGTGCTTTAAAGGGCCTCCTTACCTCCTCCAAAGCCTGGATTAGTTGCACAGTTTTTCTGCCTGCAGCAGTAGAATCGTCATAATTTAGAGACAGTATTTGCTTTGCGATCTCTCTGAACCAAGCTTGAAGATTTTCTATTAATATAGAAACAAGGAAAGCATATTGAGACCCAGAATTCCTGAAGCTTTGAATTTGACTCATATTTTATGAATGTAGTTCTTAGCACTTTTACCATGTGATAAAAATCACTCCCAACGATTCTCCAACCCATCAACAATGTGGAGGGAAAGTGCCCTAGCAAAACAGGTTAACATTTCTGCACAAACAGCTCGGTCTGTGGTACTGACTACCAAAGGGTTAAAAGGCCTTTGAGCTGCAAATGCTAAGTGCTAAGGTGCTCACGAAGTGGAGGGTTGGAGGGCACCGACTGTTGGAAAGGATACAGAGTTCCTACGGAGTCTTCTGGAGAAGTGAAGGTGGATAAAGATTTGTGTGGTCAGAAATGAAGGGCACAAGGTGAAGGGCAAACATAGACAGAAGTTTCTGGGCAAGGAGGAGACCAACATGTCAGACCTGAGAGGTGCGAGCAGAGAGTTGCAGGACTTCTGAACAGTTTAAGGGGTGCCATTAGTACTTATGACTTTAGTGGTTAGCGTGGTCTTTTGGGAGACACTTGTAAACAAGATTTATTTATTTTTACTTTATGTGTGTGTTTGCCTACGTGTATGGCAGTGTTCTGGAGTGAGATGCTCTGAGCTAACTGGAGTTACTAGATACAGTTGCTATTTATAGTGATCATCAGGACAATCTCAACGAAATAGAAAAAAAATTATAAAAAATTTTGGTGAATGGACAATATTGACTATACATGTGCCACACGTAGTGCCTGCAGATGCCAGAAGAGGGCGTCAGGTCTCATGGAAGTGGGCTTACAGACAGGCGTGAGTTGCCATATAGGTTCTGGGGACCAAGGTAAGACTTCCTAAAAGAACCAGGATCAAAATTATTAAAGGAAAACTTATTATTTCTTTTAAAAAACAGCCCATGGGTCCTCACTTGATAGCAGGTGCTCTGGGAAACAACCTATCCAGACTAGAAGAATCTTAGGATCTAGGTCAGTAGTTTATTAATAGTATTAATAGATATTAATAGTGTCACCTCAGGTGACAAATACTACTAGAAGATTACAAGAGCTCTTTGGCCTTCGTTTCCTTCCCCCAATCACAACAAGTACACCCATGAGTTTTATCTAATATTGGGGCAGGATACTTTATGACTCTCACCCTAGCTATGAATCAGAGTTATAGGAACCCCTGGTTCGTAGTCCAAAGATAGATTGAAACGTGAAGTCTAGAGCAGATCTGAATGCTGTCAAGGAGAACAAGCTAGAAGTAGCACAGACTACACTGTAGATCACCATGGGCACTGCCATACAGGGCAGAGCAGACCAATGATGACACCAGGGTTTTTAATTGGTTAGAGTGAAGGCTAGTCTGATCGTCAGCCTGACCGGGTTTAGAAGCACCGAGGAGACACACCTCTGGGCATGTCTGTCATTCCAGAGAGGCTTAGAGGAGGGGAGAAGAGCCACTCTGAATGCAGGCACCAGCATGCCATTGGCTGATATCGACTTAATGAAAAGAAGAAAGTGAGCTGAATGCCAGCACTTAACCTCTCCTCTTCCTGTCTGCAGGTGCCACACACTGCCATGACGGGCTGTGCCCTCAAGTTGTGAGCCAAAATAAACCCTCCTTTCCCTAAGTGTGTTTTGCCAGGTACTCTCTCACAGCAACGAAGAAAGTACCAACCAACTTCTAAGGCTTCAATAATATAAACACACATCTCAAACACACCCAGAACTCCTGTTCCACAATTACCGTTTTTCTCCACCCGGGTTAGTGGTTTCGCCCCTGAGAAGACATCAGCAAGCTCGGTCATGCGCTCGGAGCCCTCCTTCTTGTAATGCTCCCATTTGGACTGTTTCTCTGAAAGCATTTGCTTGAACATCTATTGACAAGATGGAAAGATTTCTTTACTCAAGAGAAAGTTCAGGTCAGTCAGTTTACAAAGAGATCCCGAATGAATCCCAATTTCCTTTAAAGAACAAAGGGCTGGGCATGTCGCTCAATGGACAAGGTGCTTTCGGTTTGAGTAAGGAGCAGAGCCCAGATCCCCAGAACTCATACAAAAGCCAGGCAGGTGTGGAGGCCGAGACGGGATCCCCATGGAAAGCCAGCTAGGTAGCCTAGCCAGAACTCCTGAGAGCTGGGTTTGGTAAGACCATGTTCTACACATAAACTGGGAGTGACCTAAACGGCAGCCAATGTCAACTCCAGCCTCCATATGTGTGCACCCCCTCACACACATACACCTACACATGAGAACACACACAGACACAACATACACCCACAAAGTTAGTTTGTATATACATAAACACACAAAAATTACCACTGACCCTGATGCCATCTCTTAGCGTTACTACTACATTATAAGTCTGAAGAGGTAAGTCAGACAGATGTTCCCTGGCTGCGTGCACATAAGCACAACCTGGACAACTGTAGGGGTTGATAGATTAATATAAGTTAGATTTAGTGAATATCTAGGTTTCTGATACAGTCTCTTAATTTGGGGAATGAAGATCAACTTCACTGTGAGCAATTAGCTTATCAGCTTATGGATGAAGTCACATGAAAGGGGCAGAGCCCAAATTAAGCTGAAGCAGGTGGAACAAGGAGCGATCCTATTTAAGGACAAGTGGATGAGTCCAGAGGGCTGTGTGCTAAGCCACCCCCCCCATACGAGAGAGCTCCCAGAGTACTGCTGGAGAAAGTGCTGGTAGACCAATGGCCAGATCTCCCTGAGGCAGAAGGAAGCTGGTGAGCAGAGAAAGCCTCAGCAAGACAGCAAAAGGCCAAGGACTAAACCCTGTGGCTCAGCTTTTGCCTAGAGGGGTTTGACCTGTCCGAACAGTGGCCTGAACGGAACTGTGGCCAGCTTTAAAGACTGAGGCAGAACGGCAGAGTTGCTGATACGAAGGAAGTAAGGTGGCCTACAGACGCTGAGGTCTCCCAGAGAGAAGAAAGCCTCAAGCCTTATTTAAGGTGAGACTGCCACAGCCAATTTACCCCGACGAACATGCGTCTGAGATATTCCAGAAAAAAGGACTGCTAAGTGCATTAAAGAGTCTACCCCAGAGACTGTGTTCCTGACGACTGAGGACCTGCCCCAGAGACTGTATCCTTATAAAAATAGTTGTAATAGTTATCAATAGGTTTAGTGGTTAGGTCTTAGGGGTCGTAGGCATTCATAGGGGTTGAAGGAATTTATAGGAATAGTAGTAAGTGTATTTGTTATAAGTGAATATAGTTAGTAATAAATAAATGTTTAATAATTAAAAAGAACGGTATCAGACAACTTCAAAAGCTTCTAGTTCCCAGCCCTGAAGAACTAATTCAGAAGGTCTTGGGTAGGCCAGGGAATCAGCACTTACATATGATATTCAATTTGTGACCCTGCTCTATGGTTTTTTCTAGGGAACAATTCCCGATTCCAACTTAGTCATGTAAGGGTTGAGTATTATCTTGCCAGAGGACAAGGAAATGAACTAAAAGACCTATGTAAGTTCTTTCTTGCTACGTTAGATGGCAATTCTGTTTGTTAACTCTCTCCATGACATGTAAGCCTATGCAGAGTAGAGTTGGCTAGTGGAGAAAATGTAACTTGAGGTTGTTTTTCTCTCCATTGGAAGCAACATTACAAAAAGACACACTGATATCTGATCAAATGACATGCTGTATCACACAAAAGTACAGGGTTTTCACACTGTGCTCTTATGGGATAAATACGTGTGGACACTAATTTTTCTCATAAGAGAATCTGCTTTGGTCAGCATCATAGTGAAACTGAAAAGAACAGTGGATCGGGAGACTCCACTGCAGGTGGGAGAATCAATGCTAGGGGAGACTGTGGAGTCTGGAGGAAAAGTCAATACTTAACCAATAAATGACATGTAAAAGGGTGAGGAACACTGAGGATTGTTTATGGAATCTACCCTGTCTTTCTGAGTGCCTGGGATAAATCAATGTCATTAACGGTGGCAAAGCAACAACACAAATAACCTTGGCTACAGGCTGAGTGGCTTCAGGTCTCCCATAAGCTGCTCACTAAGCTCACGGGGCTCCTATCTGCTAAGGCAGGACTGGTCTGGAGCTCTGCCATTTCACTCATTTGTTTAAAATGAATTTTATTTACTGTGTGTGTATAGATGATGTACGGATGATGTGAATCTCAGAAATTTCTGTATTCCTTATGAGACTAATCTCTACAATCTAGTATACTTTCCCTGTAACAAAATAATTGTTAAATGCTTAATTCTGTTGTTTTCTATAAAAAACAGTCCTAGATAGAAAAAATCTATAGCTTGAGTCAGAGACACAACTAAATCATCTTTTCTGAAATAATTGTTTTTCAAGACAGGGTTTCTCTGTGTAACAGAACCCTAGATGTCCTGGACTCACTTTGTAGACCACCAGGCTGGCCTCAAACTCACAGAGATCCACCTGCCTCCACCTCCTGAGTGCTGGGATTAAAGGTATGCGCCACTATGCCTGGTTCTGAAAAATATTTTTAAACACAAAAAAACCCCCAAGGACTAAGGCTATTCATTTGATATTTTTACCTCTTTGAGTATAAACTCAAATTGTGCAGTATCCAACAGTAACTGGAAGAGGATCTTGGGATTGTACCTAGAGTCCGTCAGAATCTGGTCCTTGATTTGACGAAGACGTTTGTTGTTTGGGTCACAGGCTAGAAAGAGGAAGAAGAGTTTCCATTGGTTAAATGTGTAGAAAACAGCTATGAAGTAAGATGGAATCTTAAGTCCCTCCCTTCATCTCAAGTACTTAAGAGTACTAAGCAAAAACGTCTACCCACGGCAGGTTGGAAAACATCATATGCCCGCATCATGGAGTGCAACTGAACTGAACTTCTAACTAGTCAGGACATGGCTACCAGTCCTGGACTCACTGCTGAATAAAAAGACAAAGCTGGAAACAATGTTTTGTAAGCATTTCAGGGTTGGTCTTTTTTAACTGCTCACAATGGCTGGCCAGGGCCTTCTGGCACCATTTCTTAAGAGACTAGTCTTCACATATCTGGAGGTGGGACAAAGTCTGGCCTCTTGGTACCTGCCAGAAGATGTTGGTTGCATGATTAACCTTCAATAAATATCCTGTGCAGCCAAGTCAGACAAGCCTGACTGGCTGGCAACATTTCTCACATACTGGGCAAATTTAGCAGGTCCCTTGTGACTCCACTGAGAGAGGATCCTTGGACCCTTGGGCCTGCTTTCCTCTAGATCGGCCTGTATGTCCTTTTCCTTTCCTGATTTTGCTTTCATTCTGTTGGCTGTATTTAATCACAGCTGTGTGTACTCCCCATGCTGAGTTCTCAGGGAATCAGAGAACAAGGTCTTAGGGTCTGCCTAACATGCCAGGGAAGGAGGAATTCCCACATTACCCATGGTACCTCCACACAAGAAGAACCACACATGTGGCCGTCCTGCTCCTTGAAAAGGGCATGGGAGGCCTCCGGAGCTTTCTGGGCACTATCCAGGTACAGACAAATTAAGTCAACTAGGTCAAGGTCACAATATCAGCTAGTTACTGACACACGGACAAATACAGCAGATATCCTGGTTTTCAATTAGCCTATTAGCTGCCAAGCAAAACCATTTCAAATAAAACAGCAATTCCAGTACTTGGGAGGCAAGGGCCTCCTTATCACTTCAAGGCCAACTGGGCAAAATAGTTGAAGTCGAGGTCAGTAAGTGCTATAGAGTGGGTGAGATGCTGTCTCAAAAATATTTAAGTAAATAAGTAACAAACACTGATGATCTGTCAAGATGTGTTTACAGGGCCAAGTACAAAACAATATAAAGACACCAGCACTGCAAGGCGGTGTCGCTCGTGCCACTGAGAAGGAGACGCTCCTGGAGGTTAAACTTGGAGAGCTGCCAAGCTGGATACTAATTTGAGATTTCACCTGATGGCTGAAATTTCACCTGACTGGTGACACCTGCAGGAAAGGCTCAGCTGCTTGGGAAACTGCACAGATCTGGTATCTCATCTGCGCTCCAGAAGCACCTGGGCACACTGGACATGCTGGCACTGGTGAAACAAAGAGAACCCCAAAGGAGCGCCATCTGTGCTCCCCTCTTCTTCATGAGGAAAGATCTCTGGTATTTCAGGATGGCATCGAACTGACTATGCAGTTGAGCATGACCTTGGACTTCTGATCCTCCTGCCTCTTCCCCTCAGGGAGTGTGACCATACACTCAGTTTTAGATTGTTCTGGGGCTTGAGCCCAGAGTACCCACGCTAGCAAGATTCTACCATCCAAGGTGCATCCCTCACCCTTTTACTTGTCTTGGTATTAAGTCAGGTTAAAGACAACACCTGGCATTAATTTGCTTTCACCCTCGGATGGGGGCCATAATCCGGGTGATGGGCAAATGATCTGCATACTTTCACATGCAGTAACATCTGACTTCTTGTACATTTGAGGTCTAGTCTTCCTGGACCCGAACATCTCTCTTTGATCGGGCCCTGAACAATTCAGGCCAAGAAAAGTACAAGAACTGATCCTAGAACCAAGGCACCGCCTGGCCATCTTCTGCATGCATTTGGCTTTGCTCACCCAGTGCTGCTCGGGCCCTGTTTCTCCAGCAGCTGCAAGGCAGGGGATCAGCCTCTCCTGCTGAGACGCCTCCTGTGGGCCAGGAGGAGTGACAGACACATGCACACGCCATAACTGTGACAGCAGCAAGGTTGAGTAAGTTTCCCTGGGTGTAACTCATGCACAACAAGCTCAGACATCGGCCAGGCACAAAAATGGAAAACAGATGGACTAAAGGTAAAAAAGCTCAGACCTATGGCACACTGGAGTTTGCCCCTGTGAAATCCCAGGAGACTACTGGCTTTCAGAACAGAAGCCCAGCTGTCAACCACAACTGCTCAGAGCATGAGTCTCACCCTGAGCCACTGGAAGACCAAAGCTGGTTTTGGGACAGGCTAAAGAGAGCACTTCTGTTATTTATGAATTTGGTAGGGGAAAATTGTAAGCTGAGTCACTAGGCAAATTCTAGAAATAAAAACAGGAGTTTGTGCAGAAGAGAAACTCAGTGTATTAAAAGCAAGTCAGTGGGGCTGGAGAGATGGCTGGGGCAATGTCTGCTTTTGCAAAGGACAAGTCTCTTTCCTAGCACCCACATCAAACAGCTCAAAAGCTGAAACTCTAGCTCCAGGGGATCCGATGCACACACGTACATAGATAAAAAGAGAAACTGTTAAAAGTGTGTGAGTTAGATGACTACACTTATACGGTGAGTAAAGTACATGGACTTCACCCCAAGAAGCAAAACAATGCAAGAACCTGGAAAAAAGCTTATGTGAAAAACAGCTAGGAAGCTGGAGAGAGCTAAGAAGAAATTCTACACACTTTCAAAGACATGGCTGAGTCCTAGCAAGTGGATACCATGGCAGGTGAGGTCTGAGCGAATCCCTCTGGCTACACGAGCTAGGAGGCTGTGGCTACTGTGTCATAGAGGGGCCAACACAATGATCTGGTGGGGCAACAGTGTTGGCTGCAAGAAAAGTGAGGCAATGTATGACACAGGGCAGGTCCTCAAGAGAAGATTGGCTGAGAGGTGAAAAGCAGAGGGCTTGGCCTATGTGGTGATGTGCATCTGTAAACCTAGTTCCTGAGCAGACTACCACAGGTTCAAGGCCATCCTGATCTACATCGCAGCTCTAGGCCAGGCACAGCTATGTGGCAAGACTTTGTCTCAGAAAACAAAACCCGACAAGAAAGCAGAGAGCTTTACAGGGTTGCTGACCATATAACTCTTAGGGTTTTATGCAGTTCTAGATGAATCAATGCATGGTCACAAAGCATTTGCTAAGGATAAGCAAGGGCACCATCTCTGAAGACCCTCAGGGTCTCAAGAGTCTTCTACTGCTTTCTGAGATTTTATTACTGTCTTCAAATCACAGCTCATGGGTCCTGTGGAGGCATTTCACCTAATGTGTGAAGCTCCTGGACCTGATGGCCAAAAAGTGTGGACAGGTCTCACAGAAGGCCATGGCCCAGGAGAGGTTGAGGCTACAAAACTACCTGCTTTAGGAAGCCCTCCACTCAGCTCACATATTTTCTCTACTTCCTAATCACATGGTCCAGAATTTCTTCCATTTTATTAAGTCAAACCCTTCCCAAGAGCCTGGGCAATTCCTCCCTTCTGGTGGAGTCATCTTTGACTTCTTCTGCTCACCCTCTCATGAGTGTCACACACCCAGCTCTGACTAGCTACCTGGGACCTTTTGTTAATTTCCTGGAGCTGCTCTAACAGGTTAGCACAAACAGCAACACAAATTTAGGTTTTTACATTTTAGAGTTGCAAAACATGAAGCAGGGTCTACTGTATTAAAACCAAGAATGTCAGCGGGGGCTGGCAAGATGGCTCAGTGGGTAAAAGCCTCGGTTTCATAACCTGACCTGAATTCAATTCCCAGGTCCCAAATGCTGGAAGGACAACTGACACCTGAAAGTTGTTCTCTGACATCGCCATGTGGGCATGGGCACACATGTGTACACACACACACACACACACACACACACACACAGAATTTACACATGGGCACAAAGACATACACAAAATAAATTTTGTTTTGTTTTTTGCTTTTTGACACAGGGCATCTCTGTATAATAGTATTGGCTGTCCTAGAACTCACTTTGTAGACCAGGCTGGCCTCGAACTCACAGAGATTGCCTACCTCTGCCTCCCGAGTGCTGGGATTAAAGGTACCACCTGGCTAACGTTTTTCCCCTAACGTGTCAGCAGAGTTGAATTCCAAGAAGTATTCGTAGGTGAAGAAGGAACCTGTGGTAAGAGGGCTTCATGCATCCCAGAAAAGCTATGAATGCAGCCCAGCAGATTTATGACAGCATCATACAACAACCAAAAGGGTAGAGAGCCCTAAATTAGGGGAACTTGCTTTTCTTGCCCCTTTCAGTCTCTAAAGGCTGCCTGCACTCCTTGGCGTGGGCCCTTTCTACCTTTACAATCGGCACTGGTTGGAGAAGTCATAAGTCTGTTACCACTTCTGTTTCTGATCTGCCTGCCTCACTCTCCTGATTTAAGGCTCTTTGTATTACACAGGGTCTATTGAGATAATCTGTCATAGTTTCCTGACTTTAAGGTCAGGGGATTAATAATGTCTTCCTCATTCTTCCACACAGCCTGGAAGGTTGTAGGATAAGGACATAGCCATCTTTAGAGGAGGGGGTAAAGGGGTTATTCTGCCTGTCATAGTCTGAAGTTACCCCTTTTGTATGTTCACAACTGATCTACCCCATGTGATCAGTCACATGCTTCTTGAACATGGGAGCACAAAATTCTCATATTTCTCAGCCACCTAGCAGGGCCTGACAGATGGTATCTGCTCAGGTGGGCCGCTGACCTCTCCGAGTTGACACAAAAATCACTGCCTTAACCAGTCAACTTGCCTCTCATGCAGTGAGTGGCCCACCCTCTGCTAACCTTACCTGTGCAGAGCTTCTTGTGGGGCAGGACAAAGAGCCCCCTTGTGTGCCTTACCTGAGTCCGCCGTGTGAAGCATCAGCCATCGGATGGTGACATTGCAGTCTCTCAGGCAGTTCAGCAGCCTTGGGATATTGTCCAGAAGGACCTCCTCCCTCAAATAACCCTCTTTCAGAAACTGCTGCACCTGAGCACGTACTCTTTCGCTGACACTAGCATATCTGCTTGCCTTTGAGAATGAAAAACATCAACAAGCTGGGATCAGATGGAAGAAGAGCCATCTGGAACACGAGTCACATTCAGCTGAGTCCCCAACATGAACGAGCCTTTAGTTCCTTTATCCACTGGCTCATCCTTCCCTCCCCATTTCCCTTTTTAATAACATGATGTGCATATGAGGAAATAATGTGGATTATAGTTATACTGCTAAGGGCAACTGATTTACTGGATTTTTTTTTTTTTGAGACAGGGTCTCATCGTGTAGCTCTGGCTGTCCTGGAACTCACTACATAGACCAGGCTGGCCTCGAACTCACAGAAATCCACCTGCCTCTGTCTCTTGAGTGCTGGGATTAAAGGTGCACACCAGTACTCTGGCTTGACCCTTTCAACTCTTTTTTTTTTTTTTTTTTTTTTTTTTAGTTTTTCGAGACAAGGTTTCTCTGTGTAGCCCTGGCTGCCCTGGCCTCACTTTATAGACCAGGCTGGCCTCGAACTCACAAAGATCCACCTGCCTCTGCCTCCCAAGTGCTGGGATTAAAGGCGTGCGCCACCACCGCCCGGCTTACCCTTTCAACTCTTAACATGGATTGAAAGGAAGCACAGAGACGTCGCTAAGCTGCAGTTGACAAACGCAGAGCAGAGCTCACACACTCAAAGGTCAGTCTGTGGTGGATTTTTCAATCAGGGTCTTGCTGTGTAGCCCTGGCTGGCCTTGATCTGACAGTGACTCTCCCTCAGCCTTCTGAGTTCTGAGTCACCATGCCCAGACAAAGGATGAGATTTCCACAGGAATATGGAGTTTAATAGAAAGTACATCTCACCAGATCAAAAGTGTAATTTTTCTAGGTAATCTTTTAGAATCCTGGCCATTTGTTTTTACTATAGTAAGGGTTCAATGTTAATTAAACCTTGCTAACCTAGTCAAGTTGGTTTAAAGCTCTGAAGAAACTTCTTACAATGTCACAAATGAGAAAATGCAAAATTGGCAAAGAATTTGAGTAATGAAAAATTAATGATCTGTCATCAGTAAGCATCGAATGCCACTTTCCTAATACACCTCCAGGAGACAGGCCAACACTGAGATCATTCTGTGCATTATTTAAGGGATTCAATTGACTTGAACAAACAATGACAGAGGTCTACGAACCAATGTTGTTCTATGTACAGTGGAAACTCTATGACCCAGAAAGTCAGGCAGGAGAACGTAGCCATTAAGAAATACTAAGTACATGCTCGAATAAAATAGTTTATTTATATTCCTTTGTCTACTAAAGTATTTCCTTTTGCCTGGTGTTATCAAAGAAGAATGTAGCCACATAACTCAGAACTGAGTAGAGTCTTGTGCTTAAATAAGCCAGCTGCACACCAGAAGGGACGACTTAGATCACAGTAATGGAGTGTTACTCACTTTCATATCAGCATTCATCCTACTGCTACAAACTTGAAGCCAGCTCTGTTCACAGGACATGGTCTTCACACAAGAGGTCACAAAAAAAAAAAAAACTGGTCTGTCACACTGACTCATCTTAGGTGCTGAACTTTTCTTAGGGCTCCAGTCTCCAATTTCCTCTACCACCCAAGTTTAAAAATCTATAATTAACACTGATGACCGCATTTTATCTTCTTTCTAGTCATGCAGTAAGATGTCTACGAGTACACTTTCCAAATGTCTTGGCAAGTGTAGCTAGCTCATTTCCTATAAGCCAGGCTCGACCCCTCGGTTACTCACCCTGGTTAGTTCAAGCCTACCTGTTCTTTGACATTTGAGAGGTCAAGGGTATTGTTCAGAGCAGTTTTTGCAGCTTTGTAAGGTTCCCAAGCATCGGCTAGATTAACAGTGATGCCCATGTAAATGCTGATGACCTGAAAGAGGAGACAGTCACTCAGGATTTGCCCAACATCTACCTCCCTCAAGGAAAGGGTGAGAAAATGCAAAGTCATGCACAAAACTGCCCTCTCTTTCCAGTTTTAATTCATGTTAGTGAAACCTAGGATTCTCCAACTAAACAAATAACAAGAACTCTTTGGAATAAGAGTGACAAGTTTGCTATTCACAGTAAAGTAACTGAGATAAACCCTTTCTTCCAACTGCTGAGTGATAGATTTCTAGATGAAGAAAATTACAGGGAAGAGAAAAGCAGTGACTAAGAGAAAGCATTTTCTTATTTCTTTTCTTCTTTTTTCTCTTCCTTTCTTTTCTTTGTGTGTGTGTGTGAGAGAGAGCAAGAGCGAGTGAGAGAGAGAGAGAGAGAGAGAGAGAGAGAGAGAGAGAGAGATCTTTCTATGGCACCATCACTCCAGCTCGGTTTTCTTTATTATTTTATGTTCTTAAAAGTTAACGATGGGGCTAGCAAGATGACTCAATGAGAAAATGCATTTGCCATGCAAGCCTGGTGACTTAAATTTGATCCCTTGAAAACAAATGCATGCACACACACACACACACACACACACACACACACACACACACACACACAGACACATGGTTTTTAAAGCCACTGAGGACTCTTGAGAGCTTCCAAACAAATCTTATGATATCAACATTTTAATTTCTATTTTATGTGTATACTTATGTCTGTGTGCCTGGTCCCCCCTGAGACCAGAAAAGAGTGTCAGATCTCCCGGACCTGTAATTATGCATGGCTGTGAGCTGTCATGTGAGAGCAGGGAATCAGACTCAGACTCTTTGTAAGAGCAGCCCTGCTCTTAACATTGTCAGATCCCTGATTCATTTTCTTTCCTGAGTCAGGGTTTCTCTGTGAAGCCCTGGCTGTCCTGGAAGTCACTCTGTAGACCAGGCTGGCCTCGAACTCACAGAGATCCACCTGCCACTGCCTCCCAAGTGCTGGGACTAAAGGTATGCACCACCCCCACCCAGCTAAACACATCTTTTAAATTAATGTTTAATTATAATTGAATTGCACTATAGAGAGAAAATAATTTATAAGATATCAAAAGTTTTTTTTTTTTTTTACTTTGTTGAACTCTTTCATTTCTAACACCTATTCAACTTTCACATATATTCTTCAAACACATGTAACACTCATGAAACAGTTTATGTTTGGAAAAGATACACAAAAGTTTTCCATCACGATTAGTTTTGCCAATTTTCTCATTGAATCCATGGATTTTGTTTTATTTATTTTGAGGGTTTTATTGTACGCATAACTTCACAAATGTCAATCATCTCAGTGTATTATCCCTTTTAAGCATTTTATATGATGTCTCTTTATCTCTATTAACGGTTTTCTTTAACATTCTCTATTGTCTGATAATTTCTCACAAGCTGTTTTTATTGGTTAGCATTTGCCTGGCATATCTTTTAAAAAGTCTCTTGGGTCACATGTGTGCGGCAGGTGTCCTTCTAGGTGGTATGTTTCGGGATGCTATGATTACAGCATTAGGTAAACCGATTCAGTTTAACATGATAAAACAAATCAGACTTTTTGGTTGCTCAACTCCAAGGTCAGAGTTCAACTGACAAGTTATCTCCTATCTCCCCTTCTCTCCTAATTGCTGGCTGTTCTTCTTATGCTGCTAGTGAACGGAAGGATGGTGTCTTTTAAGAGTAAGCCAGTGTGACTCAGCAGCTGTGATTCAGTAGTGAGAAGCTGAACAAAACCTGCTGAGAACCTGACCCAAGTAACTGTATTATCATGGAAACTCTTTGCTGTGGAACATTTCATATATAATAGGTGGGTCGACAGTTTTACATGAAACGAAGTTCAAATGTTATAAGCACATCCTTGTAGTAATCCAAACCTTAGCAGATCTATTACAGTCTTTTTTTTTGGTTTTTCAAGACAGGGTTTCTCCGTGTAACAGCTGCTGGCCTCAAACTCACACAGATCCGCCTGCCTCTGCCTCCTAACTGCTGGGATTGAAGGCATGCAACACCACTGCCTGCCTTTATCAGTCATCTTACAGGTAAACTTACCTGGGAAAGTGAAGTTTGTATTTAGGATTTGGCTAATTAAGTGAACTCTGCTAGCTTAAGTTCATAAATAGCTGACCTTTATTTATAAAACAAAAAGAATGAGCAGTACTGACATATTTTCAACAGCCAAATTAGGATATTTCAATACATAACTTTACTTTTAGAGTATCAGTTTTAAGAAAAATATTACTGTGTTTGCATTGCTTAGATTTTTTTTTAAACTAACTGGTTAGCTCTTCATGTCACAATTTATAAAATTCTCACTATACAGGATAATTTTACCTCAGTGATTTTTGTGTCCAATTATTTATAACAATTTTTTTGCTTCTAGGTTAAAGGCAAAAGAATTGGGATGGAAAGGTAGCTCACGAAGTTGAAAGTGCCTGCCAACAAGCTTAAGTCCCGAGTTCAATACCTGGGACCCATATGGCAGAAGGAAATGATTCTCCCAAGCTGTCCTCTGACCTTTACACATGGAAACATATACAATAAAAGGAAAAAAATTTAAAAGAAAAAAAAGAGAGAGAGAAGGATTCTGCTTTATTCTGTTTAAAAATTTTTAGTTAAATGTTTCCATTCAATATAGTTTGTTTTTCTTTCCCCCCCAACTCCTCCAACATCCTCCCCATCTCTTTACTCATCCAATCTGACCCTGAAGTCAGTAGCCATGACCCTGAGCTCCTAATGTCCCTGCCACTGCATCCTAAGCTTAGATTCTAGTTCTACATTACATACTTGGCCCCAGGAAGTTAGTTCTGTGACAAATTTACAAAGGGGAGGAATACTTGCCCAATTATCTGGAAAGTACTTATCCACGATCTCCCTCATTTTTGCTTGGTGGGTGTGAAGAATGGAAGGTTCAAAATAGAGAATCACGTACAGCATGGAAGCTTGATTCGCCAGGGCAGTGCTGCGGTGCTCTGGCAAAGGGTAGGCAGACACCTGCAACACAACATCACCCATAACACCGCTTGAAGCCAACAGTTGGTTTTCAGAATCATGGCCCCTGGCAGCAACTGGGGAATTTTATTCTTTCCTCTTATCTAGAACCCTTGACATTCTCTTCCTTTCATGTATGGACTCTACTATAATTCAACATTTCCCCTACCAAAAGAGAAAGTCTTAACCCTGCACTGCCTCCTTGTTGCCATTTTTGTCTTTCCTAACACACAAGGACAATCTCTTGAAATTGATGGATTTCAACAAAATAACATCGCAATTTAATCACTATTTGTCCATCAAGTTGCTGAAACTCCCAATGGAGTTTTCCTTCCTTCCTTCTTTCTTTCTTTTTTTTTGTTGTTTTTTGAGACAGGGTTTCTCCATATAGCCTTGGCTATCCCGGAACTCACACTGTAGACCAGGCTTGCCTTGAATTCACAGAGATACGCCTGCCTCTGCCTCCCAAGTGCTGGGATTGAAGGCGTGCACCACCACACCTGGCTTCAATGGAGTTTCTTAACCCAGACCAACAATTTCTTTCTAGAACTCTATTAAACTCATGCAAGAATGGAACACTTGACTGTGATTTTTTAATACCCTCCTTTGTTCTCAGCCTTTGCGGAGCTCTTCTCCCAACTGGCTTTTCCATGTCTGTGTTCCCCAGGCATCTACATCCCTATGTGTTAGGCAATGCTCGGGCTATACAGCACTTATCAACTTGAGCTACCAGGAGCAGGGAAGGGGGGGAATTATCACAAGGATAGATGCATCAAGGCCACAAGGATCCTGCACGCAAGAAAGGGGCCGGGCAGGCCCAGTGTGGGGAACCAAGGAAGCCCCGAGTAAATGTGTTTTGCTGAGACGGACACAGTCAAGTCAAGGGCCCAATGAAATGACAGAGTCTTCTCCTGAGGCGAGGCCGAGAAGGACAGCAAAGCTTTCTCCTGGTCAGAGTGCAGACGTTGGCAATGTCTGTAAAATCCAGCGACCACAGCCTTTTTCTCCCAGATGATGCAACCTGAAACTGCTCACCTACAGAGACCTCTTGTGGAGAGTTGTCCAACCCAGTGGCTCTCACCTCAGGTTGTGGTGACCTCCAACCACAAAACTGCTCTTGCTGTTACTTCATAAGCGTAATTTTGCTATTCTTATGAATCGTAATGTAAATATCTGGTTTTCGATGGTCTAAGGGAATTGCTGTGAAAGGGTAATTTGACCCCCAAAAGAATCAGAGCCCACAAGTTGAGAACCACTGATCTAGCCCCCCATCCTGTCCTGTATACAGAAGGGCTGAGGTTCTGAGCTGTTGTGTGGTAGTTGGTGTGCCTCCATTAAAGTATGCACAGCCCAGCCCAGCCCAGATTTTCTGGACATATCTGTGTGTATTTCCTTAGGAAGGGCCTGGGGCTGTAAAGCAGAATGCCCCATTTCTTGGCTAGATAAAGCTGTCCCCTAAACTTCAAAATTTGTGGAAACATTTTGTCAGGCCTCTTTCCAAATACCAAGACACAAGAGAACCTGATCTACCTGTCAGAACCAGGGATGAGGGCAGGAAGGTGCAGGACAGAGTGGGATGACACACAGAACAAACACAGCCTACTCCTCCTGTTAATGAAGGACACAAGGGAAGGAGAACACTGTAATGGGCCAGGACTGAGGAAGAAGGAGAAGGGTGTGATGAAGGATGGTGGTCTTGGGCCCACGTGAATTCAGATTGTGGTTCTGCTGTTCAGGAGTGGGACCTGAAGAGGACTTTTGGAGGCACCCACGTCTTACCTTCCTCCATAGCAACATGGAGGTGATGATGTCCACCCTGCAGGACTGTGGTGTGCAACAGGGAAACTGGTATGCGAACAAACCTCCTGTGAGGTTGACTTAGACTGAATTCTCAGCACATGGCAACAGATTATTATAAAGTCCTTGTATCTGTACATAGTGTCTGATTTTGAATGTTTTAAGAACAAAAAAATCCCAATAATCAAAGTCTTATTTGCACATAGTATACTCATACAAAAAAGGAACTGGGCACCAAATAGAGCTGTCCCAGGGCAGGTTTGCACTATGACAATAAGATCCTACCTTAAAGTAATAGAAGGTATATACATGAAATATATAGAAAGCATGTTGTTGTTGTTGTTGTTTCTTCCCTCAGAATGAAGTCAAATGGTAACTTCCTTCAAAAAAGGAGCAAGAGTTCCACAATCTAAAGAGAATCCAGAGCACAGCAATGCTCTTCGGGCTTTCCTGAATGATGTGCACACTGGTGAGGAATGTGAGTTAACTTTAAGATGCTGCAGAATCTTTCTAGGCCCACTCAGACTGCCAGCTCTGTGTAGATTGCCCATCTGCTCCAGTTTGTCACCTGCTGCAATCCTGTCACCACCGCTGCAGGCTGGAGTGGCAACCTAGCATGCAGCTTATTCAGCTGCCACTCCTCTGGTGGCTGTCTCCCTTCCTAAGCTACAGGTCCTCCCTGGGTAGAGCCCACCTTCTTTGGTGATGAATTCCTAGAACCTAGTCCACGAATGAACACGTCACACACTCTCAATAACTGTTTCTTGAGCATATGACTTAAAAGAATACACCTTCTTTTCATCTTTTCACATCCCATCTTCTCTCTGAAACCTCTGATTCTCCCAAACTTAATAGCTCCCTTTCTTGAGGAGCTATTACTCAAAAGTTCTTACAAATAGTTTCTAGCTGCTGTTTTGACTCACTGGAAGGAAGAAAGGAGAAAAGGGGTAACCAAGGAGGAAGGTTCATTCCACCTTTTAAGTTATTAAGGCCTTCTTATTCCTACCTGGTTGTAAATGTCATCAGATCTCAAGCGTCCAATGACCATGCTGATGAAGATTTCATTGATGGGCACTCTCTGAAAATAGCTCTCAGGGTAGTTGGGTGGCCTTTTGGCTCCTGGCTGGCTGGAATACCCTGTACTTCGTAGCAGTTTACAAATATCATCCATATTTGAATCAGCAGAGGATCGAGCAGCACTGAGTCAAGTTCACAACAGGAAACAAAAGAACCAAAGAAATCACACATTAAAAACACGTAAATCTAAAAGCAAAGGACTCCATCTAGAAATGACAATGGGTTCATTACAGCCTTATAATTCCAAAGGATGCACTTGAAAAACCTATTTGAAGGTTAAGTATCAGTTCTCTGTAAAGGACTACAACCCACTGTCCAAATCCTTAGAGCTTTATTTGTCTCTTCAGCTTCCAAATATAAAAGCAAGTAATATGGTATTTGAAATTCACTATAGAATACCACAGCAGGTTTCAGTTGGTGTCTCAAGATCAACTGACATCAATAATTAAGAGTAAAATTATCTTATAGAAATAAGATAAATGAAGATGATTGGCAGCCCACATCTGTTATGGGTAGATATTGACTCCAAATTATTTCAGGTTTAGGTATGACTGACAAATGAGTAATGCAAAGTACATGTGTAAATGTATGTATGCATGGAGAGAGAGAGAGAGAGAGAGAGAGAGAGAGTGTATACCTGGATTTCTTGAGACAGGGTCTTACTACATAGCCCAGGATAGCCTCAAACACTAGCAATCCTCCTGCCTCTGCCTCCCAACTGCTGGGGTCACATGTGTGCCTCAGCACACCCAAGGTTAAATAGTTTTTTTAGAGTTCCTTAGATTTAGAATTATGGATACAGAATATGAAACTCAACCAACATTTTACAAATTAAAAAAAAAACACTTAAGATTATGTTAATGTGGCTTTATACTACTTAGGGTTCTTTTTGGAAAGCCACAGAAATCTAGTAAAAATATCTGGGATTTTTCATGCTAAAAAGTGACCTCTGCTAGCCGGGCAGTGGTGGCGCACGCCTTTAATCCCAGCACTTGGGAGGCAGAGGCAGGCGGATCTTTGCGAGTTCGAGGCCAGCCTGCTCTACAAAGTGAGTCCAGGACAGCCAGGGCTACACAGAGAAACCCTGTCTCAAAAAACCAAAAAAAAAAAAAAAAAAAAAAAGTGACCTCTGTAGGACATGAATTCATCTTAAATAACCTTATACCTGATATCAGAGTCTCCTTCTCCACTACTGAGTTGCAACAGTGTCCCACTGACAAAAAGAGCTCATATCCCAGGGATGCTATTTCCCAAGGGACAATGTCTGAGCTTTCAAAGGTAAGGTAAATAAGTAAACGTGTCTTTTTCTCATCCTCACATTATTTAGTTTCTGCTTCTCTTGGCACTTGCAGGAGCAGAGGCAAGGCCGTTCAAGTTTTGCTCACACTTGATCTCCAAAGGCTCAGAGGTGACTCACGTTTCATTTGTTAGACACAGATGTAAGACAGCGAATGGCCATACGGATGTGAATGGATGATCTGCAGCAGTGGACAATCATGTCAGAGATGACAAAGTTGAAAAGAAACAGGCTACACGAGCATCTCAGGTTAGTTTACAGGGGAGGCAGTGCTAGCCAGTGCTGCAGACAATATAATGTCCTCAGAAAGTCCCTCTGTGGAGGACCTGTCTCTTTTTGGCCATTCCAGAGAATTCTACGTATCAGATCTTCATCCTAAATTCATAAATGGCCCGTTTATTGATCATTTCTTCCCTGAGATGATTTCTGACATTTAATTTGTATTCAGGATTGTTTATTTCCTTTGTATATATACTTTGCACTGAACACCGTTTTTTTTTTTAAAGACTTACTGTATTATTTGTGTGTGTGTGTGTGTGTGTGTGTGTGTGTGTGTGTGAGACTTCCACATGCATGCAGGTACTAGTGGAGGTCAGAAGAGGGCACCAGATCCTCTGGATCCAGAGGTATTTATGGTTGTGAGCTGCCTGGTGAGGCTGCAGGTAAATGAAGTTGGGTCTTCTAGAAGTTTGCAAATACTCTTAATTCCTAAGCCACTTCTCTAGTTCCACATATCCATATATATATATATATATATATATATATATATATATATATATATATATATTTATTTATTTTTTGACACATTTCTTCAAAAGAATGAAAACTTGTATGGGAAGTACTGAAATTAAGAAGCTGGGAGGGTGGCTCCTGGGAACCCTGCTTCCTGCAGCCACACAGCTCTGCAGACTCATGTAACAGAAGACCTGGGATGCTGTTTCTGTGTCTCTGAATATACAGGGGGAACCCACTTTCACCCTGATCTAGAGTGACAGTTTTTCAGTCATCCACATGAGAATGACAACAGAAACTCCCTCCATTTCCTTATGTGTGCCAGGGGGTCTTACATTTGTTAAGAATTTCAAAATTCCTTAACATTTATCCTCAAGTTAAAACACTCTGAGTTCGGATTTTTATAAGACAACTGGAATATCATCCTGGCCCTTACAGTGTTTATATTGCTAGGTCTTAGATACAGCATTTTGTACGCAGTACACAGTTTCATGGAATGTTTTGGTTTTTTTTTGTTTTTTGTTTTGTTTTTTTTTTTTTGGTTTTTCGAGACAGGGTTTCTCTGTGTATCGTTGGCTGTCCTGGACTCACTTTGTAGACCAGGCTGGCCTCGAACTCACAAAGATCCGCCTGCCTCTGCCTCCCAAGTGCTGGGATTAAAGGCGTGCGCCACCACCGCCCGGCTCATGGAATGTAATCTGTTAACTGTAATATACAGAAGGGTGCCAGCTATATTCTTTCAGTGTGTTCAGAAGACGTATGTACTTCACACCCGTCACCACAGGCCACTGTTCCCAGTGGCACAGGAGCACACACTCCACTTCATTCATAGCAGTGTTTTGGAGGTGTGTAGGCTAGAGCAGGACATACCTGTATCGGTAGTAAGAAACCAGCATTCTCTCTCTGACTTCTCCTTCAATCTTCTGGTCAATGACAAGCAGCATCACTCCGTATAAGTACAGGGCTTCACACTATGAAGAAAAAGGACAATGGCCAAGCTCACAAGACTGCCTGTCTGCAATGAGTGAAGCTGACAACGGCACACATGATCCCTTTGGTCACATTCCTTCTGAAAGCTGTATTTATATTTCAAGGTAAATATATGTTTTTCTGCAAAGGGCTCTCAGTTACTATGCAGAACGGGCTTTAAAAATTGACTCAAAACAAATTTTAATTACTAGTGATACCAAAATAGAATCTCAATTCTATGAATGAGGATGGCCTTGAACTAATCTTTCCTGTCTCTATCTCCCAAGTGCTGGGATTATAGACATGGTCACCACACTGGCTCTAACAGACATTTCTTAAATGGTCACCATGTATTAAGTACCAGCTCCATGTCTTAGATGCAAAAAGAAGACGGACTTCTTACACAGAGGAAGCTCATCAACCACCATGATCTTTATTCCATTAGTAATTTCATTCAATACCCACCCATTCTAAACTCAGAAGATCATTATCAAGCTATTTTCTTTCCTTTGAGGAATGGTGTTCTGTACAAATTGATGCTATTTATGATGATGATGACTAGATCTCTCTATTACTTAGCCCTGGCTGTCCTGGAACTTGCTGTATAGACCAGGCTGGCCTCAAACTCAGAGATCCACTTGTCTCTGCCGTCCAAGTGCTGGAACTAAAGTCATGCGCCACCATGCCCAGATGTTTCACATTCTTGGACATGTATTTTACCTTTACTATTACTTACTAGAAGTTGTTTTCCATCCTCATTGAGAAGCACCGTTTCTACGGTTTGCTGAATATAAACTCCTTCGTTGAGATCATCAAGGTATCTAGAAGTGAAATGGTAGGGCAAGGCAAACACCTCTGAGGGAGGGAAGACTTTCTGAAGACAAGGCAGGGAGGGCAATAGGCATTCTAGCTTCAGTTTCTCTAGTCTTTGCTGGGTTTATGAACCCTAGTGTCTTATGAACTGTAACTCAGGGTGATTTGGGGCCACAGGTTAACACTTATAGCTGTTCCATGTCAAAGACATATTCCCTACTCCTGGGCTACAAAATAGCAGGAGCTCAGATGCAATGACACAGGAACACAGAATAGTGACTAAAGATTACTGCATTGGTAAACTCGTAAGAACTGCTAATATGAGCCGGGCCCTGGTAGAACAGACTTGTCTTCCCACTTACTCCAGAGGCAGAGGCAGGAGGATTGTAAATTCAACACTAGTGTGAGCAACACAGTGAAAGCTTATCTCAAAAAAAAAAAACAAAAAAAAAAAAAAAAAAACCCAAAGCAATAAAAATGTTAGTTTCTAAATTAACTTTACATCTGAAGTGTTAGAATAGGATCACAAAGCTCACAGACAGTGTAAAGCAAGTTTACTATGATCCTTCACAGGAACGGGAGATTTCAATGAAACTATAGCCGTGCATGGCCTGGGTGAGTGAAGTGTCGAACTTGAGAAGGGCACATGTTGTGTTGTGTCCCTTCTTCTTTGCTATTCTACCGGAATAAGCTGCTACAGAATTCGTCAATACCTGTTTAAGTCTACGATGTATTTATGCACACTTTGAAAGACTAAATAAAATCTGGTCACAATTTCTATGTTGTTTTCCCGAAATTCTTCATCTAAATCCTGTAGCTCAGGTTTTGCTTCCAGTTTGCTTTCCCAGAACTCTGGGCCCTGAGAAGGAAAACACACTCGTGTTAACAGCCAATAAAGCCGTATCTGTTGGGAACATTTCCAGGTTGTCTTAAAATTGTGCTCTGTCGTTCTTACACATCAAAACCAAAGCAGAACAGAAAGTAAGACAGTAACGCAAGCCTAGCATCAAAATCCCTCTTAGTGAATTTCAACTAAGATTAGCATACTTTTAGATGTATTTCAAGGCAAAAGGCATTATGTTATAGGTTGTTAGCTTTAGTTGGTTTATACTGAGTTAGGACTTTCCACACAATACCCTTCTTTTTCTTATTTTCAAAGTTGGGAGCTGATGTTAACTTTGATTGAAAAGTTGTCCTTTTAATGCCCTGTAATTACTTGACCACTTCAAGCCTCATGACTCTCAGGGAAAAGCTGCTGTTGTAGAAAGGACAGGAACACCAAGGCCACGGGGAAAAGCACCTTGAAGTAGCTGAAGTCAAATATGATGTCTCCGTATCTCTGCTGGTCAGCCCGGTCCTTCAGCCGGAATACAGCAGGGATAAACTCGGACAGCCGCAGCACCTCAGCAATGATGGCATTGCCACAGGAAACGATCCTCAGGATTGCCTGGCCACAGAGGTTATTCTCAGCCAGGAAGTCCAACATCGTGAGGGTGACCTGCTATCCACACCTGGAGGGTGGGAATGAGTAACAGGCTTCAGAGCTGAGGTCTGTGGGTCATGAGGTGAAGCCAGGACTGTGGAACAAACAGCTGCTCCATTAAAGAACCTATATGAAAAAAAAAAGAGAGAAATTAACCATTTTAAAAGATATATGTGTACATGCTTTTGAAATGAAAACTATGTCAATGAGTTCTGGTGTGAGTAAAAGGCATCTATTCTCCAGTTTTCAGGGAGAGATGAATGTTGGTACTTACCTCACTTCCTTCTTTATTCCTTTTTATCCAGTTTGGGACCCCAGCCCGTGCAATGTTTTCACCCATATTTAGGTTATGTCTTCCCTTCTCTCAGTTAAATCTCTCTGAAAATACCCCTAAAGGCAGACCCACAGATGTGGTCCTGAGTGATTCCAAAGCCAGTTAAGTTGAGAATAAAGATTAGCCACCACAAGGACCTTTGCTAGAACCACACTCTTGGCCTCTTTTTCAGCCCTCTGCTCGCTTCTCATGGGAAAAGATAGGGTACAGCTCATCTCTGAGCCAGAGTGGGGGCTACTGGGCATGTGTGGCTCTCGTATAACCTACTGCAGAAAACATCCTACTACTTAATATTTTCATAAGAAATTGTAAACACTACGAGTCAAGAGACACATAACTGTTCATCATCTTGAGGCATTTATCCAGTGGACTCAACAGGTATAAACATGTCCACAATTCCTTTTAAAATTTCAGGGGCAGGAGATGGCTCCACAGTGTTTGCTATTCTTGTAGAGCTCCTAGCATCTACACGAAGGCTCACACATGTAACTCCAGCTCCAGGCGATACAATGCCCTCTTCTGGCTTCCCCAACAACATGCATACAGATGTGCATACACATATGCATAAATAAATAATAAAATTTTAGAATCCAGTTTCTATAATCTTGTGAACATAATTTATCAATACTAAACCAAATTGGTCTAAAAGTTCACAATTTGGCATGTAAGCACCCAGCACTGTAAGCAGAATCAACTACTCATTTCTTTAGCTACAGTACACTAAGGATGATTTATCTCCTGACATACAAACTATTGCTCTTGTGGATAACAGGTCATTTTTCTGCAAGTTGGTGAAGGCGAAGATCCATCTTCTTACCTAATGTTGGAGGTGAAGGTGTTTAAGTAACCCACACTCCAGTGTAGTGGTTCATAGCCTGGCTGTGTAACACAGTCACCTAGAATCGTAGAGTTTCTGCTCTGTAGGGTGGAAGCAGCCCTAAGCATCTTTTTTATAAGAGGTCCTCAGGATAATTCTGGTGTGAAACTAGAAACATTAAAGAGTGGAGGATGACTGATGTCTTAATTAGGGTTTCTATTGTTATGTGAAGAGGTGTCATGACCATGGGAGCGCTCATAAGGGAAAACATTTAACTGGAACTGGCTTCCAGTTCAGAGGTCTAGTCCATTATTGTCATGGCGGGAAGTATGGCAGCGAGCATGCAGACATGGTGCTGGAGAGGTAGCTGAGAGTTCTACACCTGGATGCACAGGCAGCAGGAAGGGACAGGGCCACCAGGCCTGGCTTGAGCTTCTGAGACCTCAAAGCCCACCCCCAGTGACATACCCCCCAACAAGGCCACACTTCCTAATAGTGCCACTCTCTATGTGCCTATGGGGGCCATTTTTATTGAAACCACCACACTGGTCTTGAGGAAAACTGCAGTAAAATATACACGAGGTTAACGATGTTAATCTATGCATGGAAACTGAATCAGTATGAAGACTATAAGAAGTGATCTCTGGCCCTATGAGCAGCCTGCAGTAAGCTGAGCAGAACATCCCAGAAAAAAAGAATCTGTACAAGAGATGAAGTGCTTGAGAGTATGGTCAAGATAAATAGGGGCAACACCCATTCGCCTGGCAGCGTGGTGAGCCTTTTACTGACTACTCTATGGACGGTGTTCTGATTATGCTGGGTGGCATTTAGTAGGTGGAAGTTATAGGAAGTTAGAGTTTGAGAAAGTCACCCAGAAAGCTATAAGAAAGACATATTTTAGAATAGAATAAAAACTTTTTTTTCTGACAGATAATTTGGAAGATAGATTTGAAACCCAGAAGGCAGACAGAGGATTGAGTTCAGAAATGTTCAAAAGATCTCACAGGTAGACGAAGAAAGTAGCAGCCTAACAGAACAATGGGCAAGGGATGCAGAGGTGATTCACAAACTATAATCCACTCAGCTACTCCATCATCTATTGCCTTCTAGGAAGCCAGCTTCATTTTTTAGCATCACGAAAATCCTACTGGCCCCCAAATTTGTACTTCCTTTTGTGTTGGTATCAACAATTAGAGAGATGAATAAAACCAAGAACTCAATGTAACTGATATTTTCGGAGTTTTTGAGTGAAGAACTTCATTAAAATTTGCCAATAACAACTTCTACTTTCACATGTGGTCTTCTAACAGCAGAGACTCAAATGATGAATAAATAATTTAATAGTGAGCGAGGCCTTTGCAGTAGGCAAAATCAGAATGTAGAAAGGCTGCTGACAGCCCACAAGAAGACTTCCTTTACAGCCATGGAAAACGTCCCTCAGTGCTTGCAGCAAGTTCACTCCTGTTATGAGCTATCTGTTATAGTTATTGATTACTGAGAAGCTGTGTAACTCTTGCAAAGGTTTTCTATATTTCCCTTGGAAGTCTCTCCCACTGGTTCAATATTTGGAAATGTCTTGTCAGCTGGGATGTCATGAAACAACTCTTTGTTCACTCCTCAACGATATTTCCTATGCCCATCTCCTTTCTCACTGCAGAAGACAAAGTGGCCAGGCTCTTACTTTCCTGCCTCTCTAGAAGTTCGCTCGTATTAGACATGCGACCTGGTTTTAAAACAATGCCACTTAAGAGAAAGTCCATGGTGGAGCTTCTGGGAAGTAGTTTTTACCTTTAGCTAAAAGGGAAAAGTGGGGAAGGGAACTCCTTTCCTTACCCTGATTAATCTCCTGCTTCCTATCTTTGAATATTATCTAGGAAACATTTGATTCTGGGAGCTGCAACAGCTTCCTTAAGACTATAGGTCAACTAGTTTGGGCAGAGGTGGGGTGGGGGCAACGGCAAGAATCAACAGATTGTGTTGCAAAAGTATAGAAAGGAAATGATGTCCTTTCTTGATGATATTACTGATCTGCTGATTCAATTACGGAAATATTTACTTCTATAATGCTTGCTCAGTGAATTGCTTTATGGTTTACCTGTTGTTAATTCGGTTCATTCATTAAGCAAGTATTTACGCAGTGTTTGCGATATGCCAAGCACTATTTTGAGATTTGAGGATACAGTAGCGAATAACCCTGAGCTCCAGTTATGATGTCTATATACTACTGAGACTAGGACATATAAATTAACCAACACATATAGGCTATATGATAAGTACTATAAAGAAAAGCCTGATTTAAAAGATGGAACACATGCTGGATTATATAGAGTAGTTCTGATAAAATGATGTCTGAACAGGGGAATCAAAAGGAGGAGAGGAGTATCTGGGAATGGTTGCCAGCTTCCAGAAGGTTCCCAATGACCTCCGCCTCCTGTTACTAGACAGGCCCCTTTCCTTGAGTTTGGGATGGCTTATGGAATCTCTCCCAGAACAGACATGGCAGCAGCCACAACTATCATTTTAGAAGTAAGGGCACAAAAATAATGAGTTCTCTAGCTTGCTAGTTCTGGGAGAGTAAGTGCTCACTGTGTAAGAGTCCTGTGCAAAGGCCCTTGAGACAAAGCACTGAGTCCTGCCATCAGTTCCACGAGTGACCTTGAAATGAGGATTCTCTTCATTTGAAGTTAGTTATGCCTTCAGATAGAATGACAGGCCCTGGTCACACCTTCACTGTAACTATCTAAGGGTGCCTGCGCCACAGGCACCCAAGTAAGCCATATCTCCAATTCCTGACCACAGACATTGAGATTCTATATACACACACACACACACACACACACACATATGTGTGTGTGTGTGTGTGTGTGTGTGTGTGAGAGAGAGAGAGAGAGAGAGAGAGAATCTTATGCTACCAGGGGAAGTTAGTTCCATATCAATAGATAAAGATCAGAACCAAAAGAAAGGCATTCTACACACAGCTTAAAAGAAAGCACAAAGGTTCAGGGCAGACATGGATCAGCTGTGCCTTGTGGTTTGAATAAGAATGGTCCCTGGATGGTAGAACTGTTTGGGAAGGATTAGAAGATGTGACCTTTTTGGAGGAGGTGTGTCACTGGGGTGGGCAGTTTAAGAGTTGAGATTTAAAAAGCCCACGCTTAGCCGGGCGGTGGTGGCGCACGCCTTTAATCCCAGCACTTGGGAGGCAGAGGCAGGTGGATCTTTGTGAGTTCGAGGCCAGCCTGGTCTACAAAGTGAGTCCAGGACAGCCAGAGATATTCAGAGAAACCCTGTCTCAAAAAAAAAAAAAAACCCAAAAAAAAATAAAAAAATAAAAAGCCCATGCTCTTCCCAGTTACCTCTCTCTTTCTCTGCTTCATGCCTGTGGATCAGGATGTAAGCTCTCAGCTACTGCTCCAGTGCCGTGCCTGCCTGCTGCCATGTCTCTGCTACAACGATCATGGACTCACCCTCTGAAACCATAAGCCCCCAATAAATTCTTTCTTCTATAAGTTGCCTTGGTTATGGTGTCTCTTCCCAGCAACAGAAAAGTAGTAACTAGGACAGTGCTAAGAAGTGGACTGGATTGGGTCTGCAGGCAGAGGATTCTGAGGAGTCACTACAGAAGTCTGGAACTCTTTCACTGAAGTGGACTGGATCGGGTCTGCAGGCAGAGGATTCTGAGGAGTCACTACAGAAGTCTGGAACTCTTTCACTAGGGAACCCTATAATACACATTATGGCACACATTCTTAACAAGTACTTTTAGTATTCTCAGTGCTTCTTAGACCACACTGATAGGAAACAGGTTACGTTTCAGGTAACTCCATTTTCTGGCACTGATTTGGTCCAGCCTGGGAAATGAGAGAGGAAAAGGGAGAAAATAACCCACAATAGGTAAAATGATGTCCTACTGATGTCCACTGAAGATCACACTCACCCAAACTTAGACAGGATAAATCTCTGCCCTTGTAAAGCAAAGGCCAAGCTCTGATTAGTAGGTATGGCTGCTGCCTAGCTGTATATACCACTATAGTATAGAGAGTTGAGCTTCATAAACTGTTACACTTCAGCTGAGCCTCTCTCGAATGAAGTCAAATCAACATTGTAGAAGTTACATTAAATCATTCTTTTGGAGATCGCCTTCACACAATGGATGAAGAAAACTGTGAACACCACCAATACTCTCACTTTAGGGTGAAGGGTATTGTTAATGGTATGGAATGGAGCCACGGATCTTAATTCCCTTATTAATAGTATTTTATAAGTTACAAAGTGTGGCAGCTTTATTTTTGGGAGCTTGGTGTGGAACCTTAATTTTCTGTATTGGAAAAACCCCTTGTCAAAGGAACATGCTTTCAAGAATGACATCCTGATACCCAGTAAGTATGAAACATTTCTTAAGTAAATTAAAATGTGCTAAACAAAGCACCGTTGGCCCGATCCAGAGGACAAAAGAAGATGGATCTATTTTTATCTTTTCACAAAACCTCAGTTCTATAAAGGAAGCAACAGTCTCAAATCCGTAATGGATGCTCTCCCAGAAAAGTCCTCAAATGAGCTGGATCACTCCGGTCTGATTCATGAATCCTTAAAGACATTTAAGTGGTTCTAAACTTTCCTAATTCTGCGGCCCTTTAGTCCATGTTGTAGTGACCTGACCCCAACCATAAAATTATTTTCGTTGCTACTTTCACAAATGTATTTTTTCTATTGTTTTGAATCATAATGTAAATATTTAAGGAGAGAGAAGTTTGCTAAAGGGGTTGAGCTACTCATAGGTTGACGACAGCTGACCTAAGGAGCGTGTCCTTGGTTGTGGATGGAGGCAATAAAACTCCTTCACTATACTTCAGCTCTACAGAAAGCAGGAGTGCAACTTTTTATTCTCCTATCACAGAAGAATCAGGACCCAGTGAATCCCCGCCCCAACACAAAGGACTCTGGCACCGTGTCTCAGGTGGGTGAGGGGACTAGCGTGCAGAGGAGCGACTTAGTCAAACTCACGGTGCATGACGGAACTTCTATTCAACCCTCCCGCCCGTGTAGAAACCTTCACTTCAGTCACTTCAGTGACTACTCGGTTTTCCCGAGAGTAACTGGAAACAAGATCAACCACAGCCTGGCACCGCTCCGAGAAACTTGCAAGCTTAGCTACGGGCCAAGCAGCTGAGCATCATCACCCAAAAAGCTTCAAAGAAGCGTGCAAGAGCGATTTCCATCAAGCCTTAGGTGAAGAGCAGGGAGGGATGCAGTCCCAACTCTGCAAGCCCTAGGTTTCCCCGCCCCGCTGGCTCCCGGGACAGCACCCCACGCGGTCCACGGGGAGGGAGGGAAAGGGCCGCGGACCAGCAGACGCGCCTCCGACTCACCTGTCAGCCGTCCGACGCCGGTCTCGCGCGGACTGGGCACTCCGGTCCCCCTCCCCTACCTCAGGGATCCCTTAGAGTCCCGGACTGTACAGCTCCCGCAGGCCGGGCCCGGATTTCTGCCCCGGTTTCCTCAGCCGGTCACATGACCGAGGGGCGGTGGCCCGGCCCGGGCATCATGTGATCGCTCGCGGGCGCCGCCTGATGACGCAAAAGCGCGCGGGGTGTTTCAGCCGCTGGTGAGGTGGGCCGTGGGAGGTAATCGGGGTCGGGCGTGCTACGTTCTTCTAGGTACCACCGAGCTAGTTGGAGCAGCCAGGTAAGACCGAGAAGGAACGGCGATGGGGCTTTGGCGGCCGTTGTCGCCTCCCTCTCCCTCTGAGCTTCGGGGTCCTGGGCCTGGCCCTCTTCACCCGCACCAGCGAGACGGAGGCAAATTATCTGCATTGCCGCCTCTCGCGGAGATCACCGTTATGATACACATAATATATATATTGCCTGCGGGAGGAACACAGAAGCACAGGAAGTAATCAAAGGGGAAGGTGGGAGGATGCTTTTCTTTAAGAGTAAAGAACGATTTCATTGGTGTGCTGTGGAGAATGGTGTGGGGGAAGAGAAAGTTGGTGATGAAGGAAACCGTTGGATTACAGAGACAAGGAAAGGAGAACATCACATAAAGCGGAGATGGTCTGGGTGGGCCTGGTTAGGTCACAGAAGGTGAGAAGAGGGCAGAGTGCAGGAACTGAGGCTGGTGGGTGGGGAGGGATGGACCTCCTTAGTGAATTTTGATTTCTCAGTGAAATAGCAATTCAGGTCTTTAGCTTTGGTGCTGTGCGCTCTTATACACCTTTCCCTCATTTTGAGGGCTAAGTCAGACAACTCATCTGTCTCTTCATTTCTTATAGGTAATCTGTATTGTTTCAGTGATATAGCTGCATGTCTGGCCCTTCCAGCTAGTGAGCTCTTGGCAAGCAAAGGCTGAATATTTCTGGTGCTTAGAATACTGCCTGGCATAGGGGAGGTTTTCACTGAATTAGAATAAACCAAGTAGTATTTGAAAATAAAAGTCTTGGAGTATTTACCTGGAAAACCATTATATTCCCATATTCAGAGAAGTTGCCTGGCATTTAAGAAGATACTTACTAAATGGTATCCAAATTTTTTGAATCAGCAGTTAGCAGTATTTTGAATGTTTATGTTAAGCTGATAACTTCAAAGATAAAAGTCAGCACCGTAGCCTTTTTCTACAGGGTAGAAAAAAAAAAAGCCTACAGGATAGGCTTTTTCATGAGCCTAAGAATTTACATGCTGAGACCTTCAATACCTATTTGTGGAATAAATGAACATCTCCAAGTGAAAGCAATGCTGGAGAAACTGCAGTGGCAGCCCAGGTGTGAACTAAAGCTGGTGTTAGGAGAGGAGGAAGTGCTGGAGGCACCACATGGCTCCCTGCTCTTGAAAGGAAGAGCGAGAGTGGGTTCCGACGCCAACTGTGGACTGGAAGCTAGACCTCACCACCAGTGTGGCTTCCTCCTTTCTAAAGAGGTGCTGAAGGTCTTTCCAGCGAGCCTGCAGGAATGAGCCTGGGTTCATGTTTTATATCTCATAAAAGGAAAAACATTTTCTTTTATGGTGCCACACAGTGTTAGCAGCAGCTTGCTTGTCATTAAAAAAAAAAAAAAAATTATTTATTTCTTCAAGTTAAATCCCAACCATAGTTTCCTCCCTCTTCCCCCTCCCTGTCCCAACCTCCTACCCCCGCCCCTTCTATCTGCTTTTTTTTTTTAATTTAAGGTGTATCATTTCCCCCCAACAGCTCCTCCTTTTAGTCCAATAAAAGGTTCTTTTTCTTATAACAATAAATACAATACAAAACAATCAGAATAATTAGGACACAATTATGAAAATTATAAGGAATAACATACATTCCCAATGTTCAGTTCATATGTATTTGGCAACTGATATTAATATTCTATTATCTATCTATCTTAATGAGTTTAAAGTTCTATACCTAACTCAGTTTCCATCCTCACTTGCATTACCAACTTAAAAACATCTTCTTAGACCTAGAACATCCTTTTAATTCCTAAACAACTTAAAACTTAACTATGAGACTATAACTATCTCGTCTACAACCACATCAGAGACCTGAGAAGGATAAATATATCTGAATAAACTGGAATTGCAGAGCCAGCAGCTTCCAAAACAATAACAGACAACTAACTGCCTGGACAGTCCCCAATTTCCCTCAATACATTGGAGCATCTATCATCAGCCTTTTGAACCAGTATTTCTGACAGACATTAGTTGTAAAGGAGGAATTATGAAGGACTTGCCTACTCTTAGAAATCTAGTTGCTAAGAGACAAGCAACAATTGCTTATCCAAATACATGGAGATAGATAGATAGGTGATCTTCAAAAACCTCAAGAGATCTGTAGAATTTGGCATTTAAAGAAGTTTTCTTAACTTAAGATTTTTTGATATTGAGACAAGTCAGCTCCTGACAGCACCCCCTATTCTACTCCAAGTAGAAGTTGAACATCGAAGAATCTCCTATTGGAGATGGTTGCATTAGTGGCAAGCCTGTCACTTGGCAAGAAAAATCCCTTGCTTCAACTGTAGACCAAATGCTGTCCAAAAAGGACAAAACTTGGAAGCAGGTTAAGTCGACAGCCTAGCTCTGCCAAGACAGTGTAGGCAAGTCCTTCATAATTCCTGCTTATCATTTTATTTTTATTTTTTAATTTTACATTATGTCCTTTTCTGTTTTTTTTTTTTTTTTAAGATTTATTTATCTGTTTATACAGTATTCTGTCTGCAGGTATGCCTGCAGGCCAGAAGAGGGCACCATATTTCATTATGGATGGTTGTTAGCCACCATGTGGTTGCTGAGAATTGAACTCAGGACCTCCAGGAAGAGCAGTCAGTGCTCTTAACTGCTGAGGCATCTCTCCAGCCCCTGCTTTTCATTTTAAAACCAATGTGAACTCTGCATGTTTCTACTTGCTTTCAATGTCTTGAATTTCAGGAGTTTTGTGAATTAAGCAAATATGTCTATATTGGCAAGGGGTCTAAAGCTTAAAGAATCAAGTGTTTAAAAAGTATAGATAAGGGAGCGTTTAACACGAGAATAATAACTACAAATATAAGAGATAAACCACCATACAATGAGAGGTCTTATAGAAATTCTGCTTTTACTAAATCTGGAATAATTACAGGTGTAAATATTAGAACTCGGAATTATCAGAAACAGATTTTTTTCCTTTTAAGAGTTCAAATATGCATATATATTAGGAAAGTTAGAAACTACAGGTTTTTTAAAAATCTCATCTTTTTAAGCTTTATTCCTTCCTTCCCTCCCTCCCTCACCCTCTCTTTCTTTCTCTTTGTCTCTATCCTGTATATGATAGCTTCTAAGAACTGGGTTTTGTAGAGTTCTTTGAAACATCAAGACAGAAGGTATTCTCTCCTTCTTAAAAATGAAGATAGTTATTTTCCCCATGTTATACTGAATGTGTGTGTTTGATGGCACAGTGCCTTGGTGTCCTCTGGGTACTGTATGCAGTAACATTGTAGCACATGGATAGTGAATACATCATTATTGAATGTTATGGCTATGCTCTTTTCCTGGATAGTAATTATTCTGACTTAGAACTCTTACTGTTGTGTTTGAAATTTTAGATAACAGTCTCAAGATGCCAGGGCGTTCCAGTACAAATTCAGGTTCCACTCGCTATATATCCTTCAGTGGTATCGAGTCAGCTCTCTCCTCCTTAAAAAACTTCCAATCCTCCATCAGCTCTGGAATGGACACAGTTTCTAGTGTTGCTTTGGACCTCGTGGAGACTCAGAGTAAGTAATACTTAAAACTTTTTGTGTTTGTGAGTGTCTACTTTGAGGTAACAGTGTGGTTGCATTACTCCAGGTATGCCCTTTGAGCATTCTTTGGATAAGTGTTTAAATCCACTGGACACGTTTTCTCATCTTATTCTGTAACACCTCATAGCTGTGTAGTGCTGTTATACTCCACTCAGAACTGCCCTGGAAATTTATGAACAAAGATACTAAGGTTCCTGACTGAAAGTATCCAATCTACAGTATGATATAAGTGAACCAGAAGGTCTGTAAATGTGTCGGAACAGCATCATTTTCCATTAGTTTAACTGTATATTGTTCATGCTTGATTACTCTGTACGTAGACTCAACAGATGCTAGGGATACCTGCAAAGGAAAACCTCAACCAAAATAAGAATTCAGCTTTGGTGAATTCTTACTTTTTAAGCAGAAGATTCAGAACAATGTTTTTTTGCTTTTTTGGGTTAGAGATGTTCAGAGCCAGGGGAGTTGGCATAATATCTTTTTTTCCTTCTTACTTTTAGTTTCTTTGAGACAGGGTTTCTCTGTGCAGCCCTGGCTGTCCTTTAACTCACTCGGTAGACCAGGCTAGCCTTGAACTCACAGAGATCATCCTGCCTCTGCCTCCTGAGTACTGGGATTAAAAGTGTGCGCCACCACTGCCTGCCTCATATTTGTTTGTTTTTTAAGATGGTACTGTTTTTGAACAGTTTGTGATGTACTTTGACATTTTTTCTTTACTTACACTGACTGAGTCTTAAGGCTCTAAGGACTTACTGTTTATGTCAAGTTGGAAGGGTTTCTGTTACTGTTTCTCCACATATTTCCCTGTCTCTGTCCCCCTTTCCTTTTAAGATTTCACTTATTTGTAGATGAGATTGTGTGATATCATTCCATTCGTCACATAGGGCTTGTTTCTGTTTGGCTGTTTGTCTGTCTTCTCTCTGGCTTTACTTTGAGTGGTTTGTGTGCTGTATTTTTAAGTTCACTTGCCATATTTTCTGTAGTCTCCTGTCAGTTCTAGTCAGTGAATTAAAAATTTCTGATACTGTGCTGTTTCAACAGTACAACAGAATTAAGTGGAACCTTTGGTTCTGCTTTTCCATTTCTCTTTTTGTGATGTTTATTCTTTTTTTTAAAATTTATTTTTATGTTTTTATATTCTTTCTTATTTAAGATTTATTATATACGTATATATATTTGAGTGTGTGTGAGAGAATGTGTTTCTAGTAGCTGTTTTAAAATCACTGTCTGTCATTACTGTTTTTTCTCATTGTCATTCTAGTCTAATTTCCTTATGTATATCATGTTGCCAGTTGAAGTTTTGTTGCCTTGTGTTGTAGCTGGTTTCCTTTAGCTGTCAACTTGAAACAAAGTTAGCGTCACCTTGGAAGAGAGCCTCACCGGAGGAACTGTCCAGATCAGATTTGCCTGTGGCCATCTCTATGATGCATTTTCTTGATTGCTAATTGATGTAGCATGGTAAAGCCCACTGTGAGCAGTGCCACCCATAGGCAGGTAGGCCTGGGCTGTATAAGAAAAGGAGGGCTGGAGAGATGGTGCAGCAGTTAAGAGCACTGGCTGTTCTCCCAAAGGACCTGGGTTCAAATCCCAGCACCCACATGGCAGTTCACAGCTGTCTGTAATTGCCAGGTGTGGTGGCGCACGCCTTTAATCCCAGCACTCGGGAGGCAGAGGATCTCTGTGAGTTCAAAGCCAGCCTGGTCTACGAAGAGAGTCCAGGATAGTCAAGGATACACAGAGAGACCCTGTCTTGGGGGAAAAGAAAGAAAGGAAGGAAGAAAGGAAGGAAGGAAGGAAGGGAACAGAGCAAGCCAATAAGTGGTGTTCCTGCTAGTTTCTGCCACCATGGCTACTGCCCCATCCTTACGAAGCTTATTGATACTGGAATAGAGCCACTTGATCCACAAATCATTTGGCTTTTGACCAAACTTCAGCTCTCTTTAAAAGAAGGTAGTTGTTTGTTTTCTGTTGTTGGGATAAACACCACAATCAAAAGCTACTTAGGGAGGTTTATTTCAGCTTACAGTGGAAGAAAGCTTTCATTCTTTGCCTGCTTTCTTTCAATCTCACTGTCAAATCCATTCTTTCACTGGCTTTACAGCCTACTTGTTCAGGATTCCAGGGTATACTAAAGATCAGCTGAGACATCCAGCCTCATGGACTGAACAACTGCTGGACTCTTGGACCTTCAGTTGCTACACCGCCATTGTTAGACTAGCTGGAGCACAGCCTGTGAGGCATTCTAATAAAAATCTCCTCTCTCTCTCTCTCTCTCTCTCTCTCTCTATATATATATATATATATATATATATATATAGGTTCACTCTGAATTCTGTTCTAGAGAACCCTGATGAATACAGTAGCCTTTAGTAGGGCTAACATCCTATTGCAAGTAAGACCTTTCTGGAGCCTTGATTGCTTTGAGGGTTCAGCAACTTAGCTAGGCTCTGAATGGATGAAATTCAAGTGTCTCCTAGTCCTCTCTGGAATCTGGGAATTGATTACTTCATAGTTCTTAGTACTTATTCCTCAATGTCTTAGAATTCAGCATCAGACTGAGGGAATCCCTGTGCTGATTCATAGCTTGCTCCCAGCGTTCTGTCTTGCAAGCTCTTGCTGCCTATCTGTCTTCCTTCTGCCTCAGCCTCCCCACATTCCAGATTCTTCTCATCCTTTTAGGCTGCTATGCTCCATATGGACCCTTCCTCTCCAGTGCTTGCAGGAAGGGAGGGGATTGCAGGACTAATCTCCAGCCAGGGGTTTTCCTGGCTGCAGTCGTTATCATTCTGGCCTGGGTGTTGTAGCATAGTCTGAAAGCAGTCATGGTAGGTATTTTGTCCGTCTATTGCAATCATTCCTGGCAAGATGACTATGTTACTTATTCACTAGGCAGCAGAAGTCACCCATGATCTGCTTAGTAATGATCTCTAAGCATCTCAACCCTGCTCCATCTTACTTAGAAGCTGTTCTTGGTGATGATGGATGTTTGGTGTTTGTTAAAGGCGTAATAGAACCTTAAGCCATAAGAGAAGCACTGGAACCCAACCCTGGAGGCTGGGGGAAGGTATCAGATCAGGAGTTTCTAGATAGGTTAAATTTTTCTGAACATTTTGGCTACAGAATTCTTTATTTTTCCCTTAAGTAAGAAGTAAGTATTGGTATAAAAATATACTTTGTGCAGTTTTGCTTTATTTTATTTGAGAAAGAATATCACTGTTGCCAAGTCTGACTTGGAACTCCCTGTGTAGAGGAAGGCTGGCCATGAACTCTTTCCTTGTCATCCTGTTCCTCCTTCCACGTGGTGGATTACAGGAATGCATCACCATACCCAGCTTCTTTGTTGTAATTTGAAAAGAAATGCAAACAATGGTTTTCAAAAAAGTTTATCATATAATTTGGAGTTGGTAAGTTTTTTATCCATGATGAGCCAGATAGCAAATATTTTCAAATATTTATGAGTCTTGAGGTCTCATAAACTCTGGCAAGTCTGCTATTACAGTGTAAGAGCCACCCTAGACCATGCATAAGTGGATGGTGCGGATTGAATGAGAACAGCCTTCATGGGCTCATATGTTTGAATATTTGGTCCTCAGTTGGTAGAACTGTTTGGGAAGAAGCTAAGAGATGTGGCCCTGTTGGAAGAAGTGTGTCACTGTGGGTGGGCTTTGAAGTTTCAAAAGACTTGTACATTCCCTATATGTTTTTTGTTTGTGGTTGAAGATATGAGTTCTCAGCAGCTGCTCTTGCCACCTGCCACCTGCTACCTCATTCTGCCATCATGGACTATTATCACTCTGGAACAGTAGCTCCCAATAAAATTTTGCCAATAAGTTACCTTGGTCTTGGTATTTTGTCATGATAGAAAATTAACTAATACAAATGGGAATGGTTGTATTCTAAAAAATGTTATTTACAAAAACAGAAGGTGGACCAGTTTGGCTTATAACTTGCCAATTCTTGCTTTAGAGCTATAGTCATTAAATATTTATTAGAAGTTATTTGGGGGCTAGAGAAATGGCTTAGTGTAGAAGAACAATTTGTTCTTGTATAGGACTCAGATTTGATTCCCAGCACCCACATGGTAGCTCACAAACAACTATAACTCTAGTTTTAGGAGATCTGGCTCTGTATTCTAACCTTCACAGGCACCAGCCATACATGCGATGAACATACATGAATGCAGATAAAATACTCATGCACACAAATAAACCTATTTTTATTTGGATTAATTTCCCTATTTTTATTTGGATTAATTTCACAGCAAATACTTGGTTTTTAATTTAAAAAAAAAAATCTAACATAAGGCAAATTTTGACCAGGTTATATGGGAAAGAAAATCATGAGCCGAAGAGTCTCGATAGAGCTGAGCACGGTGGCGCACGCCTTTAATCCCAACACTTAGGAGGCAGAGGCATGTGGATCTCTGCGCGTTCAAGCCCAGCCTGGCCTACCGAGTGAGTCTAGGACAACCGGGGCTACACAGAGAAACATTTACCAAATAACTATTCTGTGTAATTCAGTGCTATGCTTTAAAAAGGACACAGGTGAGTATTAATTCATTACTTCCTTCACAGGGTTTACAATCTTAGTTTGAGAGCAGACACGTAGTAAAATGCTAACGCGGTGAGAGAGGGTTAAGAGTTACAGGGACATAAGTAATTTACTATCATCAGTAACCTTATGAGGAGAATTTCAAGCTCTCAATAAAGATTCTTTAGTTTTGGATTCTTCCAGATTGGAATTTTTGTTTAAAATTCTCACTATTAGCAACAAAACCTGGTAGGTGTTATCTTTGAAATTCATGCTCACAGTCTTCGTTTTTAGTAGATGCTCACGTTTCAGTGAGCCTAGTTTCCTGTTATAGCTATTTCTTTGCAGTTAAAGACACCATGGAAGCAGAGCTAGCTTAGCCCATAGCACAGCCGAGGCGCAGTCCTAGGCAGCCATTGGGGTATGCAGCAGAGGTGCTTTCTACACACTTACTATTTGACCACACCTAGCAATGGAGATGAGTAAATGCAGTGAGCTGTGCTAGTTCGTCAATGACATTCCTAATTGAAAGTGACTTTTGCGTTTGTTCGTGCATGACCGAGGATTTCAGTGACTTTCCATACTGGTGCCCTTAGGTGCCACTGGTGTGGTTTATGCTAAGGCATCACCAGTATATTCCCATAAGGCTTTTGTGCAATCAAGAGCAATTTTGTACAAAAACTCCACATGATAAAAGAAAAAAACAAAAAAACCCACATGTTAAAATTCTTATGAGCATGGTTTTGATCTGTGGACCTGTGGCCTCTTATCCATAGTCTATGAACCTCTGCCTCATGAAACTGAGTTTGAATGCTAATGACCAAGATGCAGATGACAAGAGAAAGTCTTTTCAGACACAAAGCCTAGAGCAACCCTTCCCCACAAGAGTTTGCTAGGAGATATATATTTTAAATCAGTGAACATTTTGGCTTAATATAATTAAATATAAAACATATGTTGTCAATTAAAGTGTTACTTAAAATTCAAGAAAATTTAATTTCCAAATTGTTAGTATAGTGTTCCCTTTTCAAAGGAATTTCCAAGTGTATAGAATAGCCTCAAATGCAAATCATAGTCTATTATATATTAAATTAGTTCCTCAGGGCCCAAGTTATATAAAAAGGAAATTGCAAGCCCTTTCAAAATTTTTATAGAAAAAATAGTCTTTAATTTGAGACATTTTTCTTCATACCTGTTAAAACTTGGAAAATAAGAGTACATCTTTCAGCCAGGTGTGGTGGTGGACACCTTTAATCCTAGTACTCAGGAGGCAGAGGCAGGCAGATCTCTGTGATTTCAAGACCAGCCTGGTCTTCAGAGCAAGTCCAGTACAGCCAGGGCTACACAGAGAAGCTCTGTCTGGAACTCTCCCCTCCCCTTCCCCAAAAAACAGTGCATATTTTGGGGGTATTATGTGTGTCTTCCTACAGACCTACATTGTACAGTATTCAAACCAGGTTAAGCATACCTTCTTAGACATTGTGATGGTTACTTGTAATTTATCAGGTTGACATAACCCACTATTGCCATATATAGATTAATATGTGTATCTATCTATATATATAGATATATATAGATAGATGCACACACATAGACATTAGAAAAGATAGAATCTTGTCATCTATGGGAACATGGATGGAACTGGAATATATAGTATTAGATGAAATAACCAGGTTGATGGACACTTTGGTTGATTTGTTTTGTTTTTTTGATGATAATGACTATAGTTATAAAAGTAATAGGTGGGGTTGTTTCAGACTTTCAATGTGCTGACTATAGTATGTTTTTTACTTGGATTCTGACTTGATCCTATCAGCAATCCTGTGAAGTAGAAATAAAGTTATACTTATTTACTTTCTGAATGACAGAGCTCAAGTTTAGAAAAGTTAAATACTTTTCCCAGGGCCACGGAATTAGAAATTAGTGTGGTGGTACAGATTTGAGCATAGGAAAATGAACCATTGTGCTTTGTCATAAATGCTTTGTGGCTGCACACACCTTTAGTCCCAACACTCAGGAGACAGACAGGTAGATTTCTATGAATTTGAGGCCAGCCTAGTGTATATAGAGAGTTCTAGGTCATCCAAGGTTACATAGTAAGACCCTGTCTAAAAGAAGAAATAAAAATAGAAAAATATGATAAAATTATACTGTATGAAATTCTCCTGTGGGGAAAAATGTACCTCACATAAGTCTGGGTTGGCCTTCCGGACATTTCCAGGCAGAGTTGGCCCACGAGCACGCCACACCTGAGCCCAGACCTTGAGCACTCAGGACCTGACATTCTAAAGTTTTAATCATCTTTTGTGTGGAAGAGCTGGCACTGACTAGACAGTTTGTAAATTTTGAATCTCTTATTTGCATTTTGTCTCCCAAATGAGAACTGTTGGGCAGTTTTTCTTTTATCAGGTACCCTTTTCCTTCCTTTGGGAAGATACTGGTTTAACTTGTTCTTGCTCAGAGCGGTTTCTATGTCTCACTTGAGCTGGATGTGCTAATGAAGAAGCCTCACCTGTATTTCTGTGTCTAGACTCATTTCTTTATTCTGAACCAAACAAACTGGTGAAGTATAAAAATAAACAGCTGGTATTTAATTTTTATTTTTTGAGACAGGGTTACATGTGGCCCGTGCTGGCCTCAAACTCATGACGTAGTTTGTGGATGACTTTGAGCTTCTTTTCTTCCTGCCTTCATCTCAGCTAGGACTGAAAGCATGAGCCACAGTGCCTGAATCATGTGGTATTAGCGGTGTATCCCAGGGTTTTGTCTTGTACATACTAGGCCACCACTGAATCTACTGAGCTACAGCTCCAACGTAGCTCCAACGGATGACCATGCAATTCTGAACTTGCCATGGGTACTCTCTTCTTTCTCGGTTCTCACACCAGAGATCGCACTTTCTCGGCTTTAGCTTTTTCTGTTTTTAAAGATAGAGTTGAGAGCCTGGAGTAGGGGTGGGAGGGAGAAGAGAGAGAGCTCAGTAGCCAAGAACACTTACTGTTCTCACATGGGACCTGGGTTTGGTTCCCAGCACCCACATGGCAGCTCATATCTGTTTGAAGCTCCAATTCCAGAGAGTCCAGTGCCTCTTCTGATGTCCAAGGGTTCCTGCATGTACATGATGTATGTGTATACACTTGGACACACACACATACATGTGAAATCAAAAATATATATATGTGTATATATATATTTAATATATATATATATATATATTTAAATGGAGTTGAATCTGATCCTGGTGGGAAGCAGCTGGGATGTTTTGATGTCATTATACTGACCTAGGCTGACTTTGTCCAAGCTTGTTGTAATCGCAGGAGACTAAACCTTTACTTGACTAAGTGACAGCTGTCAGATTTCCTTTTGAGTGCATTTAGGTTCAGCCCTGACTGATAGAATTCTGACTTATATAACATTGGGTCCTGAGCAGTCAATGTCTTGAAAATTTGTGAATTTGTTGTATAAAATTGAAAAAAACCTTAATTTAGTATTTCATTTATTCTTTCACAATTTCATACATATATACAGTGTGTTTGGATCATATCTGTGCTTAGTTCTCTTGTCCCACACTCCTTAGGCTGTCCCTGCTCAATACTTTTCCTTTGTTAAACCAAAAAACCATAAAACCCAGCGTCTAATCAGTGCTGTTTACAGGAGTGTGAGCAGCCTACCAGTGGGCACTTCCCTGAAGAAGAATGGACTCCCCTTCCCCCAGCAGCCATCGGTGGCCAGTAGCTCTTCATACAGAGATGGAACCCCATGAGCCCCTCCCCCATCCGTGACTGGCTTGATCTTGTGCAGCTAACTGGAGCTGTTGTGTTTTTGTGAGCGCAACAGCCTTGTCGTGTCCAGAAAACAGCGTTTCACAGCATTCCTCCCCACACTCCAGCTCTCATATCTTCTTCCTGATCTTGCAGGGCGTGACATACACGTCCCATTTAGGGCCGAGTCCTCGACTATCACATGTGGTCAGAGCTTTGACCAGTTAGGATTCTCTGCCTTGACTGACATCTGCTGCAAAGAGAAGCTTCTCTGGCCAATGTTGAGAGTAGCACGAATGTGTGGGTATAATCACAAATATTTAGAAAGTAGTTTGACAATATGTCTGTCTAGCAAAACAACAGTAGTAGTATGTTTTCCCCCTAGGTCTTAGGTCCTGCTAGCCAGTCTTTGACCAGGTTTGCAGTACTAGGCCTACATTCCATCCTGTGGATCAGACCTCAGATCCACTCTGAAACAGCTGCTGCTATTGCACCAGTAGCATATCTAGTCCCGGCATGTCTACCATTGAGTAGGACTTTGATAACTTTTCTTGCCCAGCAGCTTACACAGCTCCTTTCAGCACCGTAAAAGTTAGCTAGCAGAGGGAACGTTTCCAGGTCAGTTCTAGGCCAGGCTGCCCTTAAATTTAGGCCTTAGATGCCTGAGGATTACCTAGATCTTGTGCTCTCTCTCTAGAGCTTGAGATAATAGATGTTTTACCACCATTCCTAGTGTTGTGTTGCTTCATGCAACTGTGCTATGTCCCCAGCCCCCAAATACACATTCTTCTGAAAATGTACTCTTAATTATTTTGCCTGTTGTATTTATACCCTCAGAATTTAAGATTATTAGCATAATCATTATCCCACCTATCTCCACTTTCTGTCCCCTTTTTCTTCCTGCTACTTACACTACCTATTTATGTACTACACTGTTGATCTTGTTTATTCATATTACAGTCTGTCTGTCCTAGTCTAAGCTCCATGGTTATTGTCAGGTACTCCCCCCACCTTCTATTGCTGTTACTACCTTTGTAGTGTTTTGATTAAGAATGGCCCCCATTGGATCATAGATTTGAATGCTTGGGCACCAGAAGTGGCACTGTTTGAAGGATTAGGAGGTGTGGCCTTGTTGGGGTAGGTGTGGCCTTGTTGGGTTAGGTGTAGCCTTGTTGTATGTCACTGGGGGTGTACTCTGAGGTTTCAAGAGCCCAAGCCAGGCCCAGTGGCTCTTTCCTGCTACGTTAGGATCTGATGTAGAAGTCAACTACCGTTCTGCCTGCCACCACGCTCAGCACCATGAGGATAATGGACTAACCCTGAACCTGGAAGCCAGCCCCAATTAAATGCTTTCTTTTATAAGTTACTATACCTGCTGTGTCTCTTCACAGCAACAAACACTGACTAAGACAATCTGCTAGGTACTTAATGCACAGAGTGTGGAATGATTTGTTAAGAACCTATGAGGACGGTTACTATAAAATTTTCTTCTAATTGATTGTCAAACTCTTTCATCTGGGATCACAAATACCCTATCCATGTGTGTACTTTACTTACACACACACTCACACACACACACACTCACACACACACTCACACTCTCTCACAGAGCAGTGGGCCATTTTGTACTTTAGAAGTTACCATAGACACTTACAGAAATGTGGGCATTATAATTTGGACTGTGTGTGCTACTGCCCTCTGCTGGCTCCTACTTGTCATTTCTGACTAAGGCAGCCAATAGGAAAATACATTACATACCTCTTAACATCCTAAAATTTTCCCAAATGCAGCTGCCTAGTAAAAGAACAAAATTATATTTCTGTGAACAGATCTTTTTAAAGTGATTGTAAAAGCTAAATCAAGATAATGCCATGATGTGCATGGATAGTCCCTCTACAATAAAGACTAGTCTGTCAGTCTGCCTAGGATGAGGTATACACACACATGCATGCATGCCTACATGCATATGTCCACATGTTAAGGAACTTTGGGAAAGTGTTTTCTACTTGAGATTTTGGAAATTTGGAAATTAGAAAGCACAGGCAGTATTAAGGCTTTTTTAGGTAAATAATAACTCGAGCTTTTATTGCCCTGCCTGTCAGCAGTTAGAGCTTTTCTTGTATTCCGAGGGTCTCCTTATGTATTTCTTTGTGTCTCAGTTCCATAGCTGGCCTGGATTGTTGAGTCCTTGAGGGTAGGGTTCATGTACAGGCATGCTCTTCCTGCTTCAGAGCTTGGGCCTCAACTTATATGCTTTAGGTTTTTGTAAATTCTTCTTGAGTGACTCAGTCTGTGAAGCATTTAAGGCATTTGGGTGTTGGGGTCTAAAAGCCAAGGCTGGAGTAGTGACTTCACCTATGGATGCCAGCAAATATTGCTAACAAGCCCCTCCCCAGTAGGCTGAAAGCTGGCTACTGAGCAGTTATCAGCACTCTTGGACACATCTGTAGCAACTTTTTACCCAACTTTGGTAAAAGCCCCAAAAGCCAGGGTTCTCGACTAGTCTTAAAATTGCCCACTTCCTCTGCTAGTGGTATTTCTCTACACAGTGATTTACATCTTAGAAATGTGTGAGCTATGAATTGAATTGTCATTGCCATTAGTGCCTTTCTTAATCCTCACCTGGGATGCGCCTCCTGGTGCAGCCATTTTCACAGCTTCTGTGGGAAGAGCAGCAAAGGGGGCTACCATAGATAAGACAGGCCCATCCTGCCAAATGAAGGTTCAGGTAGTGACCTTCACTGAGATAAATAGTCTCATCCTTGATCTGTCAGTAGGAAAATGTGGGTCTCTTGAGTTGACATAACTTAAGCCTAGGAGGCAGATAAGAAATTTGAAATTGAACCCAGTTACCTGTCTCTAGCTTAGACCTTCTTCTTCTTCTTCTTCTTCTTCTTCTTCTTCTTCTTCTTCTTCT
>CAJQZJ010004888.1:6463349-6499946 GCA_907164525.1 Lophiomys imhausi
CTTCTTCTTCTTCTTCTTCTTCTTCTTCTTCTTCTTCTTCTTCTTCTTCTTCTTCTTCTTCTTCTTCCTTTTTTCTTCCTCCTACTAGCTGTTGGTGAGTGACAGTAACGCTCCACATCTGTGTCAGTTTGGCTTTATGTCACCATTACAGAACGCTTGAGATAATTAAACTAGAAAAGATTTTTGCCTCATAGTTTCAGTGGTTCCAGTCCCTGATCTCTTGGGACCTGTAGTAAGCCGCACATTATGGCAGTGTGGTTCTTAATGCAGTTTATGGAGTCAGTATTATTTTAGGTCAAAAATGAGAAAACCTAACTCAAATTATCAACTTCTTGACAGGCATAATGTTTAATGAATGGCCAGAGAGTTTTTGCTAGCAGAGATGACAAAGGTCCGTACAGTGCGCACAGGGCCTTCAGTGTGAGGACAGTGACAGTGAGGGACGTTGTCACAGATTGCTAAGAGAAGGATTGGAAAGGAAAAGAGAAAAGCTGTTAGAAATATCAGGACGGGCAGTTCCTACAGTGTTAATTTATCTTGCTGTTTCCTGTGTGTCTAAGTTTATGAACTGATAGGACCAAATAGAAACAGAACAGTAAAGCAAGTCCGTGTGGCCCTTTGTATCTGAGGCGTGGGCCATAAGCCAACCAGCGGAAACATTGAAGTACACTGAGGGGCTTGTTTTCCAAGTTGACATGTAAGGAAGCCAGCTTCTCTGAGAACTAACTAGAAAAGACAGTTCAGCAAGACTTCCTTAGATCTGCTTTTCACAAAGAAGTTGAATTATAGTGGGCTGACTATGGTGTCTGTAATTAGGGTAGATGACCAGTAATTTAAAATCAACAGCATATCCTCCTTCGTTCTGCTTTTAGCTGCAGTAATGGGCCATATATCCTTTCATACTGATAGCAGCTAATGCTTTGTCTTTGTTCCCTGTAGCTGTTTGAATTCAAATGATTTTTTTTTTACCTGTTTGTTTTAATGGTGTGATCCCTTGAAATGGGTTTTCTGGGGACAAAGCCCTCTGTAGGGTGCTCATTAGATGTCTTTAGGAAGCCATGTAATGCACACAGATGTTGAGCTGTGTAAATATGGTAGATGACCTCTTTTGTATGTGTCTATGTGTTTGAGACAAGGTCTCTCTATGCAGCTCTGACTGTCCTAGAACTCACTTTGCAGACCAGGCTGGCCTCGAACTCACAGACGTCCACCTGCTTCGGCCTCCTGAGTGCTGGGATTAACAGAGTGTGGCATCACACTGGACTTGTAGATGGCTTTTTGTTTTTGTTTTGTGTTTTTTGTATGCATCAGGCATTTTCATATATATATAAAATGTATTGTGATTAATTAATTTTGTTTATTTTACAGCCTGATTGAAGCCCCCTTCCCTCCTCCCACTCACACCCTCACACCGTCTTCCCCATTCCTCCATCCTCTTATCCTCAGAATGGGATTGGTACCAACCCACCCTGGTATGTCAAATAGCAGCAGGACTAGGAGCAGTAGATGACTTTTTTTTTTTTTTTTCCTGAGACAGGGTTTCTCTGTCTAGCCCTGACTGTCCTGGACTCACTTTGTAGACCAGGCTGACCTCGAACTCACAGAGATCCACTTTCCTCTGCCTTCCCAGTGCTGGGATTAAAGGTTTGTACCACCACGCCCGGCCCTGCAGTAGATGACTTTTAAGGTTGTTCCTTAATAAGATATATTTGGATCCAGAATGAAAAATGAGTTCTGTTTAGAGTTACAAAATGAGCTCCTTTGTTAATTCATAAAAAAATAATTTTAGAAACTTTGCACTTAAGGACTATCTGTACCAGAGGTGTCAAACTTTAGGGTGTGTCAGAACTACTGAGAGATTTCATGAGAACAGATGTCTGTGTACCTACCTGCATAGTTTCAGTAATTCTGAATAGTGCAGGATTTGCATTTCCAAGATTTGGCCTAGACACATGAGTCTAGTCCTTGCGTCCCATGCAGCAGCAGACCTGCCACCAGATGGCATCAGAACACTTCTTAGAGTGTAGTCATTGGCAGGCTTGACCTGGGTCTCCTGATCAGAATGTGGGTTATGTAAAGAGTTCATTGTATTGTTTGAATTTAACATTCTGGAGCCTGATATGTTCCATATGCATAAAAAGTAAGATGTCTTGACTGTGTGGAACCAGAGAGACTGTCAGAATATTGCTGTTCCAGTCTTTGACGTTGCATCTCTTCTCCATGGGCTTCCTCTTCAGTCACTCCTTTTGTTCCGTTTTCTTTCCGGGGATAGCTGCAGGACTTGTTACAAAACAGAAAAAACAGGAGCAGGAGAGATGGCTCAGCACTTAAGAGCACTGGCTGGCCTACAAACATCTGCCAGTTCTGGTGAACCCCATGCCCTCTTCTGCCCTGAGAGCACCGGGTACACAGGCTTTGCATATACACAGAAGCAGCAAATATTCCATGTCACACACATATATAAAGAAATATTTAAAAATAAAGAAACAATCCCTTTAAAATATATAAAACAAATGTATATCTCATGTGAGTCATAAGATAAGTGGAATTATTTTTCTAAATGAGTGGATTTTGATTTGTTAACTCCTGGAATCACGTTAAAATACTTGTTCACATAAATATTCATAATTTTGTTCTTTTCCCAGTTGTATTTGGAACAGTTGTAGAAGGTTAAAAGGTGTGAAATACACTCCCTGTTGGCTTCCCTAGTCAAAAAGTTCAGTAGTTCCCTTTTAAAGAACTTTTGAAAACAGTGTTTTCGACTGCTCTTTGTCTCCCTTCCCCTCCTCTTTCTTCCCTTGAAGCCTCACTCTGTTTGTTTCCAGGTGTCCCAACACCTCCAGTTTCTACCCACTGAACAGAGTTTAGCAGCAGGATAGAGCAAGCTGGTACCTGTCTGTATGTGCCTCCATGTGGAAAATGATGCCAGACCCCCATTCACATTAACGTGTCTTTTTTTGAGATAGTAAAACTATGTTTGTTTGTTTGTTTGTTTGTTTGTTTGTTTTTGTTTTAAGCAGATGTGTATAGTACCCCACTCAGTACTATTTGGATTTTTCTAGACCCTTGACAATACTTTTTCTATCGATTCGGTTGTTCTTGGATTTTTTTGTTTTATATTTTCTTGGCCTTTGGAGCCGAGGCTTTAGTTAGATTTCTGTGACCAGACAGGGTATGAAAAAGGACTAAAACAGAAAAAAAACTAAATAGGAGTCGCTCAGTCAGATTAAAGAGCCAGGCTGGCACCACATTTTGTCTCTCTCTGGTCACTGACAAGGACTGAGGCTGGCTTAATGCTGTGGCAGAGATGACAACAGAGGCGGAAGCAGAACAGACATTAGCATTTTTTTGAAAAACTGTAGTCCTCTTTTAACGACATAAAATTTTAATGTCTTGTGGTCAGTGGAAAGGAGCTTTTATGAAAATGACACGTAATATAGCTAAAACCAGCTTGGTTCTTTTTTTTTTTTTTTTTTTTACTTTCGAGACAGGTTTTCTTTGTGTAACAAGCCCTGGCTGTCCTGGACTCAGTTTGTAGACCAGGCTGTCCTTGAACTGAGAGATCCGCCTGCCTCTGCTCCCGAGTTCTGGGTTTAAAGGCGGCTTGATTCTTGTAGAGACTGTTATCCAGACTGTTCTTTTCCTTTTTCTGCAGTTACAAATGAAATTATGTGTTGATGCTATACATTTCTGTATAGGGCCACTTACGAGTCGAAGTGCAGTCTGATAAAACTGTAGCGTTAGTTAGCCACATGTGTAATTTGAAGTTTTCTACTGTCCTTCCTTCAAAAAGTAAGGAGGAAGGAGAGATTTGTAATGTCTTGTTTAACCTAGTGTACCTGAAATAATGTTTTTCAGGGCTAGAGAGATGGCTCTGTGATTAAGAGGATTGGCTGCTTTTCCAGAAGACCTAGATTGAGTCCTAGGACCCAGGCGATCCCACTAGACACTAGACATGTCTGTGGTGCATAGACAAATATGCAGTCAAAACACTGCACAAATAAAATACACATAAAATAAATAAAATTTTAAAAGTAAATAAAAATACAATACTTTTTTTTTTACATGTAACAAATATGCAAGTTCCTAAGGAATTATTTTGACACAGAGAGGGGACTGAAATAAAAATCCTAGAGTACACCAGGCTCCAGCCTAGCCACATTGCTTATATGCCTACTGGCCACAGATGGCACATAGCTATTTTCTGAGATGACAAAAGGCACACAGACTGGTCACTTCTCAGTGACAGAAAGGTGAGAAATAAGAAGAGATGGTTAAATTAGCCGGGCCTGCGTCGTCTTAGCAGTTCTGGTGAGTGTGGAAGACAAACCCTTTGGAAGAGCGAGACACTATCTCTTTTCTCCTGTGCTTGCCTCTCCTCTGCTGAAGCAATGGCTAGCTAGTATTTTAGGTTTTCTCTAAATTGTTCAGCCAGCTTAAAATAAGAAATGCAGTGTTTCTGAGGATCCTGTCACATTTGCTTCTGTATGAAATAGTGTGTGCTCATTTGAATCCACATCTACAGTACTTCATATTTTGTAGCTGATGTGGTAAATCAGTTTCACATGGTGTTGGGCAAACTGGAAGGTTAAGCCTCTTAATTTCAGCAGCCAGCATATTCTAGTTGCTGTAAACAATTAAGCCTGTCAGCAATTGACCTTGGGAATGCTAATTTGCTTGTCCCTGGGTGCTGCCTCAGGCCCTGGCTCTCTCTGTGGGTGGCAGTTACGAACCTGGTTTGGAGAACTAGAGGCATTTGAGGCCAGCTCCAAGCAGATGTGCTTCTTGCTTCATATTTGCATGTGACCACATTTGCAAGAGGCATATTCTTGTATGATATTTTTTTTAAAGGCCTGTGGAATCAGAGACCAAAGTTGAAAGGCAGCTTCTTTTACCTTTGGGTCTGTTCTTGTCCTTCAGTAGATCTCTGATCTGTCATGGTGAAAGTTGATTTAAAACTGACAGTCTTTCTCATTGTGAGTTCATTGTATATCTTAGACTTACTAGAAGATGAATTGGAAGCCATCTTTCAGATGGCTTCCATCTGACACACACTCCCTGCTTTGTGATTTTTTACTGACAGGGCCTTACCATGTAGTCCAGGCCCGCCTCCAAGTCGCAGTCCTCCTGCCTTATCCTCCAGAAGGCTGAGATTACAGGTACACACGAGCACAGCTGGTTTGGTTTGGTGTTCATTGCAACTATTTAGTGTCTAATTGAATAACTGAGGAGAAAGGGATGCTAGCTGCAGAAGTTGCAGCCGCTGAGACGTTCTGCATGGGCAGTGCTCTCTGTGTATGCATGCCTGAGAGAGAGGGGTGACGGAATATTTGTTACGTTATGAGTCGCTGCCATTGTAAATTGCTGATGGCAGCAGTGGTCACTTTAACCTGAAGACAAAGATTTCACTTTTCCTCTGGACTGTGTTTTAGGTTTTTGGGAGTGAGAAGAGAAAGGTTGTGTTCAGGAAAGAGAAGTATTGAGTTCAGTTTACTTTAGGTCAGGGAATTTATTAACACTACAGCCTCCCCTGTGGTCTGAGCCTGACGCCAGAGGCTTTAGTCCTGCCAGACAAAGGAAGGTGTCTACTTGTAAAGGTTACGGAGGGAGGGGAAGTCCTGTGCTGTGTGGAAGGTGGCCTAGTTAATGTGTGACTTGAGCTTGGTGACCCTGACCGCAGTCAGGTTGCTTTAGATTTTGATTAGCGAGGAGGAGAGGCAGATTTGGCTCTTCATGAGGGCTGTGTAAGGGGTACAGGTTATAGGGCTGGGTTCAGCCTATCCGCTCTTAGAATAGCATCTGCAACTGCAGAGCTGGGTTCTAATACAGGCTTGGGCAAAGTCCGGCATTGTACTGTACAGTACAATACTGTAGGGTGTCATATAAAACTGATTCAAAATGTTTATTTGACCTTGCTTGGCTTTCGTTATTGGGTAATTGTTAATACATTTTTTATTGATTGATCACCAATTATTTTTTGGCCCATGCTTTGAAAAAGTTAATAATTTAGTTAGCAGCTATGACAACTATGAATACATGCAAAGATTAGGAGAGCTACATGATAGTAGTTGACATATTTCTAATTAGTAAATTATTGGTCTGTCCGACCAAAACAAGAATCAGGAAGTCCCATCTCTTCCTTTATGACAGAACAACCCTATTGTATGTCATCAGTATACACACATCTTTCATGCATTCTGTGTAGTAGGCCACCTATGAATAATAATTATGTGTGTATATGTGTGAGTACGAGCATGTGTGAGTGCATGTGCCATGTCCAGAAAAGAACAGTGGATCCTCTGGAGCTCTTCGAGGTGATTGTAAGGTGTCTAGTTGAGTGCTGGGAACCAAAGCAAAGACCTCTACAAGACTGGTGTGTGCTTTTAACCACTGAGCAGCTCTCTCCTTAGACTCTATATTTGTACATCTTAATTATCAAATTGACACCATACAGTGTCCACATTTGATCATTTCTCCACCCATGACCACAGTACTTGGCATTTCCTCTCCAAGAAAAATGCCAGCTGTTAATTTGTCCACCATGTTAAACTTTTGGGCATAATTTTTAGGAATGCAATTATTACTTGTTGCATCCCTCCATGTACACTCCAGTCATAGAGACCTACTCTGAGGGCCGCTGTCTGTGCTCTGAAACTTTCTTGCTTTTAGTACAGAACTCCCTCTCCCTGTTGAGTGCCAGTGGGGCACCTGTTCACCACTCCTAGCTAAGGCTCAGTGGCTTCTCTCTTCTTTGGTTCCACCATGTATGCTGTACTTCTCAGAAATATCTACAGGACGACATACAAACAAATGATGATTATTAGTCAGCAGAGCTGTACTTCGCTGATTCTTGTTCTAGATAAAAGTTAATCTCGAGGCTGGAGAGATGGCTCAGTGGTTAAGAGCACTAGCTGCTTTTCCAAAAGATCTGGGTTTAAATCCCAGCACCCACATGGCAGTTTACAGCTGTATGTAATTGCCTGGCACGGTGGTGCACACCTTTAATCCCAGCACTCAGGAGGCAGAGGCAAGCAGATCTCTGTGAGTTTGAGGCCAGCCTGGTCTACAAAGTGAGTCCAGGACAGTCATGGATACACAGAGAAACCCTGTCTCAAAAACCAAACAGACAAGCAAACAAAAAAAAAAAGTAATTCTGTGGTAGTCTCTTCTCATATCTGTAACAGATTGTAAACTGAAAATATAAAATTGTATCTACAAAGAAGTTGTGGAGAGAATAGCAGAAATGTCCCTGTGGGCGAGCAAGATGGCTCAGTCAGTGAGTAAATGCACTTGCCATGAAGTCTGACAACCTGAGTTTGTTCTCTAGAACCCCCATTATGGAAGGAGAGGACTGATTCCAGCAAGTTGTCCTCTGACCTCCACGTGTATGATGAACACATTCACACAATTGTTTTTAAAAAGGAAATGATTCTGCATGTTCATGTGTGTGATTTACTGGCCTATTAATTTCTAATAGAAAATAATTTTTTAAAAGAGCATAATAGCAGCTTCCATGCCACAGATGACTGGCAAATCTTACTTGTGAAGTTAATCTAGAGTCAGGTACATGCATACCGAAGCTTATGTGTTTTAATGCTTTATTTTGCAAAAGGCCTCTACATTTTCTGAAGTTAGCTTCACTGTATTTGTTCACTCCCCTCTTCTGGCAAGTACCATGCTAGTAATTTAAAGTAATTCCACCACTCATAGACCTTATTTCAGACATTTCTCTCTTAACCATCTTATGAAAATGAATAGATATTTGATAAAGGAGATAGCTAAAGCTGGAGGGGTGAAGTGACTTGCCCTGAATCATGAGAATTGTTTTATATCCCATTAGCTTCTGTTGTGCTAAATTGAAGTATGTATAACAAACACATATACATACATGTTTGTGTATATCAGCTTATTTTTTATTAATGTTAATTTGTATAAATCCATAACTATTGTATGAATAGTTAAGTGAATAAGTTAGTAAATAATGAATTTGTAGGTATAGGATACAGGGTTTTTTTTTTCATCTGTGTTCATAGCAGCCTTATTTGTAATTGTTAGAAACTGGAAACAACCCAGATGTCCCTCAACTGATGAATGCATAAAAAATTGTGGTACATTTACACAATGGAATACTACTCAGTTATCAGAGACAAGGAAATTATGCAATTCACAGCCAAATGGATGGAACTAGATAGAAAAGCTCTTCCTGAGTGAGCTAACCCAGACTCAGAAAGATGCACATGGTATCTACTCACTTCTAATTGGATTTTAGCTATATAGTACAGGATAACTATCCTACAACCAACACACCAAAAAGATCAGAGACATAGACTTTATTACCTATCAATAGGACAAATTGCCCTATGGGTGCTACCATGTAGGCCCCAGTGCAAGAGGAAGCTCTTAGCCCTCATATGACTGTTGAACTGAGAGGGGCTGATTTGTTGGAACACTCCACATTGGAAGAGTGGAATAGGTAGGAGAGGGTGGGAGGGTGGAACCGGGAGGGGTGGGAAGAGGGCACTTTGATGGAGATGTAACTTGATGTAATAAATAAACATTATAATTTTAAAAAACCTCTTTTGCATCAATAACAAAAGATTTTATGGATTTTATGGACAGTGTTTGTTTTACAAAGTTTTAACGGAATTTTTCATATTCTAATTATCTTAGGGTTTTATTGCTGTAAAGAAACATCATGACCACGGCAAGTCTTATAAAGGAAAACATTTAATTAGGGCTGGCTTACAGTTTCAGAGGGTTAGTCCATTATCATCATGGCAGGGAGCATGGCAGTATGCAGGCAGACATGGTGCTGGAGAAGGAGCTGAGAGTTCTACATCCACATTGGCAGGCAGCAGGAAGTGAACTGATCCACTAGGCCTAGCTTGAGCTTCTGAGACCTGAAAGCCTTCCCCCCAGCAACACTCCTCCACCAATAAGACTGCACCAACTCCAAGGTCATGCCTCCTAATGGTGCCATACCCAATGGGCCAAGCATTCAAACACATGAGTCTGTGGGGGCCATTCCTGTTCAAACCACCACACCAGTCTAGTTTTTTTTTAGTCCTTCCTTCAGTACTCTGAAACTCCATTAGTCTTTTAAATTTTTTAATTTTGTAATTTACGCACTTTTTTAGCTACCCATCTAAAATGTATAATGTGGTTTTTTTGTTTGTTTTTGCTTTTAAAGAATATTCATGGATACATGTAAGCATTATTACAATCATTACCTCCAAAACAAAAGCCCTGGTCAGGTGTAGTAGTATATACTTGTAATTCGGTTTGCAAGCATTTTATTGAGTATGCTCATGAGGCAGGAGTATTGTTAGTTCAAGGCCAGCCTGGGCTGTATAATGATGGGAGGAGAGGAGACCAACAAAAAAGGAGAGAGGGAGGGAAAAGAAAAGAGGCAGACCCTGTAGCCATTGGCTGTTGCCTTCCAGTCTCTCCAGGAACCACTAATCTATGGCTCTATCACTGTAGAGTTACCAGTTTTGAACATTTCATATAGAAATGAATTTTATTTAAAATGTGGGTTTTTTGTGGATAGAGTGTTCTGCTTAGTGTTTTCAAGCAAGATTCATCAATGTTGTTACATCCATCAGCATTTAATCAGTTAGCACTTCATTTATTTTTATAATTTAATAATAACTCCATTATGTAGCAATACCACATTTTGTAGACCCACCACTTGGTAGACACTGGGTTGTTAATATTACTAAATTATTGTTTGGATGCTTATGGTTTGAATGAGAAATGCGCTCCCTAGGCTCAGGTATTTGAATTACCTAGTTCCCAGTAGGTGGTGCTGTTTGGAGAGGTTTAGAAAATACAACCTAAAGAGGAAGTTTGTCACTGGGAGCCAGCTCTCAGACTTTATAGCCTGTCCTTGCTTCCTTTTTGCTGTCTCCACTTCCATCTCACACTTTAAAATGTGAGCTCTCAGCTTCCTGCCACCATGCTTGGTGGTTGCTTTCTGATGTCATGCCTCCCAGCCACGATAGATTCAAGTCCCTCTGGAACCAGAAGCCCAATAAGCTCCTTCTTTCATAAACTGCTTTTGGTCACATGGTATTTTATCACAGCAGCAGAAAAGTAACTAGTACAATATTAATTATGCTGTGAGGCATCCATTTTCATGTTAGTGTCTCAGTGTCGTTTTGATTGGCATTTTTGTAGTTAATGATGTCATATACTTTTGGGCCATTAGAGAAATCTCTGGAGAAGTGCCTATTCATATCCTGTGCACATGTTCAATCCAGTTTTTAAATTCTTTATATATTCTGGATAAAAGTCTTGTATCAGACATACAATTTACAGGTATTTTTCCTGTTGTGTGCTGCTGTTTTACTCTCTTGATGGTGTTCATTGAAGTATACAAGGTTGAGTTCTTGGCAGAGTTCAACTGTCTGGATTTTCTGTTGGTGGTGGTGTCCCTTCTCTTGATATTGCTTAGCATCAAGCTTGCAGCAGTCCTGCCTGTGTGTAGTGAGTGAGAATCTTGAGCTGGGACTTGATTGATGTGTGGCATCACATACAGATAAGCAAGTGGAGTAGGTCTGTAAAGATGCTGTGATCCAGCCTTTCCCCAGAAGCAATGTGGTACCCTGGAGTTGATGGGAAATTGTAGACGAGGGCCTTTAGGACACATTGCGCATGGGCCACTGCAGTGTTAACGATGAGTAGCTGTTCCATTTCAAGTGGGAGAAAATACTCCCGAGGGAAACGCAGACTAGAAAAGCTTGATGGGAATGTTTTCCTGTGTGAAAGCTGGCAAGTTGCCTTGGACACTAGAGAGGTAAGAGGCCTCTGGGTCAGAGACAAAGGTCCTTTACTGTTGTACATCAAGGTGTATGTGCCCTGGTTCACTTTCCTGTCTCCATGACTCACGTACTATGGGGCTGGTATGGGAGGGCCCAGGAGGATTGAACTCACAGCTGAGGGATCTCAGGCTCAGGGGACCCAGATTTTTGTAATGGGCAGTAAACATGCTTGACCTTTGCCGTGAAAGAAGACATTATTTTGGAAGTAGACACCATCTCAGTCTTGTGAGGTTTTGTTCTTACATAAACATTCTTGAAAATATGATCTGGAGCAGAACAGCACTTGGTACCTTTGCCCTAAAGATTTGTAGAGATGAGTGGGGAGCCATGGAGACTTTGTCCCCAGTACCTGGCAGATTCAGGGGACCGCAGGTGGTTCATATTGAAGATTAACTTCAACTTGGGCCTTTCCAGGCCCTTGCCACCCCCAGTGGTGAAAAAGCTTCACTTTTCTTCAGAAGTGAACTTTGTCCAAGATGCAGGAGAGCCAAGGTGGGATGAAAAAGGCACTCCCCACCCCGACCCACCCCCAGAAGGAACATAATCCTTTGGTCGGCTGGGTGGAATAATGTTGGGTTTTCAGAACCGCAGATTCATACACTGGTTACAAACTCAACACTGCCCATTTCAGTAGCATTGTGACTTTTTTTTTTTTTTTTTTTGAGACAGGGTTTCTCTGTGTAAGAGCTCTGGCTGTCCTGGACTTGCTTTGTAGACCAGGCTGGCCTCGAACTCACAGTGATCCCCCTGCCTCTGCCTCCCAAGTTCTGGGATTAAAGGCGTGCACCACCACGCCCGGCTAGCATTGTGAGTTTTAACTTTTTTTTTTTCATTTATAAAACAGTGATAATGTTATAATGTTGTAAACAATAGTGAATGTCTGTTGGGTACTTAACCATGTGTCATATACATATTCATAACTCATGCCTTATTTGGAGTTGCTGTAACGTATTAAGGGAAGTAAAAATGCTTTTTACTGAGTTGGTATATAGTATCATATTTCATTGGTCAGTTATTTTGTTTTTGTTATAATTACTTGAGCCTTTTGCATTTGAAAAGGTGGATCCTTTAGTGCCTTAGTCTCAGAATTGATTTTGTACAAAATACAGCCATGAATTAAAATGAAAATTCTCTGTCTACTAGCTTGAGGTAATTGCTTCATTTCTTTTTTCTTTTTCTTTTTGACTTTAAAAAAAAATGTTTATTTATTACTTCAAGTTACATCTCCATCACAGTCCCCTCTCTCAACCCCTTCTGGTCCCACCCTCCCACCATCTCCCCCTTCTCCCACACCTATCCTACTCCTTCGGAGTGGGGTTCCCCTACATATCAGCCCCCCTCAATTCAGCAGTCATGTGAGGGCTAAGAGCTTCCTCTTACACTGGGGGCCTACCTGGCAGCTCCTCTAGGGCAAAGTGTCCCACTAACAGGTCTATGTTCCTGTTCCTTTTGGTGTGTTGGTTGTAGGATAGTTATTCTGTACTATATGGCTACAATCCAGTTATAAGAGAATATATGCCATATGCATCTTTCTGGGTCTGGGTTAGCTCACTCTGGATGAGCTTTTGTAGCTCCATCCATTTGGCTGCAAATTGCATGATTTCCTTGTTTCTGATAGCTGAGTAGTATTCCATTGTGTAAATGTACCACATTTTTTAAAATCCATTCTTTGTTTGAGGGACATCTGGGTTGTTTCCAGTTTCTAGCTATTATGATAAAGCTGCTATGAACATAGTTGAGGAGATGTCCTTGTGGTTTGGTGAGGAATCATTTGGATGTATACCCAGAAGTGGTATGGCTGGGACTTGAGGTAGAGCATTTCCAAGTTTTCTTAGATATCCAGACTGATTTGCACAGTGGTTGTACAAGTTTGCACTCCCACCAGCAATGGAGTGGTGTTCCCCATTCTCCACAACCTCGCCAGCATGTGCTATCATTTGAGTTTTTTTTTTTTTTTTTTTTTGGTTTTTCTTTTTTTGGTTTTTCGAGACAGGGTTTCTCTGAATATCTCTGGCTCTCCTGGACTCGCTTTGTAGACCAGGCTGACCTCGAACTCACAAAGATCCGCCTGCCTCTGCCTCCCAAGTGCTGGGATTAAAGGCGTGCGCCACCACCGCCCGGCTATCATTTGAGTTTTTGATCTTAGCCATTCTGACAGATGTGAGATGGAATCTCAGAGTCGTCTTGAGTTGCATTTCTCTGATTAAAGATGTTGAGCATTTCTTCAAGTGTCTCTCAGCCATTAGAGATTCCTCCTTTGTGAATTCTCTGTTTAGCTCTGTCCCCACTTTTTGATTGAATTGTTTGGTTTCTTGATAATTAATTTCTTGAGTTCTTTATAAATTATGGATATTAGCCCTCTGTCAAATTTGGGATTGGTAAAGACCTTTTCCCAAACTGTAGGTTGCCATTTTGTTTGAATGACAGTGTCCTTTGCCTTACAGAAGCTTTTCAGTTTCATGAGGTTCCATTTAATGATTGTTGGTCTTAGAGCCTGAGCTATTGGTGTTCTGTTCGGGAAGTTGTCACCTGTGCCAATGAGTTCCAGGCTTTCCCCCACTTTCTCTTCTATTAGATTTAGTGTGTCTGGCTTTATGTTAAGGTCTTTGATCCACGTGGACTTAAGTTTTATACAAGGTGATAACTATGGGTCTATCTGCATTCTTTTACATATTGACATCCAGTTAGACCAGCACCATTTGTTGAAGATGCTGTCCTTTTTCCATTGTATGGTTTTGGCTTTTTTTGTCAAAAATTAAGTGACCATAGGTGTGTGGGTTTACTTCTGGGTCTTCGATTCGATTCCATTGATCAACTGGTCTGTTTCTGTACCAGTACCATGCTGTTTTTATTACTATTGCTCTGTAGTATATCTTGAAATCTGGGACGGTGACATCTCCAGATGTTTTTTTATTGTACAGGATTGATTTAGCTATTTTTTGTTATTCCATATGAAGTTGAGAATTATTCTTTCAAGGTCTATAAAGAATTGTTTTGGTATTTTGATAGGAATTGCTTCGAATCTGTATATTGCTTTGGGTAGGATGGCCATTTTTATTATGTTGATCCTACCTATCCATGAGCATGGGAGATCTTTCCATCTTCTGATGTCCTCTTCAATTTCTTTCTTCAAGCACTTGAAGTTCTTGTCATACAGGTCTTTCACTTGCTTGATTAGAGTCACTCCCAAGTATTTTATATTATTTGTGGCTATTGTGAAGGGTATTGTTTCCCCAATTTTTTTTCTCAACCCATTTATCTTTTGTATAAAGAAGGGCTACCATTTTTTTTAATTAATTTTGTATCCAGCCACCTTGCTGAAGGTGTTTATCAGTTGTAGGAGTTCTCTGGTGGAATTTTCAGGGTCACTTATGTATACTATCATATTGTCTGCGAATAGAGATACCTTGACTTCTTCCTTTACAATTTGTATCCCCTTGATCTCCTTTAGTTGTCTTATTGCTCTAGCTAGAACTTCAAGTACTATGTTAAAGAGATATGGAGAGAGTGGCCATCTTTGCCTTGTCCCTGATTTTAGAGGAAATGCTTTAATCTCTGTCCATTAAATTTGATGTTGGTTACTGTCTTGCTGTATATTGCCTTTATTATTTCTAGGTATGGTCCTTGTATACCAGCTCTCTCCAGGACTTTTAACATGAAGCGGTGTTGGATTTTGTCAGATGCTTTTTCTGCATCTAGCAAGATGATCGTGTGGTTCTCTTCTTTCAGCTTGTTTATATGGTGGATTATGATGAAGGATTTTTGTGTGTTGAACCATTCCTGCATTCCTGAGATGAAGCCTACCTGATCATGGTGTCTGATACTTTTGGTGTGTTCTTGGATTTGGTTTGCAAGCATTTTATTGAGTATGCTCATGAGGGAAATTGGTCTGAAGTTCTCTTTCTTTGTTGGGTCTTTGTTTGGTTTAGGTATCAGGGTGACTGTGGCCTCATAGAGTTTGGCAGTGTTCCTTCTGTTTCTATTTTGTGGAAGAGTTTGAAGAGTATTGGTATTAGCTCTTTTTGAAGGTCTGGTAGAATTCTATGCTGAAACCATCTGGCCTGGCCTTTTTTTGGGTTGGGAGACTTTTAGTGACTGTTTCTATTTCCTTAGGGGTTATAGGACTGTTTAATTTGTTAACCTGATCTTGATTTAATTTTGGTAGGTGGAATCTATGAAGAATATTGTCCATTTCGCTTAGGTTTTCAAATTTTGTAGTATAGGTATAGTATAGGTTTTTGAAGTAACACCTAAAGATTCTCTGGATTTCCTTGATGCCTCTTTTTATTTCTCCCTTTTCATTAGTGATTTTGTTGATTTGGGTATTTTCCCTCTGCCTTTTAGTTAGTTTGGCTAAGGGTTTGTCTATTTTGTTGATTTTCTCAAAGAACCAACTCTTGGATTTGCTGCTTCTATATATTGTTCTTTTTTTATTTCTAAGTTGTTGGTTTCAGCTTGATGATTTCCTACCTTCTGCTCCCCTTGGGAGTGTTTGCTTTTTCTTTCTAGCTCTTCAGTTCTGCTGTTAAGTTGCTAATATGAGCTGTCACAATTTTCTTTTTGAAGGCACTTAGTGCTATGAACTTATCTTTTAGTACTGCTTTCATTGTGCCCCATAGGTTTGGGTATGTTGTGCCTTAGTTTTCATTGGATTTTAGGAAGTCTTTGATTTCCTTCTTTATTTGTTCTCTGACCCAGTGGTCATTGAGTTAGAGAGGTGTTCAGTTTTCATGAATGTGTAGGCTTTTTGTTATTTCTGTTGTTGTTGAAGTCCAGCTTTAATCCATGGTGGTCTGATAAGATATAAGGGTTATTTCAATTTTCTTGTATCTGTTGAGGCTTGGTTTGTGTCCAACTATATCGTCAGTTTGAGGGAAGATTCCGTGAGGTGCTGAAAAGGTGTATTCTTTTGTGTTTGGGTGAAACATTCTGTAGATATCTATTAGGTCCATTTGATTCATGACCTCTGCTAGTCTCATTAATTCTCTGTTTGGTTTCTTTCTTGATGACCTGTCCATTGCTGTGAGTGAGGTGTTGAAGTCTCCCATTATTGTGTGCTGATAGATGTGTGGTTTAAGCTTTAGAAGAGTTTCTTTTACAAATGTGGGTGCCCTTGTATTTGGGGCATAGATATTCAGTATTAAGATGTCATCGTCATGAATTTTACCTTTGATGAGTATGTAGTGTCCTTCCCTATCTTTTTTGATTAATTTCAGTTAAAAGTCTATTTTATTTGATATGAGGATGGCTATTCCAGCTTGCTTTCTGAGACTGTTTGCTTAGAAAACCTTTTCCCAGCCCTTTACTCTGAGGTAGAGTCTATCTTTGTTAGTGAGATACGTTTCTTGTATGCAGCAAAATGATGGGTCTTGTTTACAGATCCATTCTGTTGTAATGCCCAGTTCATGAAACCATAAGACAAGCCTGGAAGACTCCAACTCGATGCACAAGCAAGAGTATGTTTAATTGGTGGTCTGAGCCAAGGCAAGGTCCATCACACGGAGTCTATGAATGGCCCTGAACCTGAAATGTTTGATGCTCTTAAGGGCTAGGCATGGGACAGGTTGGGCAGTTAGGGAGGTGCGCTTAACATATAGAATCACATTTGGCCTTGCAAGATGAGCTCTGTGAGTCCTCTGGTAACCTTGTCCTCATAAGGCAAAGGAAACTCCCAGTTAACAAGTCAGTCCTTTTGAGAGCCCTTTGGTATCTATGCCTCTGTCCAGATGGTCACTCAAGGCCTCTGAAGGAGAGAAAGGTAGGTTCTCAGGCTTTCTTTCTTATTTTACTTTTATGAATTTGTTACAGCAGAGGGGGATGGGTAAGAACTTGGATGGACCAGGATGAGAGTCTGGGGTTTTTGTTCTTTTACTGTAAGCCGGTGTCTTTTTATTGGGGAGTTGAGTCCATTGATGTTGAGGGATATTAGTAACCATAGGTTGTTATTTTCCTGTTATTTTGATGTAGTTGGTGGTTGTGTGCTTCTTTTGGTTTAGCTGCAGTGGAGTTTTTTTCCCTATGATTTTTTGGGTGTAGTTGTCTTCTCAGGGTTGTAATTTTCTTTCTGGGATCTTTTGTAGAGCTGGATTTGTGAATAGATAGTGTTTAAATTTGGTTTTGTTATGGAATATCTTATTTTCTCCATCTATGTTGATAGAAAGTTTTGCTGGGTATAAAAGTCTGGGCTGGCATTTATGGTCTCTTAGGGCTTGTAGGATGTCTGGCGAGGCCCTTCTGGCTTTTAAAGTTTCTGAGGAGAAGTCAGGTGTAATTCTGATGGGTCTGCCATTATACATTACTTGACCTTTTTCTATTACAGCTTTTAATATTCTTTCTTTTTTTGTACATTTGGAGTTTCAAGTTTTATGTGGTGAAAGGAATTTCTTTTCTGGTCTAATCTATTTGGTGTTCTGTATGCCTCTTGGGATTTTACCGTTTTCTCTTTCTTTAGGTTTGGGAAGTTTTCTTCTATGATTTTGTTAAAGATGTTTCCCTGACCTTGTTGTTGGGAGTCTTTTCTTTCATCTATGCCTATAATTCTTAGGTTCCATCTTTTTATTGAGTCCTTGATTTTTTTGGATGTTGTGGATGAGAAATTTTTTAGATTTCTCATTTTCTTTGGTTGTTGTACTGATTTCTTCAATCCAGTCTTCCACGCCTGAGATTCTGTCTTCCATCTCTTGGATCCTATTTGTGATACTCATGCCTGTAGTTCCTGTTCTCTTTCCTTGGTTTTCCACCTCCAGGATCGTCTCTGCTTGTGTTTTCTTTATGGCTTCCATTTCCAATTTCAGGTCTTGAACTGTTTTATATATTTCCTGTTCCAATTTGGATATCCTCACCTGTAAATCTTTCATAGCCTTGTCTCTTTCCCATTCTTGTTTTGCTGAGTTGGCTTGGAGGTCTCTAATAGAATTCTCCATTGCTTTCAATTAAGGAAGTATGGTTTCTTTAAATTCTCTCGGGGATTTATTTTCTTCTTTTAAGGCCTCAATCATTGTCATTAGTATAGATTTGTCATCATTTTCATGTGTTTCATCTGTGGTGGAATGGTCAGAGCTTGCGGTATTAGCATTGCTGAATTTTCTTGGAGTCATATTTACCTGATTTTTTTTTTGTTAGTTTTGTTCTTTTGCTGACCTTTAGCCATCTGGTTATCCTTAGTTGATTTGTTCTTAGTGTCTTCTGGACCTGATGCCAAGCAGGGAGTTTTGGTGTAGACGCCGTATAATCTTGGTGGTCAGTAGCTCTACAGAAGCTAGATGGGGTCTTGTGTTGGGGACTGTGTCTCAGTAGGCCACCCAAAGTTCACCCCTTCCAGTGTGTCCCAACTGGATACTCAGTTTGGGGATTAGTGAGGGATGTGTTATTTTAGCCTGCAAGGTCTTGAGTTCCACCTTGTCTTCCTAGTGATGCCAGTGGAGGGTTGGAGGCTAGAGCTGCAGATTCCCTGCTACTCGTGTATCTGGTCCAAGGTTCAGGTCTGTGGTTGTGGTCCTCCCAGGTGGCTCCTCCTAGGTGGTTCCCAGGGCACCTCTGTGCCTCTCAGCCCTAAGCACTAAGCCCTTTTAGTCTGAATCACTCAGGCAGTGCACGATGGCCAAGAACACATGCTCTGGGGCTGGAACTGTAGATGCTGAAGACCTTGGGTATCTCGCCAAGGATAGACAAGGTGTATCCTCTATGGATACTGGCAGGGAGATCCTTTATGAACACACTGTCCATCCACAAGGCTTGGATTCAGTAGAGCTCTGCTAACTTTTAACTTGACAACACGTCTTTCAGCCTGCTCTGATCTTACTGTTCCTATGGCTTTGCTGGTCCTCTTTTGGGTGCTGGAGCTACTGTGTGGAAGCTGTGTGCTCAGGAAACCTGAAGGTATCTTTGCCTGGTGGTCGGAGCTGCCGGCCTAGGCCTGAATTGATCAGACTTGGGGGCCACTATACTGTGGCAGTAAGTGCCGTCTGCTGCCTTGTCTGGCCACAATGTTCTTCCAAATGATTGTATATCCAGTAGAGAGACCTGTATGTCCAAAGCCTTTCTGGGTGAGTCCAAATATGCTTGTGCCTCCCAGATCACCGCTCTGCTGGAGATACACCAAGGTGGTTCTGCAGTTCTCCTGTAGCTCAGAATGTGCTATGGGGCATTGCCATAATAGTTCCAAGAGTATACCCGTTCCCATGGTTCTGCTGGTTCTGTTTTGGTGCTGGAACACCAATGTGGAAGCTGGGTGCTCAGGAAGCTGGTGAGTACCGCCTCTGGGGTTCAGAGCTGCAAGCTGGGTACTTGAGTCGCTTGTACCCATGGGCTCCTCTCATTGTGAAGCTCTCCTGCTTCCGCAACTGGCCAGTCTGTTTTTCTGGGTGTCTGAGAGTCTCACCCAGGGACTTTTATTAGTCCCTGGGTTAACCAGGTGAGTCCCAGTGGGTTCACACCTCTCACATTGTTGCTCAGCATGCTTATATCTCTGCAGTGTTCTAGCTGTTTTCCCAGCACTCACAATGTGTCTATGCCGGCCACCGCCATCTTGGTTTCCCAATTGCTTCATTTCTTTGAGCTTGCTTTTCCTGCATTTGAAGACTTGTAGTGGGCTGCCTTTTTGTGTTTATTTTTGAGTTGAAACAGTTATTCCCTTTGTTGTGCAGGATTTAACTTGAACTATGGTCTTGTTGTGTTGCCCAGGTTAGCTTCCAAAGATTTGTAGGCTTAAGTGATCCTTCTTTCTCAGATACCCAACTAGAGTTCAGACACATACTACTCTGCTGGCTTAACCTTTCATTTTAAAAGTGGTGCTGAGCAGAGACTTTGGCTATATGTGTATATGTTTCATTGGTATTCTGAATACTAAGGGAAAGTTGCTGGATATTTTCTAACCAGTGTCTTATTTACATGGAAATAAAACCTCTATGCTAAATTACAGTTAAGAACTTTGTTTTCAGTTTCTTTTGTCTCATTTTGTAGACTGTCCATTTCTAAAAATACTCTTTTTATTTTGGAGTAATGTTAGACTTGGAATGAGTATGAGAGTTCCCAAATGTTCCTTGCCAGTGCCCTTACTTGTTCAAACCGTAGTGCACAGTACATAATCAAAGCTACACAAAATGATGTGTTACTACATATTAAATAAGCTCCAATTTTATTAACATTTTACCAGTGTCCTCTTTCCAAGGGATTGTCTGGATCCAGTTTTGGCTGTCACATTGCATTTAGTCACTTATTGAATTGTGTGACCTTTTTCTTTTCTTTTCTCTCTCTCTTTCTTTTTTCTTTTCTTTTAAATGTTTGACAGATTTAGGGTACTTTATATAAAATGTCCCTCAATTGGAATTGAATGTTTTTCTTATGAGTTGACTGAGAGACCCATCATGTTTCCCTCCACCACATGGCCCTGGCAGTGTTTGTCAGGTGTCTTTACTACACGTGTAGTGTTTCTGCACCACCTGTCTCCATACTGCCTTTTTGAAGCAAGTCAGCCAACTCTGCCCACACTCATAGGAAGGAGTTAAGTCCTGCTTCCTGAAAGGGTGAGTGTCTACAGGATTAGTTGGAATTCTTTAAATTTTGTTTTGTTTTTTTTTTTTGAAACATGGTTTCTCTGTGTAACAGTACTGGCTGTCTTGGACTCACTTTGTAGACCAGGCTGGCCTTGAACTCACAGAGATCCTCCTGCGTTTGCCTCCCAAGTGCTGGGATTAAAGGTGTGTGCCACCACCCCCAGCAATTACAGACACCTGTAACTGCCATGTGGATGCTGGGATTTGAACTCATGACCTTTGGCAGTGCTCTTAACCCCTGAGCCATCTCTCCAGCCCAAATTGCTTTTTGGAAGACCTTGGAAGACACAGTGTCAAGCAAGATGTGTGCATCAAATCCTTCCCCTCAGAGCTCAGGGAAACCCACTGAAGAGACAGAAGGAGTGGGGGAGATGGGATGGAGGACAAGGCCCTCTAAAACAACTGAGCAAAGCTCCTATGAACTTAGAGAGACTGAAGCAGCAGTCAGGGCCTACATGGGTTTGCATTAGGTCCTCTGCATTATATACTATAACGTTCAGTGTAGCATTTCTATGAGACCTCTGAATGTGTAAATTAGTAGGTCTCTGATTGTTGTGCCTCATCTTGGGGCTCTTTTATTTTTCTGTTGGCTTGCCTCATCCAACTTTGATTTGATAGTTTTTGGTTTATCTTATATTGTATTTTGCTATGTTTTGTTATCTCTTAAGCCTGCTTTTTTTTTTTTTCCCAATGAGAGACAGAAAGGAAATGGGTCTGTATGGGAAAGGAGGTGGGGAGGAACTGAGAGAAGTAGGGGGAGGGGAAACTATACTCAGATTACATTGTGTGAGACAAGAATCTATGTTTAATTAAAGGAGGGTATTTTTTTCTCTCTCTCTACCCTGGGCACATTATCAATGACATCTCCAAGGATTCCTAGTTCTTTTTTATTGGAAATTCATATTTAGAAACTATCATGTGGGTCTTGGTTTGCTTCTCCTACCACAATATCACTTTCAGCAAAATTGGTAAAGTATGCTAATAGGCTCGTGTCATGTCTCCATCCACCTGCCATCCTGGACGCACCCTTCTGCATCTGATATCTTCACCTGTAGTATTCCATAATTAAATTCTAGGCATTTTCTTCCCTTGATGGCTTGTCACATCATTCTCCCAACATTAAGGAACACTTCTCCCACCATTCCCCCATCCATTTACTTGTTTAGTTCCATTATAAAGTGAATCAGTTTCATAGTCATTAGCATCCTTCTGAGACAGGCAACTTGAACTAGCGTACAGTGTTTTAGTATGGCTCTTTTTGCCTCAGTCTTACAGTTCTCAAACCATTGCCCACAGTTCTGTAGGTCAAGTCCTTTCTCCCTACTCTTTCAAGCAGGTTTGCCATATGTTTTTATGATTTTTGTTTCTTTGTTTTCTTCCTGGTTTTGCAGTGCTGGTAATCAAATCTTGGACCTCTCCCACAGTAAGCAAGTACTGAGCTCTATCCTTGGCCTCATACATTTGTAAAATGGTTAAAGCTCTTGCCATAGTCTGGTCTGTCAAAGGATCCCCTCCTCCCTGATGGTTGCCATCCTGTTGTTCTTCATGTTTTATATGTACTGGGATAACTGTATGTACGTAGTATTTGTAAGTTAGATAATGCTCACTATTTATTCTATTCTGGGTTCTATACTAAATGCTTTTCTTTAATTATCTAACTTATAGGAACATTTCTGAAAAGAAAATAGATAAAATTAAAGCTTAGATTACAGTTTGGGATTGCAAAATTATCTTTGGTGATGGGCCCAGAATTCAAATGCAGGCACTCTTCATCCAGAGTACATGTTGTTAGCAACCTCGTGGAAGCAAAGCTTCAGGGAAGGGGCTCATGTCTCCACCCCCATAGTCTCACAGATAATTAACTAACCCAAGAAAAAATAAAAAGCTTAAATTTTCTAGTGCTGAGCTGGGCGTGGTGATGGAGGCCTTTAATCCCAGCACTCAGGAGGCAGAGGCAGGGAGATCTCTATGAGTTCAAGGCCAGCCTGGTCTACAGAGCAAGTTCCAGGACAGCCAGGGCTACACCGAGAAACTCTGTCTCAGAAAACAAAACAAAAAAAATTTTTTTTTCTAGTGCCATTTGATGCTACATCAACTAAGACTCTGTATGCTTATTCTCTTCACTGTTCCACTCTCGGAACTAGTATGAAAAGGTTCTTGGACTCCCTAAAGATGCATTTATCTTAAAGTAATTGTTTGCCTGGCATGGTGGTGCACACCTTTAATCCCAGCAGAGGCAGGTGGATCTCTGTGAATTCAAAGCCACCTGGTCTACAAAGTGAGTCCAAGACAGCCAGCCAGGGCTGTTTATACAGAGAAACTCTGTCTCGAAAAACAAAAACAAAACAAAATTAAAAAAGGAAAAAAGCAATTTAAAAATTTTAAAGTATAGATAAATACTTAAGGAAAACAATTTAGCAATAGCTCATCAATGTAAAAGCGCAATATTCATAGAACATTAGAGTGAGATCGCAGATTTATCAGTAGTTAAGCTTGAAATGGACTTTTTAAGGTCATTTATTTCAATTCCCTCTTTTAAAATGAGGGTACTGAGCTCTAGAAAGATTAAGTTTTTAGCTCACAGTCTCAGACTAACGGACCCAGATGTTCTGATGTAGCCTCCTATGTTTCCCCGTGTTCATTGTTTTTATTGTATCTTTATGAAAAGCTTCAGGAGTTGACTAGATTTTTTTTTAATGTATCCATTTGGGAGAACATAATAAAAAGCCTCACAGATGTTCACTGGAAAGTGACAATTTTTAGCTAAAACTAGAAGCAAATCTAGAGACTTTAGAAGGAATGCTGGATGCAGTTTCAAAAATAGATATGAGTGAATGACTAGGATATTTAGGAACAAAACTTATTTTAAAACAAACACTTTTGTAGAATGCATTATTTATGGGGTTTCACTCCCAATTTTAGTTTTCTGGTTTAATAAAGGCCTAAAATAAGTTAGGAGCATAAAAATAAACAGCTGATCGAATTCTAGATTTGTTGAAAACAATGATTTGACCTTTTTTTTTTTTCTTGGATTCTTTTCTTTAAGAAAAGACAAATGGCAGTCTGACTCCAACTTTCAATCACATATTATAATGATGGCCCTCAGATCTTCCCACACATCAGGATAGATCACCTGCAGGATTTACAAAGATGCAGGTTGCTTCTTGTCCCTGTATACTGTACCCCAGGATTGCTGAGTCAGTCTTCTGGTTTAAGACTCCATGATTGCTTTAATCCCAGCTCTTGGGAGGCAGAGGCAGGCAGATTTCTGTGTGCTCAAGTTTGAGGCCAGCCTGGTCTACAAAGCAAGTCCAGGACAGCCAGGGCTATTACACAGAGAAACCCTGTCTCAAAACAAAAACAAAAAAAAGACTCCATGATTGATATTTCTAGCAAGTCCACAGGCAGTGTAGACACTCCTGGACTGTCTGTACCCAGGACCACTGACCCACAGAAAACATGGAATAGAAAGCAGTTACACCAGCGAACTGACGACACAGGACTCTTAACTGCTGGGTTTTGTTTGTGTCTTTCTTTCTTTGTTTGTTTGGAGGGGGTTGATATTTGCTTTGTTAATGTTTTATTAAAAGGAAATGTTTCCATATTTTACATACAAATTGTAATGAGTACCAGGCATGTACACCCGTAATCCCATCACACAGGAGGCCGAGGCTGGAGGATCCTGATTGTGAGGACAAGTTATACTACTTATTGAGACCCTGTCTGAAAAATCAACAGAAAATTCAACAAAAACATACTGATGACACTGAGACATTGTATTCTGAAGTCTGAGAGAATCATTGTGAAAGCATAAATTGTATTAAATGTGCTTTTTTTTGTACACTAGTTGCCTAGGAATTAAGAATTGCTTTGTGAAGCAGAGTAGAGTTTAGTTTCTACTCCCTTTGCAAAGCCAGGTCCAGGCAGACCTGTTAGGGTCACTACCTCAGTGACTATTCAGTGGTGGCTTGCTGTTTTTGTTTTTACGGTGTTTAGCTTGTATCGGCCTAATTTGTAATAAAATTAGGGGTGTTTTCATGGTCTTCTTTGACATTCATCTCTGGTGAAGTTGCTATTTGTCCCTATTTGTTATCGGACTATATTTTTGCTTCATTGTACTTTAAAGATTTTGTATATTCTGAGTGTAGATTCTTGGGAAGATATATAATTTGTATTTTCTTCCAGTCTGTGTTCTCAAAAGACTATTTTAAAGAGCAGAAGCATTTTATTTTGATGACATGCAGTTTCCCAGTTTGTTTCCTTATGGATGGTGCTTTGGGTAGCATATCTAATTCTTTTGCTGAACTCGTTCCTATGGTTTTCTTCTGTAAGTTTTTTTTTTCTGTAAGTTTTATGTTTTGCACTTTGTATGTGGTATGAGGATGAGGTATGCATGCGTCTGTTTCATTTTCGTCTTTTCATCCTGCTCTCCCCTCTTTTCCCCTTTGCCCTCTGCTTTCCTTTTTTCTCCTCTTTCTTTTCTTTTCTCCCTCTCCCTCTCTGTTTCTCTTTTCCTGTTAGTAGCCCATGGTTCCAGCACCCCTTGCAGACAAGTTTCCCTTTGGTGAATTGCCCTTGTACTTTTGCTAGGTCATGAATGAGCATCTCTGCTTCTGAACTTTCTTCTGTTATCTCTGTTGGTGTTTATGCCAACACTGCATTATCCTGATAATGGAACCTTAAGATGTACTTCCAGTCAGGTAGTATCGGGCCTCCAGTGTTCCTCTTTGAAGATTGTTTTGTTATCTGGATCCTCTGCACATCCTGTGGATTTTATATAAAAGTCAGCTGAGATTGTGGTTGGTTTTGTGTGCCTGCAGCCTGGAAGCTTCATCAGGAGACTAAGGTCTGCTAGCCTACATCATAGGCTTCCAGCTACGCCACTCCCTTTGTCTTTGCGTAAGGTTAGTGTCTTATAGATCTTTAAAACTTTTTCTTGTACCTTTTTTTTTTTTAATTTGGTTGCTTCAGACCAGAGAATAAACAGTGCACCCATCTTGGGCAGAAATAGAAGTATTGTAGCAGATTTTTGATAAACACCAAAGAAAGAGAATTGGTTATTTGGAAAAAAAGATTGGAGAGAAAAGATATTGGCAGAGTAGATCACACAGGTAGTACAACAGTGACTGTGGAAAAAACAGTGAAGTTAGAAGCAAGGCAGTTCCAGCTGGAGAGGGGACACTTGGCTGATTGTAGTGGACAGAACTGAGAGGACCTCTGGACTTGTGGAGGATGCTAGGAGGGAACAACCCCAGTGAAATCGGGGTTGAGGTCTTAAAATTGCTCTGGTTGTGTTTGTTGCTGTGACTGGGTGCTTTTGTGTGTGGGTTGTAATCTACTAGGTCCTCCCATGTTATAAATACTGCTGTAGTGTTATAATTGGTACCTTGAAGTTCAGAACCACTTGCTCAGTGAATATTAATAGTTCCTTATTTCTTATTTTAGACTTGATTACAATTGTTTTCCCAACCAGATACAGTTGTGGGTGGTCATTTTATTACAGGAGTTTACTTCACTTACCAGCAAATTCCCTGACAAGTTTCTAGTAGGCTTAAGTATGTACAGTTCATTATTTCTTTGATATGAGATTTTTAAAGAAGGGAAAGCAAGCAGTCTTGGATATTATTGCTGATTTAGAGCTATTACATTGGAAAAAAATAAGATAATTAATATAGGTACAGGTGTAAAAAAAACAATTAACTTTGATTCCCAAGACACCATATGATGCCCAAGCTATACCTTATGCCTGAGGTGACCTTTTCAGGAGCTTGCATGATACGTAGATGCATATATGTGGATAGGCGACATCATGATGTTTGTAGTAAATTATCACTGGTTGGCTTTCTGGAATTGCTAATGATTACATTTTAACTGATTGATTTGCTGTTATTTGTATGAAATCAAATTTATTTGGCTTTCCAAAAATAATCATACAAATTACGTTCCAATGGATATGTACTGGCTATTTTTGGTTTGTCAGCTTGACTACATCTGGAAGTAACTAAAACCCCAAAATAGCACACCTGTGAGGGATTTCTGCTTAATTTGAAGTGGAAAGATCTACTTCTAATCCAGATTTTTGAAGTAGGAAGACACATCTTCAATCCAGATCTAATCTGGGCTGTGTTCTCTGCTGGAAGCCTATATAAGAACGTGGAGGAAGGAAGCTTTTGCTGTTTGCCTGCTTGCTCTTGCTCTCCCTAGCTAGTTCATCCCTACTTCTTTGGGATTCCAGCATGTACAGAACACCAACTGAGACATTCAGCCTCATGGACCAAGCAACTACTGGATTCTTGGACTTTCCATTTATAGCCAGCCATTATTGGATTAGTTGGACCACAGCCTGAAGTCAGTCCAATAAATCCCCTTTCTGTGCATATATTAAGAGGTTTATCCTATAAGTTCTATTACTCTGAGAACCCTGACTAATACAGGGTATGAATATGATATATAATTTTTCTATCCTGCTATGAGTATAGCCTTTCTCTTTCCCTTAAGAAATGTTTCTCAGACCAAAATATTTCTCACTTAAACAATATCCAAGAGTCAGATGGATAACAGAAATTATAGACCCTGTAAGATAGGTCTTATTGCTTAATAAATTTATCAGGTATCCTAAAGTTCATGTATATAGTTAGCTTTTTTTATGGCTTAAGTTGTTTAATTTGTTTCTTCATTAACTATTTAATAGTCTGGACCTAATCATCTTTTCTTATTATAAACTTGAAGATAATTTAAAATAAGTACAGAGAGAGATATGGCCAGGTTTGTTTTGATTCCTTGTTGTTTTGAGACCAGGTTTTGCTATGTAGTTCAAACTGGCTTCTAGTCTCCTTATTTGCAGGTTAAAGATATCAGCTTTTTCCTTCAAGTAGCTGTCTCATTTCATGAATTTTTAATCATTTTATTCTTTTTTAAAATTTTAAAATTTATTTATTTTATGCACATTGGTGTTTTGACTGCATGTATGTCTCTGTGAGAGTATGGGATCTCCTGGAACAGGATTTACAGACAGTTGTGAGCTGTCATATAGGTAGGTGCAAGGAATTGAACTTGGGTCCTCTGGCATAGCAGTCAGTGCTCTTAACCACTGAGCCATCTCTCCAGCCCCTCTTTATCACTTTAAGTCCTCCCCTCCTCTCATTTTTCCCCTAGAATGATTGACATGCTACCCTAAGAATGTTTTCCAGTCTTCACAGATCTTTTGAGGACATTTCCCCCGGAAATGGCTTATGCCCAAGGGTGATAAAATCACTAGTATAGTTGAGACATCGATTCTCCTTTGTCATAGAGCTTGATCTGAGTCCCTCCATTGTTCACTGGATTGTATGACTTCAGTTTATTGTACTTGGACTCTGTGAGCCATGAAGGTGATAGTATTGTCTTTACAGACCCATTGTAAGGATGAAGTGGTTAATTGATTAGTATCTGACACATACGTCCTTTACAGATATTAGCTGCTTATTTAAATAATTGAAGAAGAAACTAAAAAAAGGCAATGTTGTCAAATTAATGCACCACAAAATATTAGAGAGGCTTGCTGATAAGTAGGTATTAGGTGAAATTCAAAATGACCTCCATTTCCTGAATGACATAAGATTTCCTGATTTCTCTGCCCCTAGAGGCATTGCAGATGTGACTGCTATGTCGCATGTGCATCAGTAGGTGGCAGAGAGGAGAGAGGCCTTGTCTACATTCAGTGTTCTGACCTGTGGTTATATGAATGAATAGTAGCCCAACATTCTCTGAACAAAACAAGCTGGATACCAACACTACTTTGGCACCATGGGGTAGCCTGAGATGACTACAAGAGCCGTACCAGGCAAGCACCAGATGGGCTCCCAGGACAGGAAACAAACCAGAAACTAGAAGAACTCTGCCTGGCTCTGGATGTGAGGGTTGTGGGTGAATCAGCCCTGAGGCAGTGAGTGTGGGAGTGTCAGCCCTGCCTCCAGTCTGCTATGTGGTGGTATTGGCTAGGGAGAGATGCCCTCCCCTCCCTTTTACCCTAACCACCATAGGCCAACAGGATATCTGTCCCAGATGGGGTCACAAGAGCAGAAGAGCTGTCCCTGCTCCTCACATGCTGCAGACTTGGGAGAGCAGGCCCTACACCTTGCCAGGATAGCACACTACAGCTGGTCCTGGATATGGGGGTTGTGGGTGAACCAGCCCTGAGGGAGTGAGTGTGGGAGAGCCAGCCCTGCCTTCAGTCTGCTATGGGATAGTGTTGGCTAGGGAGAGATGGCCCCCTCCCTTTTGCTCTCACCACCTTTGGCCAACAGGAGATCTGGCCCAGATGGGGTCACAAGAGTAGGAGAGCTGTCCCTGCCCTTTACATGCTGCAGCACTCGGGAGAGCAGGCCCTGCACCTTTCCATAGTAGATCTGGCCATGCAAGTGGGGGTGGCAGGTTCAGAACCAGGGCTTTGAGTTGACCCACCCCAACATCTACCCCTTGGATGAACTGCTGGAGTGCAAGAAGAGGTCAGTTCCACAACCTAGGACTGCAGGATCTCCATGAGACAGGACAATTAATGGCATTTCTGAGAGGAGTTCCAGTGAGGCTCCAGAACTGATGGGGTAGCAGAAACCAGGGGCCTTGTAGCAGACCAAGGAGTCATTATGTTGCACATTTGCAAGCAGAATGTGTGGACAAAGGGGAATATTGTGGGACATACTGAGATACACAGCAGCTTCTACCATGAGCTACTATTTTTTTTTTATGCTGGGACAGATTGCAAGGGTGGGGTTGATTCTGGAGGGAGGTGGAATATGGGAGAGAGCAGGGTGCATGATGTGAAACTCAGAAAATAAACCTTTTTTTCAATTTAAAAAAAAAAAGAGTTCCAGATTTCAGAAGTATGAATTTTGATCAACATAGAGTTTGAACTCTAGGTTTAATAAAAAAAAAAAAATCAGCTCTAATAATAGAAGGGAGAGGTCTGGCTTAATATCAGTCTCCCTTGATTTGTTGTTTGTTTTAATTGCTGGACTAGAGCACCGCCTCTAGCTCTGTTGAGTGTGACAATGGTAAGACAGCCATTCTTTGATCTGTGCTTGCGTTCTTATTTCCATCCTGGAATCCACCTTCGAAATGACAAATGAAGGCAGCTTACTGGCGATTGTTATTTGTTGTGGAAGCAAAGATTTGCAGAAATATTGCAGGAAGAGAAGGTTAATTGTCCCCTTCGGATCTTTAAAGGACTGTGATCGCTAAGAAAATAGAGACTTGGTTTGGCCCAAGAAAAAGCTTGCGTGAGCTCTGGAGCTGAGATGTGAGGTTCAAGTCTTGCTTCTGATACTGAGGTTGAGTCAAATTAGTCTGCCTGGAGCAGTTTCATGAACCACATAGACCAAGAATAGAGTCTGCCTATATAAGGGTTATGAGGTGTAAGGAAGTTAATATGTGGAGCAGTTCAGATCTGTTGTTACCTCTGCCTAGTGCTGAACCAGACTTTTCTGGGAGGATCCTAATAATTAGAGCAGTTCACCTGTGGAACAAACTTTCTCATCACACCAAGTCAGACAGAGTCCTAGTGGCTGTGTCAGTGTTTCTCAGGACGTTCTGAGAGGTAAAAATTTGTCAGTGCTGTTTGTATGAAGTTACAGCCCTGCCCTATTGATCGCTTTTCAGGACACAACAGATGCCAGGTGCAGAGTGTGCTTGGTGGCAGTCACTGTTGGGTGACTGAGTGGAAGCTCCTTGGCTACACTCTGTCTGGTCCTGGCTTAGCATCCACATTCTTGTTTTTCACATGGAGCTTGGTTTTGTTTGTGTTTATGTTGTTAGTTTACAGTAGATATCCTGGAGTTACGAGAGGCTATGTTCTCATTCTTTGTGTCCCTGTACATGAGACTAGGCAGCTCTAACGAACACTGATTTCACTCCCCTAACATGTCATGCTTTGTGATCTTATTTTCTTTCTATCACTGTTTTGATCTCGTCATTCATTCTCAGAAGGTGGCAAGTCACACAGAACAGCTGCTCTATGAGGTTACAGTCCGGAACCTCATGGCCGTGTTGATGCTGGACAGAGAGCTCATGGGTTATAGATACTGCATTAATGTGTCATGTCAGTTTTCAACCATATGCTTTATTAACCTTAAAACATTGTTTTCACATATGTGGGGAAACTCATGATTCCGCATTTACTAGCTTAAGTGAGATATTATATTGAGACTACTGGAAGGTACGATTAATAAAGAAAAATAGCCTTCAGTTTTCATGGGTCTTCTGTGTTTGAGGTATCATATTGGATGACTCACTGATACCCTCTGAAAGTTTCTCAGTAACCACTGTGGCTTTCTCAGAAGAGATCCCTTTTTGTCCTTACTGCCAGAAATTCATGCAGGACCTTTGGTGGTAGACCAGAGTGGAAGCCAGGCTCTGTTCCTTAAGCCTCTTCCTGGTCCTGCAAGTCTCACAGTGTAGAGAAGACTTGGCACAGACAGAAGTGTCATAAGATGGGAAGTGCTGTTGTGACCATTGCCCCTGGCCTTGAGCTCACTGCCTTTTTCCAGTGCAGGAGGACAAATCGGATGGCTGGGATGTGGGGGAGCGTGTTTGAGTCAAATCAAAGACCTGACCCTGAAAGCCTGTGGGTACTAAAAGAGAGTCTGTGGGTGTTTTAAGATGTGAGGAGCTGATGGTGCGTTAGTAACTGGCAGCATTCATTTCTGTGACTTTGTGACTCTTTGCCATGGTAGTTTATGGAGTGCCAGCGGATGTTTCACGTAGGTAGCTGTCTGTATAGTGAGGCGTTTCCAAATCTGAGGAGGAGCACAGAAAACTAGTCTCTTTCCCTGTCAGAGGACGGCAGTGCAGCAGAAAGCTTTTAGATAAGGAACAGCACATTCATCACTCCATGGCTTCTGTATGAAGTCTGCTTTATCTATTTTTGTGGTAGTTCTCACACTGTGGCTTGTGCCTCCAGTGCTGACATGAAGTCATAACTCCACCATTGATTAACTCCATGACCTGCCAGATGATTTCACCTCTCTGAGAGTTAGTTTCCTTATCTCTAGTGTATGCTTAATAATGCCCAATTTGTGTTGGATCCAGAGGTAGTGTGCTCCCAGATCCTAGTACATAGTCAATGCCCGTTGACGGTTGTTCTTGACAGTCCTCATGGGGAGCACCGAAAGCATTTATTTAGCCTCTACCCCAGTCTGGTACACAGCCACAGCCTTCTGCTAAGCCTTTTCTGCCTCCTGTGACAGTGGTAGCTGCTGTTGCTCTTCTTTTAAGGTGTAGCTAGTGCTCAGTAAGCATTTGTGAGGTAGAGGAGTTTCTGAGCTTGGAAAGGTCTGTCTGTGGACTTCTCATTGAGCCTCGGAGTCTATGGATTCATCTTGATGCTTTGCAAGTTAGTACAAACTTGATACTTTTAGTTCTCAGGGCAAAGTGCTTTTAGGATTTGGACTAATTTTATTTGCAGATGAGCTATGTACTCTGTTATGATTTTAGTGCCAGACATGGTTGGTTAGTACTTACTCTGAGCCAGGCTCCATGTTGAGCCCTATGCCTACTTGATATTAAAAAGTTCTGATAACAACTTTATGAATTTGGTGCTATTTTTATCTTTTTCTTATCTAAGAGATTTTATTTTTTTGTATGAATGTATGCCTGCATGAATGTGCAGTGCTTTCATGCTTGTGCTGGCGGAGGCCAGAGAGGGCATTAAATCTCTGTTTTGATAGTCTCTTGCGAGCTCTCATTGGTGCTGGGAATTGGACCCTGGTCCTCTGCAAGAATAACAAGTGCTCTTAACCACTCAGCTATCTCTCCAGCCCTCTGGACGATTCTGATACCCATTACAGAGATGTGGAAACAGTCTTTCCAAAGACTACACAGCCTGCAAGAAAGCGATTGAGGTTGGCTTGAACCTGGATTCCAGAGCTGCATTTTCAGTTCTTTGGTAGGCGGCAGATTCCCACACTTAAATTCTCCAGATCTCTCTTAGAGTTTGGGAAGAAAGCAGCTGCTGACAAGCTTGTGTCATACATCCTTTACTGCACTCTTTCTTCCAGTGGGAGGCAGAGCATGGGGATGAGTTTTAATTTTACCACACTAATATCTGCATGGAGGAATAATTACAACTTTGAAGTTCACTGTAGTGAGAAGTAACTAAGTTTCTATTAAAGATTGCTCAAGCAGTGAGTAAGTCATTAAACTCAATTCCTGATGAATAGAGATTGCTTAATGTCTGTCTGCCAGGAAGCACACACAGGTATGTGTCGCTGGAGATGGGGAGTTAGAGCTGATTTTGCAGAGAAGTTGTGTTTTGGTTTTGACTGTGACAGGGAGAAGTTCAGGGAATGGTTTATATGTCATCAGTTTGTATTTCTCAAAAAAAGTAACTGCCTTTTGTAGAAAATATCAAAGAATCAAATTCTCATTGAAGAGATCTGGAAATACATATTTGCAATCTTCAGGAAATAAAATCTTCTGGCTACATGTGCCATTTATTCTCAGAACTTTAAAAAATAAAGTCAGGCAACCCCTTGCCGCCCTCCTTCTTCCTTGCCAAAATGGTATATGTACTTTATGACATTTAATGTTTATCAGATTCTTCTGAGTGTATGAGTCATGTTGACTCATAGTCAGCAATCCTTAGCAGCACTAAATGTCTGCTTTGTCTTAGCTTGGTAATTCACTAATAAAATACATGGTGTTGAATTTAATCAACTACATGTAATTGGTTGTGTTTCTGTTCAGACATGCTTGTGTGTAGCTTTGTAGAATAGAAAAATTAACCTGATCCCACAGTTTTCTTTCTTTTTGTTTAGGACAAAATTTCAGAAAACAGCTTGCCCATGGACAAAGCTGTTCAACTGAATCAGATATGCCGGTGGAAAGAATAACTAGGTGACATTTGTTTTGAGGGTGTGCACACATGTCCTAATTGTAAAGGTAAAGAGGCTTTATGAATTGATTAGGGAGGGAATATTTGGCCCTCTTCTGGACAGTAGAGAGATGTCTCGGGAAAGATCTTATAGCTGAGATCATGGGGAACTTTGACTAGAGCACCTCCAAAAGACGTGGAGGTGTGGTAAGGTGCAGGGTCCCTGTGTGTGGTTTGCTTGGAGAGACAAGGAAGGCAAGCCTGTACTTTGATGTTTGTTTCACTGAAGGAAGTTCGAGTGAAGACTTTCAACTCTATTTCCCAAACCTCAGAGCTAGGCCTCAGGGAAGTTTATTGCTCTCCAGTGCGGACCTTGGGCTGCAGTCGCAGCACACCTGTGGTTAGGAAGGCCCCAGTTAGAATGGCCCACAACTCTGTCACTTACCTCCCACCCTCACCTGGTTGCTGGTTATCTGTTGGTCATGACCAGGTGGACTCAGACAGGCCACAGTAAGGAACCATTTCCCCATCTGCTGCTGCTCTTAAACCTGTGGCCTAGAAAACTATACTGAACAAACAGGTGTGAGTCAGCCCTGGACAGTGTTGGAACTGAATGGGGGAAAATGTCATGCGCCCATGCTGTGCCACATAAGGGTACCATGTTGCCATGCTTGCCACCTACAGTTTTTAGCCACAACCTGGACTTACTCCTACTTGAGAACCCATCTCCTCAAAAGCAGCTTGTTTGGCTCCTCGATCTCCTTTCTCAGATCTGTGTCTTCTCCCTTTGCCCTGGTCTTTCACATTCACGACAATTGACATTAATGGCTACTGTTTCGCCTTCATACTTTCATATTTGTTCCTGTCCCAGCCATCTTCTTCCTGTCATTAGTCTCATGAAGTTTGTTGATGTTGGGTTTGAGTCTAGCCCTAAGTCACCCATTTCTGCTTAGTATACCTTCAGTGCTTTTCCAGCACTCCAAAGCAGAGAACAGTAAGAGTTATTGCTGTTGGAGCATTTTAACATTGAGTAACAGATGACGTATCTAATGAATAGCGTGGCTGCTGAGGCTGCATAATTATAGGTTTGTCCGACGTTAGGAAAACCATCAACAGACTAGCTTCATCCAGTTAGAGACTTCTCCAATTATGTAAGCATCAGAGCATTTCAATCTAAAATGAAGCTTTCTTCCAGTGATTCTATTATTCTTTGTTTTCCTGGAGTTTGCCCCTGAGTAGGAAAAAACAAAACAAAACAGAAACTGTCTTCAAAGGATGGTTGTTTCCTGGCTCTTTCTGCTCCTCGCATAATGTATGTGAGGTCGTACAGGCTGCAGTGGTTCTGTAGCTTTAGAAACAGCACTCATCAGCATTGCTGGGTAGCTTTGTAGAACAGCCTGACACTGGCATGCTTACAGAGAGCTAGAATTTTATAATGCAAAGCAGGGATTACCTGTGCCCTCTGCACTTGATTTGCTGGGGTGGAGTTGGGGGACATATTTCAGCCAGTTATTGTACTAACTTCTTGGAACAATTTCTTCATTAATGTGCCAGGTGACAGGTCTCCCAGAGGCCTTGAGTTCTCCCCATCAGTCTTCTCTATGTGTACACTGGCCAGGAAATCAATGTTCATGTATTTCATGTAGGTTCATTCAATTACTGGAAGGGCTGAATCTAATAAATAATTGTTCATAGGATGACATATTGAAGACATTTCAATATTCCCAGCCTTCCAGACCACATTTGGCAGGAGGAGAACAATTAGATATGAGTGATAAAAGTTATTTCGAACCCTGAGCGCTGCTTAGGTAAATCTCTACACCAAGCCTCTTTGTAGGACTCTGGCTCCCACTGACCATTTATCTGAAGTTCGCTCTGTGGCCTGAGGCAGTTTGTAGCAGCTTCTGTGTGTGTGTGTGTGTGTTTGGTTGTCCGAGCTCTTGGAGTGGTGCACCCTTGACTTTTGAGCAGCTGGACTTTGGTAGTGTTTTTGTAGCATTCAGTGAGTAACGTGACCCTTGACATAACACCTCACACTATCTGTGAAGATGGGAAAAGATACTTTTCTCATATTAAAACTTGGTGTACTTCTAATCCAGGAAAGCATTTTCTTTTTCCTTACCCATTTCTTCTATTTGAGAAATTTAGAAAGAGCCTTCCAGGAGCAGGTCCATAAGCCTCTGAGTCAATTTCCAAGTGGCCTATTTAAAAGTATTGTTCTAAGGGACTGCCCTGGAGGCTGAGCTGAAGCTCAGATTACCTTAAATACTTGTAAAGGAGTTGGAGTCTTTATCATATTCAGATTCCATCTTGTCCAGCAGAATAGCAGCTATGTTTTACCCTTAGAGAGTCTAACTTGGAATTTTCATTGTTCTGCTTGGTACCATTGTTGCTTTGAACAAGTTATTTCAGTTTTCTTCAGTGTAAAAAAAACAAGTAAAAACTACCCATCTCTTTGATCGGTCTGGTGGTTTGAGCCTGTAATATCAGCTATATTGGAGGCCAAAGCAGGAAGATCCCTAGTTCAAGGCCCATTTGGGTTACAGAGTGAATTCAAGACCAGTCTGGACAATTTAAAGGGATGGGGATGTAGTTCAGTGATAAAATTCTTGCTTAGTATGTGTGAGGCCCTTTAATCTGTAGTATTGAAAAACAAAACCAGCAGCCTCCTGCTTCGGTGTGCTGTAAGCTGTCCCGTAAACACAATGTGCTGTGCACAATGAAGTGCTCACTAGCTGCTCCAGCTGTTTCCATCAGCATCAGTCAGTGTGTTCTGTCTCCTCATGGCCATTGCTTCCCGTGCTGTGTTATTTGCACCAGCCTCTCTAGTGGCAGGGCTACAGAGAGGGGTCCAGTAAAGCTCTCCTCTCTTGGATTATCATTCTCAGGATTTTAGCATCTTTGTGTGATTCTGCCTCCCACTCTGACCCAGTATTAAAATTATAGTGGAAATCAAGTAGACAAATGAGTATATACTGTATGTTTTCTTTATATCAGTTCAACAGACTATCATATAGGACACTTCCCATATTTAGTAAATAATGACCTTAGGAGAATATAGAAAAAAAATTAATTCTGCAACTCTTCGTTGGATCTCAGGAATGCTAACACACTATTCTTGTCTATGGAGAAATGAGAAAAATGGGAATAAGAAAGGCATGCTTATTTATGGTGCCAAAATATGAATTGTAGGTGTTAAGATAAATTAAGCAAATAGTTTCTTCTAAGTTGTTATAATTTCAGAACAGATGGGATTTGAGCTCAGCTCTTGAAGGATGTGCAGATTAAATCTGGTTGAGAGTCTTGGGAAATGCTTTGTGAAACTATGTGTGTGTGTGTGTGTGTGTGTGTGTGTGTGTGTGTGTGTGTGTGT
>CAJQZJ010004888.1:6499956-6511412 GCA_907164525.1 Lophiomys imhausi
TGTGTGTGTGTGTGTGTGTGTGTGTGTGTGTGTGTGTGTGTGTGTGTTGGGTGGGGGGTGTTGAGATGAGGTAATTGTACACTAGGCTGACCTTAAATTCCTACCTCTTTCCTCAGCCTCCTGAGTGCTGGGGTTACCTGCCTGTGCCACTACATCTGGCTAAGTGGGACCATTTTTAAAAGATGTATTTTCTCTTTAATTTTGTGTATATGGGCTTTGGGGATGGGGATCTTAAATGTATGTGAGTGCAGGTGCCCAAGGAAGCCAGAGGAGGTATCAGATCCTCCTGGAGCTGGAGTTACAGGCAGTCCTGAGCTGCCCCTTGTGAGAGTTGGGATCTGAACTCAGATCGACTGCACGAGCTGTATACATTCTCTGTAATGATGATGGAACCATCTCCTCAGCCCCTTCCTGGCTAGGGGATTTTGATGGTGGAAACATATGTTGTGGAATCCAGAGACAGGTAGCCTCTGGGTGGTAGTCTCTTTTTCCTTCTCCAGTTTGCCCCCAGCCAAAGTTTTGTAATGAACTTCAAAGCTAAAGGAAGGATCTCCGCTGGCCAAATGTGACCTACAAGAAGCCTCAGCTAAGGCTCTAGAGCCCAGAGAATGTCTGGAGAAGGTGAAGAACCATATAGCCTAAGTGGGAAGGAAACATTAGAAAGGATGAACACAGTAACTCTGAGAATGGAGTATCCAAGTTGAGTGGTGCCTGTCTCTTGATGTGTTGCAGAAGGGGGAAAAGGGCCAGAGACCAGACTTTTCAGTCTTTAGTCTTCTTTTGTAATAACAACATAGCAGATTTGTGTGTGTGTCAGATGCAACAGGCCAGGGAAGGCATAGGAATTGTCTTGTTCTATGAAAGAGCAGAAGTGAGGAGAGAAGAGCAAGATGTTACAAGAAAAAGGCAAACACCCCAAATTGCTCCCAGACCTCTAGAAAATTCTAGAAAAGGAGGGATGTACAAAGAGGCAAAGTAGATTGTTGAATAGGTTTTCAAGAAAAGCGCAGTACTTTTACAAATTAACCCTTTGGATGATTATGTTGTTTGAACTTTTTTCAGATGTGGCATTTGAAGTGGAAAATAATAGTAACAACTTCTTTTTCTCTTTCAGCTGAAGTGAGTAGTGAATACAGTATGGACAAGGCAATGGTTGAATTTGCTAAAATGGATCGAGAACTAAACCATTACATTAATGCTGTCCAGTCTACAATAAATCATGTAAGTTTATTCGACTTCCCTGACTAGTTTGGTTACAGCTCACTGATTTAGAAGTGGAAACAAAATCAAAATTCTTTTCTACCCTTAATATCTTCTTGTCCTTACCAAAGCAGATGTTGATGAGAACTCTTATGCAGCAGGAATCTGAGATATTTTCCAGCTAGGCACCTAGGCTAGTTAGGATCAAGAAATACATTTGAGATTGTCTTGCACGTTCAGCGTCAGCCCCTCAAATGTGAGCAGATTTTCATTAAAATGTTAAAAGTGTGCTTATTTCCATGGTCACATTTGCTCAAGCGTATAACTTAGACCAGGGTTAGTTAGTTACTCAGTGCTGGCTTTAATGTGCATCTCTTGCAAAATTTTTAGAGTCAGATACTAAGAAAGCGTTTAGAGTAAGTTTAAAAATAAAGAAAGCTGGCATTTCGGTTGTTCCAGAAGCCAAACTTCTGTCTGTTGACTCCAGCTCTCACAGGACCAGCACATAAGGCAGTTAGGTGGGAAGGCAGTGACATCCTCTTTAGTAGTGAGTGCTCTGTTGAGTAACGAGCAGTAGATTGCACTAATGCTTCTGAGAAGTCCTTTGTCTCTGAGCCACGGAAACTCCCTGTCGAAGTGATTTCGGATACCTGTGTAATAGGGTGGCTTGCACTTCTGGTTTCTTTATTTGCCTTCTATTCTTATGGCTATGGGAAAAATTCCAAAAAGCAAGTATTTAACAAGACCAGCTACTATTCAGATGAAGATAAAACTTTATGCTGTCTAATACTTAAGCCACTAATATGAGCATGAAATACAGATGTTTGTCCTGTTTTTGAATGGCTAGTGCTTGGTGTAATATAACTCTGATTAAGAATAGTTGTTTATAACTAAATAATAAATTCATTCGAGTTGTAAAATTCTAGTAGTTTTGATTATTGTGATTTTTTAGTTCTAGTTCTCTGAATAATTTTGATATGAAAATATATTTTGGTGGTATCGTGTTTGAAAATGGGTAACAAAACAGTAGGCCAGAAAGCACTAGATCAGAGGAATTTATTTATTTATTTACTTGCCCCACTCTCCCACCCCGACAGTGTCTCACTAGGTCAGTCTCACGGCCTCAGTCCTCAGCTAGGATCATAACATTTGCTACCACGCCCAGCTAGACCAAAGTTTTTTAATTCTGGCTGAGTTCTAGAACTAGCCAGTTAGTTCCTACCTTTTCTTCACATGTGTGGAGCAGGGCTGGGATGCCAGGGTCTGTTTGTTTTTTTGTTTTGTTTTGTTTTTAATAATTCTATTACTAATATGTATCCACAGTGAAAATCACTGATACGAACTCAATTGACTTTTAAAAAAATATGGTGTGTTTGCTACTGGAGATGAGAGTCAGGCCTGTTGTAAGGCTCCATCTTGCTTTGACTTGTATTTCCTATGAGCGTTCTCTAATATATCTTTACCTCTCATGTGTGCAAGTGTATCCATATGGCCTATAGTATTGGCAAGAAAGTAAGATTTTGAAGTTAAAGAATTTAATTTTTTCTCCTATACTTTAAGATTCACAGATACTAAAAGAAAAACAGAATCCTTATCTCCTCTAGTACTCTTTGTTGCTTTGAGACAGAGTCTCAATGCGTGGCACTGGCTGGTCTGGAACTTACTGCCTCTGCCTCTTGGGTGCTGGGAATAAAGACACCATGCCTGGCCTCAAATATTCTTCAAGAAAAAAGAAACACAAAGGAAAGCCCACCACTTAATGTATATTCAGCAGTTAACTGCGTTTCTGTCATTTAGAGGCCTCATGCCATTACCCTCACCTGTGAGTTTCTTCTACTTTTGGCCATCACTTCACTGTACCTGGAATGAGTGGGTTTAGGGATTCTGATGCTTGTTACAAGATTTCTGGGCTTTCATGGAGGAAAAAACTGTTTCTTTTCCTTTTCTGGTGTCAATTTACATGTGTTTACAAGTGTCACACAAACCAAAAAAAAAAAAAAAAAAGAAAGAAAGGTTTCTGAGACATGCAATCAGGGGCTCAGAGGGCACAACTGTGATTTGGAGAAAAATGTTTTTTGTTTTGTTTTTTTTAAACAAACATCTTTTTTAAAAAGATATATTTATTTATTTATTTTATGTATATGAGTACCCTATCTGCATGTACACTTGCATGCCAGAAGAGGGCATCAGATCTCATTATATAGATGGTTATGAGCCACCATGTGGGTGCTGGATATTGAACTCAGGACCTCTGGAAGAGCAGCCAGTGCTCTTTTTTTTTTTTTTTTTTTGTGTGTGTGTGTTTTTATGAAGTTTTATTCTTTCAGTAGTTCTTTATGGGACATTTTTTTTAATTAAATACTTTATTTTTTTTTCTTCAAGTTACATCTCAGTCACAAAACCCTCCCTATTCCCCCTTCCTATCCCGCCCTTCCACCCTCTTCCCCCCAGAAGTTTCCCCTTTCAGTCCAACAGACGGTTCCTTCTCTTATAACAGTAAGTATTATACAAAACAACAGATATAAATATGCCACATTTATGAGAGTTAAATGGCCCAGTATACCTTCCCAATGTCCAGTTTATACATATTTGGCCCCTGACTTTAACATTCTACTATCTAACCATCTCCGTGAGTTTAAAGGTCTGACTCAACATTCATACTAACTTGCAACACACTTTTAAGAGTATCTTCTTAGATCTATAACGCCCTCTTGATTCCTAAACAACTCAAAATTTAACTATGAGACTCTAGCTGTCTATTCTTCAACCACCTCAGAGACCTGAGAGGGATAAATATATCTGCTTATATAGGAAGTGCAGGGCCTGCAGCTTCCAAAACTAAGAAAGAACATACCAATGACTGCCTGGACAGTTCCCATTTTCTCTCCATACATTCCTGCATCAGTCTTCAGCCTTTGGATCCTGTTTCTCTGACAGAGATTTGTTGTAGAGCAGGGATTATGAAGGACTTACCTACCCTGTCTTGGCAGAGTTAGGCTGTCGACTTCCCTGCTTCCAAGTTTTGTCCTTTTTGGACAGCAGTCTGTCTGCAGTTGGTGCAAGGGGTTTTTTCATGCCAAGAGATAGGCTTGCCACTAATTCAACCATCTTACAGTGGAGGTTCTTCGATGCTTATCTTCTACTTGGAGTAGAATAGGGGGTGCTGTCAGGCGCTGATATGTCTTGATATCAAAAAAAAGAAAAGAAAATCTTGATTTAAGATAACATCTTTGAATGCCATATTCTGCAGATCTCTTGGGGTTTTTGAAGATGCCCTATCCATCTCTTGTATTGTACTTATCTAAATACAGCCAGTGCTCTTAACCACAGAGCCATCTCTCCAGCCCCCTTGAGGGAAATGTTTTGATATGACTTTCAATACTTGAACACATGGCATTTTAGTCTTGTTGTTTGTGTTGAGGAATAAAGCGTGAGTAGCAGCTGGGCCATCCAGGGCAGCCTAGCACTGTAGAAGTAGCAGCAGTCTTAAGAATGGGAAGGGGACAGTTCTGCTTCCTCAATTTCCATCCTTGGTCAAGAAAGTTACTCTTGGAACCTTACATTCTTCATTTCATCATAATATCCTTGATCTCCTGTTTCACAGTACTGTTTTGTGAACCAGATTAGATAATGTGTATCAGGACCCTTGAGCATCCATAGCACTTGGTGGAGCTGCCAGATACTGTGCTGTTGCAAACCCAGATTTCTAAGCAAAACTCCTTATAAAGGTGGGACACACACTTTCTAACATATAGGTGCTTTTTTTTTTTGCTGCATTTTTGGATACTTTTCTTGACATAGGCCTGCTTTAAAATTGATGTCATACAAGATTAGCTTTAAACTCATTAAATTAACATGTGAAGTGTTCATGATCTCTAAAATGAAGTTGTAACCACTGGTAACCAAGGTTTCCTTGGGTCCTGTCTAATCTTCTTCCATCATAGACTTTTCAAGACGTAGTACTCCCACTTAAGAGCTTGTGCCAAATGTGACCTGTGGTCTTTCTGCATATGAACTTTTACATAGTCACAGAAAGATTTTTAAAAAGATGTTACTTCGATCATTGACGTCCATATCATTTGAACAGACAGCTCTGTCTTCTACTCCCCCCTTAGAATTTGAAGCTCATGCATCTTCTTAATTATTTGGGAAGTTTACTGTGGAATTAGCTATCTGGGTTAATTTACCAGTAATTCCCTGGGAAGTCCCTTTAGCAGTTCTCAGAAGCTCTCAGATTGCCTTCTGTTGTCTTGTGGGAAATTGGGACTGCTACATCCCATAAGTCTGAAGGTTTAATTAGGAATCAGTATTCATTTCAGTGGTCTAAAACCTAAGGGGAAAAAAGGAACCTGGCTTTATTTAGCAAGTGTGTTTGTAGAGGGAATAATATGTAGTGAGTACTACAAAAATGACCAATTTCCAAAACATTTACAAAAGCTTTCAGGATCAGTGGGTTTTATGCCTGTGAGCCACTTGGATGAAGGTTTTCAGTCATGAGAGCACATGTGTTATAAATGTGTTGTGGAAGGGTTGAAGAGCACACTGATAACAACATGTAAATGATATAGTTACTTCCTTTATCACAGTTAGCTGCCTTGGAAAACCTCTTCCACCCTGTGTGAGGACAGAGAGATGTTCGTAAATTAGATTTCAGTGGCCCTGCCATACTTTCCCTTGCTTTCTGAGGACACCATTGGATGGCTTTCCCCTCCAAATGTCTGTTGAATAAACATGTACTACGTGCTTATGTGCCAAAGTCTGTGCAGGGCATAAGGAAGCCAGTGAGCAATGCCCACGCGACTTTACCTTTGCTGTCCCAAGTCCAGAAGAGAACACAGACATTTAGCAAAGAGCAATAGTTGCTATTTAATTGCCATCACTGTGTGTGCTATAGAGGGAAAACAGGGCACTCCAGGCACAGTATCTTTGGTGGCTGGTTAGAAGATTCCTTACTGAAGAAGAGATGTTTCTGAGATAGAGTAAATGAGTCTTACTATAGAGAAAAAAGATAGTTAGCTTCTTAATGTGACTTTTGTTAGAATCAGGAGCACCTTGTTTGTGATGATCTTTATTTATTTATTTTTTAAATTTAATTGAGACAGTCTCTTGTAGCCCAGGACATTTGAACTTACAACTTGTGGAATTACAAATGTGTGTCACTGTGCTTAGTTTTATGGGATGGTGGGGATTGAACCTAGGACTTCATGCGTGCTAGGCAAGCGCTCTACTAATTGAGTTACATTCACAGCCTCTATTTCTGATAGTCTTATGTATTTATTTTTTCAAGATGTACGTTTTTGGTTTTGTTTTGTTTTTCGAGACAAGGTTTCTCTTTGTAGTCCTGGCTGTCCTGGAACTCACTTTATAGAGTTCCAGGCTAGCTTTGAACTCAACAAAGATCCACCTGCTTCTGCCTTCTGACTTCTGGGATTAAAAATCTGCGCTACCACTGCTTGGCTATATATATTTTTTATTTGTGTGTATACATGTGTGAGTTCCATGCATGCAGTAGCCATGGAAGCTGAAAGATGGCATCGGATCCCCCCCTGGAACTGGAGTAACCAGTGGTTGTGAGCTGCTTTCTGCAAGAGCATTAATTGCTCTTGACTATCACTGGGCCATGTCTTTTCAGTCCCTTTTGATGGTCTTCATGTCAAAGTCATGGGTAAGAGCCTGAAGTACAGTGGTGGCATAACCCCTAGAGACTGGCCCGTGACTGAGTGGCCAGCAGAATGTTGAGTGCTGACCCCATTCCAGCTGCTGTGCCTGCTGATGTGCATCGCGGCACTGGAAGGTTCATGAATCATTTCATTAGTGATCATTCTGTTGTTTTCAAGTAGAGGCTGCTCTTGAAATTAGACTAATTAAGTAAATCCAGCGGTAGTGTTCTGTGCCTCCCATTGTGTTTATTAGTGTTTGTACCTTCACCTATGATTTGGCTTGTGGTCTTTCGATTAGTGAGGGTGGATAGGGGATGGTGAGTTCCAGAGCAGTTCCAGTGACCCCCGCAGCCTGTCTTCAAAGGTGTGTTCTTTCAAGTAGGAGATAGCAAAAATGCCTGGGGCTGCTGTGCCTGGGTGAGGTCGAAGAGCAGCTTGCAGTTGGTTCTCTCTTCCTACCATGTGGGCTCAGGGGTTGAATCAGGTTGTTAGGCTTGACAGTTAGCTAGGCCTTTACACTTAGCCACCCTGATGGTCCTTACAAACTTTAATGATCTTAATTCTAACATTGAAAATGAATGGGAACCTTAAAGCTAAATGACAAATGAACTAACTGGTTTGTATTAGTCCCTAAATTATCAGTCATCAATGATAAGATATATCATCTCATATAGTCACAGAGCTTATGAAAAGTAATGAAGTTTGAGATTCATTTGGACACACACTTTTAGAGCAAACTCCAGCTCTTAGAAGAGTCACCTGACTTCACCTATGTTGTTTGCCTCACTGTTAAGTGCTTGAGAAATCCAGAGCCTGAATATTTTCATCCGCCCTTCGTTGTGCAGATTATGTAAGACTTTAAGCATTTAAATCGGATTGCAAGTTGTTTTGTTCTTAAGACAGCGTTTATAACATTTCTACTGAAAACCTGAGGAGAGCGTTGGGTCTTTTGTGTTGCTCCCAGACCATGTCTACCCTGTTTGCTTACTGTGGTTTCATTTGATATGCTAACCTGAAATGTCATGCGCCTTTTATAGTTAATATGTTGAGAGTTTGAAGAGTAGACATGTACTTAATATGCAGTGTTGAAAACCAGATATGATAAAAGTATAAGCCAGGTCAAAGTATAGTTTACCTCAGTCCTATCATTATGCAATGAATTTTGGCTATTTCTGATGTGTCACTTCCCTGTGCCCTCTCACCCTTTATCCTTCACCAACTGTAAGTGTACGTATGGTTGTTTTTTTGTTTTGTTTTGTTTTTAAATTCACTTAACTATCTACTACTTTAACATGTGGCCCTATAGGTAATCCCCCTATACCTCCAACAGGAATCACTATGTAGACTTGCTGACCTGGAACTGACAGAGATCCCCCTGATTCTGCCTCCCAAGTACTAGAATTAAAGGCATTCACCACCCGTATAGGCATGCCCAGCCCATATAGGCAATCTTACCATTTTAGTTAAACCAATTTTGAACAGAATTGCTTACTTTTACAAGGCTAGAACCTTATTTTTCAGTATCTAAAGGAAGTTCTAGCCAGAGAGTGTGACTGCTGGGTGTGATTATCTGCTGAGGGAATGCACAAGTGCCCCTCACTCTTGTAGACACCCTGAGCCACATGGGGACTGCACTAAAGCGGGAAATAGCTTGGGGTTATAAAGCCTAGGGATAAAAGATTCCTAAGCGTGGATTAACAAGGCAAGATGGCAGAAGAGAGAAGCAGGTAAGAAGCTGTTGGAGCCAAATGACTAAGCCCTAGGAGCCCACCCTCTTCTCTTCCCTACTTCCTGTGTCCTACACTGAACACCCCAGAGTGAGATGCCTCCTCTTAACAGTTCACTTGAGAAGCTTATGGATGAATCATATCATATGTGATCTTTTCTTCTGTAGAAACATTGTCTTGAAGTGGCAATTTCAAGGGGGAACAAAGCACCAAGTTTGGGAATTTACTTGTCAGCCAGTTGGCCCTGGGATGTATCTGTTTCTGTGCTCACTGTTTTTTATTTTGGTTCTTTACAGCTCTGGTACTTTTTTTTTTTTTTTGTCTTATTTGTGGAGTTAGGCCTGGATATAGTTTACTGGTGAGGTGGTCTATAGGGGAGACTTCAGATTAATCTTTCAGTTGTCCAAGTAGTATGTCTGCTAGAGGTGAGCATCCTTACACTGATTCATTTCACAGTTTACAGAAATTCATCTCAGTGTTTTCTTAGGTATTAAGTGTTGAATTTTAATCAGAATTATAAAACGCTTAATACTCTGGTAGGCCTTGTGCCCCGTTGCAGTATTTTCAAAAGTTTGCCCCAATAATGCAAATTAATTGGGATGCGGATAAGTATAATAGAATAGGATTTTGTGGTCAACTAAGCTTTGGGAATGCTTGATGAAAGAATTTCCTTAAATACTCCAAAGCCTTTAATGTGCTTTTATGCAATGTGATTCTCCAGAGGAAAAGGATATTTAGAAATTTCCTAAACCAAGCTAACTAGAAACCAGCTTAAGAGAGGACTGGCATGCCAAAGAATCTGCTTTGTAAAGTGCTTCTGTGGTCACAGCCTCCTCATTTTTTTTTTGATAAGATTTAAAATATATGTATGAGTATTTTTCCTGAAATTATGTATGTGTGTCACTTGTGAACAGTGCCCACAGCGGCCAGAAGAGGGCATTGGATCCTCTGGAACTGGAGTTACAGGTGAACTCTGCCTACCAAACGAGTACTGGGAACTGAACCCAGATCCTTTGTAAGAGCATTAAGTACTTTTAACCCCTGAGCTATCTTTACACCCGCAGCCATTCCCTAATTTTACAAAGTAAGTTAAGGGCTAGATCCAGCAGTTTCTATGGAGGTTTTGTATTGTCTAGGGAGCACACCAAATTCATTGTAGGAAGCCGCCCTTAGTGATTTTTTTGTGAAGTGAAGAGAAAGGGCCAGACTTTGGGGTGGGGAGGGGGGAAATGATATGTTATTCCACCAGTGAAGAGGGAGGAAATTTTGTAAAGGTGTACAGACTGTGTGTATCAGGCTGTCTTCTGGAAACAAGCATGACCCCTCTGAGAATTGATGGCAGAGAGTAAAAAGAAGGGAAAATGATAGCAGATGGGGGGCTTCCAGAGTGGCCAGAAGGGTTACTTTCCTAAGTGATCTCAGAGCAGCAGAAGAGTAGGAGTTGGAATGTGGAATGTGACCTCAAAGGCTCATGTGTTCAGACACTTGATCCTCCTGGTGGTGCTGTTTTGGGAGGTCGTACAACCTTAAGAGGCCTGGGTGGTGAGTATAGATCACTATAGAGGTCTGGATATAGCCAGTAGCCCCATGCTCCCTCTGCCAGAGCTGGAGGCCACTTCCTCTCTCTTGCCTTGCCTTCCACACCAGAGTGGACTATCCCCCTGAACTAAGGGCCAGAAAATATCATTCTCCCTTCACTTCCCGTCAAGAATGTAGTCACTGGGACAAGGAAGAATCTTATATAGGGATCATCAATTTGGCAGCGAGGACAAGGAGAGCAGACAGACCTTTGAACAACCAAAGGTTACCACACACTCCAGTTAAGCACTGGGGTATGTATATGATTACTCAAGACCTTAGACTTGGTAGCAATAGGCAAGCCTACTGATAACAGCATGAACTATTAAACGGCTGCAGTGTTCTTCACTATTGTAGTCTCTGCGTTGCTTTGACCTTGGAGGTAGTCTGTGGCATGTCTAACTTTTTGATGTTGTGGCATGATTTTGTCATCTTTAAAGTTCACGTTTGAGACCCGCATGATTAAGTTAACAGGAAAAAAAAATCCACATCAAAGAATCTCTTGTTTTAAGTAAGTTTACAAATTTGTTTTGGGTTGAATTCATAGCTATCATGGGGTGCATGCAGCCTGGGGACCGACCGCAGACTGGACACACCTGGACCTACATGCGGCATAGATACCTACATGCGGCATAGATAACCACTTTAATTTCCTTCAAGAGTCATCTTTTCTCTATAATTGACAAGAACTAAGCTTGAGGTTCAGGTTTCCCCCCACCATCTGGCAGTAGTGCTGAGTGGGTAACTGAAAGAGAAGAAGGCAAGTAGATTGACCTCAGTAGAAAGCCATCAAATGTTCAGATTTACTGTAAGATGAACGCATACTGACCTGGGGAGTTAAAGCAGTTGTTTATTGGTCTCATGATTAAATTGTTCAGTTAATGATCATAGTGTGATTCAGCTAGTGAAGATACAAAAGCCTGTTGATTTATCCCCAAGACAGCTACAAAATCATTTAAACAGTGATCTGGTCTGAGAGAAATGATAAAAACTCACCTAAGAAGTCTGGAGGAAGGACAGACTTTGTATATTCTGCTTGTATACACTTAGGCCTTGAGCCTCAGTTTCTACTGAATGTGGGGGTAGCAATACAGGTCACAGAGTTCTGGGAAAGATGAGAAGTGACATCCTGAAAGCACCTGAAGCACTCTGTGACACTGACATCAGCTCGTGCAGGAAGTTCTGCAGAGAAGAGTCATCACCCCCAGACCAGAGTCAGACAGCGTCCCTGAGGGAATTTTAGTGTCATCACCCCCCGACCAGAGTCAGACAGCGTCCCTGAGGGAGTTTT
>CAJQZJ010004888.1:6511422-6530595 GCA_907164525.1 Lophiomys imhausi
CCTGAGGGAGTTTTAGCGTCATCACCCCCCGACCAGAGTCAGACAGCATCCCTGAGGGAATTTTAGCTTACCTGGGGAGACTGGAGTGGGCAATGGGAGGCTGTTCTCCTTCCCCTTTCTGTGGAAGGGATTTGTCCAGAGATTGGAGTGGAGAGCTGGCTGTGGTAAAACTTAGCATTCTTGTCGGTGTTGAAGGACCGGGTGGCAACCAGGGCCAATGAGCCGCAAGTGCACCTGGCTGGTTGCTGTTGAAGTCGCCTGACAGTAACTGCACTTATTTTTGTCCATAGCAGCCGGGTAAGCTAGTGTACAGTGATGGAGGTTGTTCTAAGATAAGCACCAAATAATTAAGTAAACGTGATTACTAGTTCAAGTGCGGTGTTTTCTTAGGTATTTTACATAAGTACCAGAAATGGAACCCTAAATATGTTTCTTTGTGAATTATCCTGGTTATTGAGCTGTGTGTCCCATCTTTAAATTTTACTTTGTTCATGATATCCCACTGAAAAACTATATCAACAGTTTTTTTGGTAGTGGTAGTGTATTGGCTAGAAAAATGTGTAGGATTTATGGACTTATTTATTCTTTATGTAAACATTTACTTATGAATCATATGTCAGTTGTATTTCAGATAGCTCTAGAAGCCATTAACAAGCAAGAGGAAAATAGGAAGAGTATAGGATGTAACGATCCCAGCCCTGCTGAGTTCGTAGTTACCATGGTAGCACAAAACTTGCTTTGTGAAGTAGTGCTCAGCAAACTCACAGCAAGTCCAGAGACGGCTGCCCTCAACACGGAGCTTCTGGCAAAGGGAGCACTTTCCTTCTTTTGTTTCATGATGATTTAAGCATTAGGTATTTTTGTATTTCATTTCTTTGTCAGGTAGAGTAAACCAGTCAGTTATGAATGGTTTTAGAAAATATTTATCTCCTCCTTTCTTTTCATCTTAAAATAATCACTTAATTGTGTTTGATAAGAAAATGCTTGTTAGAAAGGCCTGATCCTTGCTGTTGCTATTGGAAACAGTAACCAGAAATAGTTAGATGTGGCTACACACACAAATGATTCCCAGACATCCGGACACACTTGCTTTTTACCTTCCTCTCAACTGACACCTGTAAGATCTCACATGCTTTCAAGCCTGCCTTCCAGTCAATTCCTCAATCACTTTTGGTTTTTGGAATGTTGTTGATACTGAGAAGCAAGTGCAGTTCACCTTATGAGTCATGTGTCACTCTAAGGTTGAGTTTAGCCCTTGATGAGAAACAGAAGCCTAAGATGTCCCATAAAATGCTAAACTGGGCCTGAGAGCGGACTGAATACTAAGTGTGCTCAAAGAATCCTCCTCTTAACAAAATCAGAAAATGAATTGGATATGTAAGGTGTAATTAAACCATGTTTTTTAAAATGCCAAAGACATCATCTTCTTGGCAACAACTCTTGAGATACTACGTGGAACACCTATAAATAATATAGCATATAATATGACATGTGAAATTAGAACATATTTATATGTTATACCGTGTTTTCTTCAACAGCAGTAAAATTGCTTATTCAGAACATGAAATTAAAGTGCTTTCTTTTCCAATGTACTGTGTCACACACCATGCTGTTATGGTAGGAAGATCGTGATCTTAATGATCAATGTAATGTGTGACCTTCAGCAAGTTTCTTAGACTTTATGCTCATTTGCAAACTCAGCTTAGTAATACCCGCCCTCATCTATCTGATAGTGGTATCGTGATTTTTAAAATGAGATAACGTGTGAAAGTCCTTAGAGGTGAAAGTGTATCTGACTGTTCTGACTTGTTGGCTTTCACCCCACCCCCATTTGCTTTCCTCCTCCTCCTCCTTTTTTTTTTTTTTTTTTTTTTTAGCACAGAGCAGCATGCATGCTAGCAAACACTTTCTGAGCTTTAACCCCAGTCCTTAACTTCCTTCTCTTGCTGAAAAAATTCCTACTGTGTGAGCTTTGGGGCTGGAGCGGTGACTCAGGTTAAGAGGTCTCTTCCAGAAGACCAGGGTTTGGGTCCAGGCATCCACTCTGGATAGCTCACAACTTCCTAGAACTTCAGGAATCTGATGCCTTCCCTTGGCCTCCTTAGGCTTCTACGGCATATGTGCACACATACATATAAATAAAAATCTTAAAAAAACATTAGTGAGCTTTTCCCCTCTAAGCCACCTAAGCCTGAGTAAGTAGCAATAGATCATTTTTCCTCATATTTGTTTTCCTGCCTCACAGCTTAAGCTGAAAGGAAGAAATGTGGAAGACCCACATTTTTTGCCTTCATTGCTGTTGTCTCTTTGGTAAAGGCTTATTTCTGTCCACTTGCCTGCCATGAGAAGCTTTGGGAGAATCTCATCTAACAGTTAACAAGTGACTAACACCGAGCGGCTTGCTTAGTCACTGAGTCACTTTGTTGTGAAATTCTTGAAGTGAATGTCTCTGCGTGACAAGGAGAAATAGTGATTAAGTTAAAACAATTTATATTCTCTGATCAGATGGAATTAGTGGCTAGCTCATTGTTCAACAATAATGGAGCTAGTGAAAATTCATAAAACCATATATAATTAGTCTAAAATAAATTCTGAATAAACCACAAATCAGTCACCTTTCTGTTTCTTGCTCTGTTTGCTATTTGCTATCTGACTGATAAGGGAGATTGGGCTGTGAAATAAAACTCTAGTTTCATATCCTAGCCCTAGAGTTTCATATCCTAGCCCTGCCAGTCTCAGCAACTTCTGCACTTTGGTCTCCTCATTTCTAAGATGGGACAGTAGTAATATTTGTCCTATATACAATTGAGTGAGCAATTGCACATAAGGCAAAAAGTAGGCAGAGATATATTTCAACACAACCCCATCCCCATAATCCCCACACTGCCAAAAACAAATAAAAGTGATTATGTAGCTATTGGAGACTAATTTGTGTATGTAAATGGGCTCGGAGCTGAAGAGTCAGAGGGACTTTCTGATTCTTTTCCAGAAGAGAGGGATGGAGTTTCTGAGATCTTAGAACTGGGAAGAGAAAGACACATCCCAGTGTTTGGATTTTTAAATGAATCATGGAGCACAATTTCTCACAGAAATAAATTTAGTAGCTGAGTTTCCAAACTAATCACTTAGGAAACATTTAAGCCTAAGTAGTTTATTTTGGTCCAGTTAGCTTTAAGCAGTGGAAAAGCCCATTGGCTATGGGCACCAGTTTGTGTGATGATTTGGAGGACTTAGCTGAGATCCAGGTGAAGATATTGAAGTCACTCCTCTTTGGTTTTCCATGCTTACCTACTGTTTGCCCAAGGCTTGCTCAGGCTAGATTTGTAAGTAAATAACCAGCTCAAACTTCAGCGGGCTGCTCCATGAGTAAGAGGCTGAAACCAGATTTCTTTACCAGGAGTGAGACGCCCTTTTGGTTCTCCGACCTCCTTCTTAATGAGCCTGGTAACCTTATGCAGCTAGACAAAGTAGGCGCTATTAACTCTGCACCTCAGCAAGGTCAGCGAACTTACCTGGGTCGAGGAGTGGCACAAAGGCTCCACTTTTCTCCTGTAGACTATTCAAGGCCTTTTCATGACGTTTCTGTATTCAAGATGGTGTAGTTTGTTAAATTCACTTAGGATGTAGCTGTCAGCTGAGAGAGAAGAATTTTTGTTTCATCTTAGTTATAAAGTGTATTTAGAATCTTGCCTATATCTTATAAATCTATCAAAAGTAAAGGTTTGAGAAATTTAATCTACACAAAAAGCGGCCCTCCACACTGATCTGTCGTCTCTAAAGGAGAGGTCTCATCAGAGTTATCTGTTTGAGGAAAAGAGTATTGTTATACATATGAAACTTTTATACTAAAATCAATTAAAACATTTATAACTGACTCTTCTTAAACCACTTATGTTTTATTTTGAAAATGTCAGTGATGTGAGTATAAAGGAATTTTGGGGATTTAAAGTAAAATAAAATTGATGCCAACTTTCTCTACTCTGTGAGATGCTTTATGTTTGAGTTTATTAAAGCATTCAGTCCTTTTCATAGTAACAGGGAGCCTGGCTGACAGTCCTCTAGTACGTGCCATACAGTATTGGATTTTGTTAACTGGGGTTGAAGTTATTTTCCCCTTTTGGTACTGGGGATTGAACCCAGGGCCTCACACATGCTAAGCATGCGCTCTGTCCTGGAGCTGTACCCTCACTTCCTGCACTTCTTCCTTGTCGTGTTAGCCTGGAGACTTGTCCCTGATCTGTGTGAGAAGCAGTAGGGTCAGAGTCCGTCCTTGGGAGAGGGTGCTGATGCTGTCTGTGTGACGTTATGTGCAACGTGTGGAGAGTGTGTTAGACTGCCTGGGAGCAAGAACACTGAACCGAAGGCTGGAGAATGACCCTTATCGCTCTTCTCCACTACCTGACCATGTGACATCAGTCAGTGATGCGACCTCACAAACATTCTGCTTTTCTTTATTTGTAAGGAGGATAATGACGCCTCATAAGGTGGCTTCAAGAGTTAGGTGAGGATCATGGACTTCAATGTTTTGTGCGTAGTAGACATCAAGAAGACAATAATTGTCTCTTTTAATCTCTGAACCTAAGGATTTTGTGAAACAAATTTAAAAAATGGAAGAAATAAAAGGCTGGCTTGGGAACTTTATAATATCAGGTGACCACTGACTTGAACCCTTCTGGACTAAAATAAACAAGGGCAGATTGGTTCTAGCTAGAGGAGCTTGAAAATGAGGATGAGGATGGTGATGGCGATGATAATGGTAATTATGGAGCCTTGACTGGACTAGAGCTGGAGTCTGCCCATGAGCTCACAGAGATCTGTCTGTTTCTGCCTCCTGAGTGCTGGTGTGTGTGGGTGACCACAAGTCTGGAAATTAGTGGTTTAACAAGGTCGTCTTACAGTACATTAGGATATATGCTGAATGTTCTTCTCTGAAATGCTTGAGAGAACTGTTTCAGGCTTCAGAATGTTTTGGATTTGACGTATTTGCATACATAGTGAGGCATTTCAGGAATGGGACCCAGGTCTGGACATAAAATTCGTTTATATTTCATATAGACTTATATACAGGCTGAAGATGTCATGTATTATTTTAATAAAATTTCTTGTGTGCCTGCATTTGACTTTGACCTGCTGTATAAAGTTGGTTGTGGAATTTCCTACTATGGCATCATATTGCTGCTCAAAAGATTCACGTTTGGGAGCATTTGAAAACTGAATTTCCAGAATAGGATGCTCTACTGTAATATTTTATTTTCTGTTTTGGTGGCCACTCTGTATTCCCAGCTTATCAGCTATCAGGTGTTTGCTTCAGAGGTGTTATTTAATTTCTCTAAGTGATGAGAAACAAAGGGCTTGTGTCATCCTGAAAGGGACTCCATAGGCAGTGAAGCATCTAAACTTCGGGCTTTGCTTTATTGTTTTAATTTTCCCATAGTACAGCTGGTCTGTATCCCTGATAGGGGAGGCTTACAAAGCAAAAGGCAATTTGATAGATGTGCTAGTGGGAGGCAAGGAAAGAGTTCATTGTGTGGAAGGCACCGCCAGAGAGCTGCTCTGCTGGAGAGAATGGAACATGTGACGGACATGTTCCGTCACAGTACAGAACTCTGGGAGCTCTAGTCATCGTCCCGATGGCACCGTTGCTGTGTAGAAAGGAGAGGTGCGCTCTGCTACTCTCGCTCGCATGTCTCTGGCCCTGGGCTGTGTGAGGCCTGAGATACAGACCAGACTGAAATCAGGCTTAAGGATTAGGAATTGTGGGTCACTGTGGACGATAATTTATAGATTCAAGGAAAATTGTTAAATCACCTGATAGAGAAATTTCTCTGTCTTTTTAGTTATTCTAGTCTACTAAGTAGGTCCACCTTAGCAACAACAGGAAAAAGAAAACAGCATTTCCTCCTCTTTTAGGTCATAATAGAAATGGTGTTAGTTCTTTTGGTGAAGACCTCTGACTTGTGGGGCTGTGGCTGAGATCCAAGTGACAGAGCGAGATGATCCCATGAGTACTCCCCAGACTGGGCCTCCTGTGATAATACTCAGAGGGAATAGGCTTTCTTGAGATTCAGCACTGGTCCTTTCTTCTTCCAAGTTTCTGCTTCCTCAGTGACAGAGCACAAAATGTGTATCCCTAGCCCACTGCCTCACCCCATGCCCTTCCACGCACACTCTTAATGTTCTCCCGTGCCCCAGTGCACACTCTGGCATCTCTTGTTCCATGCTCCTCCATGCATGCACTCTGATGACTTTTACCCCACAGCCCCCATTCTCCCTGTGCCTACTCTGGCATCTCCCATCCCACACCCCTCCGTGCACACTCTGACACAGACTGGAGCAAGACATACTTATTTGTTTGGGTTTTGTTTTGTTTTTGAGGTAGGGTTTTGTCACATAGTCCAGACTGGCCTGGACCTCACTGTACAGCCGGAAGGACCAGTGCTGAATCTCAAGAAAGCCTATTCTTTCTGAATATTATCATAGGAAGCCCAGTTCAGAACGTGCCTCAGTCCAGGACCACCAGCCCAGGGATGGCTCCACCCAAGTGGGCTATAATAAGGAAGCAGGCTGAGCAAGCCAGTAAGCAGCACCGCTCCTGTATCAGCGTCTGCTTTCAGGTTCCTGGCCTGCTTGGGTTTGTGTCCTGACTTCCTTTGATAAGAAAAGCAATATGGAAGTCAAATAAACTCTTTCCTTCCCTTCTTGCTTTTCAGTCTGGCGTTTCATTGCAACAATAGAAAGCCCAACTAGGACAGTCTATCTTAAAAAAAATAATGCTCTAAAAGAAATTATTCTAAGGGGTTAGGAAAAGATTGGATATGAAAAAGTAGAATGCTCTTATTTCCTTTGCAGGAATTACCAGTTGTTTCTCTCTCTGTTGTGACCGTCTGTGACAGGAGGCAGCTGAGGGGGGAGGCCGACCATGACTCACAGTTGAAGAAGGGATGTACTCTGCCTGTTGAGGAAGACATGGCAGCAAGAATGTGAGGTGGGAGGCAGAGAGCAGACAGGAAGTGAGGCCAGGCTACTAAAGCCAAGGCCTGCCCTCTGCGGCCCATTTCCCCAAGGCCCCTCCTCCCAGCAGCCCCACTCGGTGGGGACCAAGTTTTCATACATACAACATGAGCCTATCGCAACATTTCATATTCAGACCCCAACAGAAACGTACTCATTTCTTTTATTTGAGGAAATGTGGTGCTTTCTACAATAGAAATGGAAACACTGGCTAACATTTTCCAGCACGCTTTAGTATCCTTGAGGAGCTGAGAACAAGAAACTTCAGGAAGGACTTGGGTCCATGATAGAAATGTGTAGGCTGAGTGCCACCTTAGGAAATACCTACTGAAACTAAGCTGAAAGTCTGTGTGGCCGTTCAAAGGTCTCCTCAGTCATGAAGCTAGACTATTCCATTTAATAAGCAGTACCTGGCTTATCACTTTAAAAGACTTAGAAGAATTTTTGAAGTCATTGATTGATGAGTCTAACTTGTATGTCACATTTTTTTTTTTTTCTGAATAGCTTGTGGGTTGAAACTGCCCCTTAAGATATCTACATCTGAAGTTTGTGGTAGCAGTGGAAACCAGTGGCAGAAATACAGTTCTCTGTGTAAATGCTGAGGTATGCCTGAGTAAATTCCCTTGGCAGACTCCCATGACTTTCTGCAGTTCAGGCTGCACTCAGAGGATGGGAGGAAGGAGAGGAACAAGGAAGGACTGGTTCTTTGCTCCCAGCGGCTCCACTTCAGTGTTCCCACCACATTCTGTGGATATTTGTCTCAGTTCTCTTGAGGTGCTCTCACAAAGTGCCATAAGCAGAAATGTGCTCCACAGTTTTAGAGTCTCAGAGACTAAGCTCAGGACACCAGCAGTTCAGGGTCTGATGAGAACCCACTCTGTTCAGGCTCCTAAGGGCTCCAGGATCCTTTTACAAGGCCACAAATGTGACGATGCATCTGTGTTCTGCCTTCATTACCAGTGGCACCTTCCAGAGGTGGTGGATGGAATATCAGCACACATCTGCAAAAGTCCAGAATTTGGCAACAGAATTCTGTTCTCAGTATTCCTTCTTAGTTTCTTATATTTCACACTGTGCATATTTCCCAAGGATGATGTCTTGCTCATAACTAACATTTCTATCTTTACGCTGCTGAATTCCCCATCCCAATCTCTACTCCAGATCTCTTGTATGAGAACCGTATACATGAAGTCACTGATATAATTGACATTTTCTATTTCATTGAGCCAGACTTCTTAATGTCAGCATTCTAGACTAACACTTTCCCCTTAACTTTTTTTTTGGGGGGATGGGGATTGAATAACTTACAGTAGCACCCTCTAGTCAGTAAGTATCTCTCACATCAGAAATCTCATGCTTTATTCCTTTTAGATCCTCTTACCTCACTTTCCCTCTCCTGAGTCCTAAGCTGGTTCACCCACTTCCGCCCTTGTTTTCACAGTTGTACATCTCCCAGGGTAAGTTTGTTTTCTCTAGAAGCCCACGTTCTTTGGACATTCCATTTTCTGTCCTTCTAGGCCAGTTCTTGAGATGCACTCACTCTGTTGGCACCAGCAAGTACCTCTTTGGAGTGTTCTTTCTCTTTCAGATTCTTCTTTCTCATTCTTCCTGTTGAGTTTGGTGGTTTTTGGCAGACCTCCCTGAGGTCATCTGATCTCTCTGGACCAAAGGCATATTTCCCTGTATGCTTACCTAACATTGTTTCATCATTTGTAGCTGAAACCTAGAACTTTCTTCAAAACTACTTCTTAGATGTATAGCTCTCTTCTTTTCATTTCCACTTTATTGGGCATAGAATTTTCCAGAGCTAAATTTAGGTATTTTGCATCTGAATTCTATTTCTCAGACTTTCACATCAATTTAATCAAGCAAAACACCAGAGTTGTCCAGTTTCACAGCCCATACCTAGACCATCAACAAAATAATTTCGGCCTTTCCTCAAGAAATAGTTATTTCTACTTTTCAAATACATAATTGAGATCTGACAGCCTCTTACTGTTGCCACCCTAAACCATGCCATTATCACCTACAACTGTAGCTGCCTACTAACTGGCTTTTTTCTGCTACCTTTCTCCTAAACTGATCACCAGAGTGCAAAGCAGATCTGCTCACTCCTCTGCTCCTTAGTAAAGGCTGATGTGTGCCATCATCTGCTGGACTCCACACTCTGACCTCATATTCTGTCCCTCTGTAACCCCTCGGACTCCAGGCTCATCCCCCTACTGTCTTTAGATCCCTGCTGAGCATTATATTGAAGCCATCTTTGGCCATCTGTCACAAAAGAGCTTACCTACCCCTATCTTATTTGGTGCATTATTTTCCCACTCAACCAGAGTATAAACTCCACCAGGGCAGGAACTTGGTCTCTCCATTGTATCCTCAGTATATCTTGAGCAGGTGTGGTCTCTACTAGGCTCTCGGGACATAGTTGGTAAAGTCCACAGTGGAAGTTAATTTCTAATCATAGTGATTTAGCATGCCTACCAAAATAAGGACCACCAACAGCACTGAGCTCTTTGGGTACTGGCAGTTAACTTACCCCTTAGTCTTGGCTTCCTGTCCTGAACTAGGTGCTGTTTTAGTGTTTACTTATCCTCCTGTTTGTTTTGGGAGTGTTAAATGGGACAATCACTGTGAAGTGCCTGCATATCTCAGTACAATACTGATTTTTAAAATTTTTAAAAGCCGGAACCACGTGGACAAAGCTGCCAAGTTCTGCCACTTGCTGAGGCTGGAACATAGGCCACCCTTCATTCAAATACATCTTCACCAGCTTTCTGTTTTCCATAGTTCCTTCATTATCTAAGCTTGACTATTCTGGAACTTGCTCTATAGACCAGGTTGGCCTCAAACTTAGCAATCCCCTGCCTCTGCCTCCCTAGTTCTGGGATTAAAGGTGTGTACTACCACACCTGACCTGAAGCTTTTCTTTAAATTTGGAAGCTTAGCTGGGTGGAATCTTGCCCACTCCCTTTATTCCATTTAACATCAGGATTTTCTTTGATCTGTTTATCCCCTTGAACACAGAAGTTAGCTCCATTCCACTCTCTGGCGCCCCCTTTCTCCTCAAGCTGTACATTTCGTATTTTTACCTGCTCAGCTTACTCCTTTCATTAGAGATCTGCATAAGAGTGAGTATTAGTAACCACATGACAGGGCCAGTACTGGGGTGTTTTGAAATTTCCTCTGCCAGAGCAATTAATCCTAAGCTCTTCAATTTAGCCTCCGGAGACTTTTTAGACAAGGGCAGAAAGCAGCCACATTCTTCACCAAAATATCGTAAGAACAGTTTCTAGACCACATACTAATATTTTTCTCCTCTGAGCCAAGCCCCCACAGTTCAGATCACCTTCAGCACTACTGTCTTCCATGTTCTTAGTACTATGGCCTACTAAGCCCCACTTAAAGCATTCAACTGATTTCCTAATGCAAAGTCCCAAAGTGCACATTTCTCCAAACAAAAGCACAGTCACAGCAGTACTCCAGTCCCTAATAGCAACTTCTGCCTTAGTTAGAGTTTTATTGCTGTGAAGAGGCACCATGACAACTACAACTCTTAGAAAACATTTAATTGGGGCTGGCTTAGTTTCAGAGGTTTAGTCAGTTATCATCATGGCAGGAAGCATGGCAGCGTGCAGGCAGTCATGGTGGTGGAGAGGTAGCTGAAAGTTCTACATCTTGATCTGCAGGCAGCGGGAAAAGTGACACACTTCTTCCAGCAACACCACACCTACTCCTAGAAGGTCACAACTACTAATATTGCCATTCCCAATGGACCTATGGAGGCCATTTTTATTCAAACTACCAGAACTGCTTTTCTTTCTCAAAGATTGGAGTGCCACAATCAAGGGCCAGAGTGAAATCTGTATTTTTTTGCTGCAAAGAATTTATGGTTGTTCCTAAGTGAAGTATCACTACCAAGATAAGAAATTCCCCAAACCTAAAAATGCTCAGGAATTCCAGGTGAGTTCAGTTGCTCACCCTCTGGATGTCTATACTTTTCTTTGAGGCTGAAATTTGCAGGAACAGTAGCAACAGCAGCAGTAGAAAATGTTTCCTCTTAACACAGATCAGTCTTCTTTCATGAAAAGGTCTGCTCTGCTCTCTCCTCAATCAGGGGAAAATAAATTGTCAACTTCTTTTTTCAGTCCCAAATTGGATACTTGGGCTGTAATTCCTCTGTTCACATCCCCTGGGTACTCAGTAACTACTGAACTATCAACTTATTTTATAAACTATTAGGAGAAAAGGAGAGTGCGAAAACATAAGAGATTAGTTAAAAACATAATATCTATACATCAAAAAAGGAGGAAATGTGAATAGAGCCGGCCCTGGGGGCATTTGCCTATAATCTCAGGGTTCCAGATGCTGAGGCAAGACTGACACAAGTTTGAGTGAGACTAGGCTATTAGGAAAAATGTACCCCTATACACCCACACGTATCTATCTTAGCTTTTGCCCTTGACCCTGACCCACAGTTAGCCCCCCACCCCGTCACTCTTTGCTCTTTCCCTGTTCTTTTAGCCTCTGCCATCTCTCAGCTGATGACACTTTGGTTTCCACACATGAAGGCCTGGGGTTCTGGTCGCTGTGCCTGTGTGTAGTGGTTTCTGTCATCCTTTATCTTTTACCACTAGAGATATACCAGAGTCACACCTGTTTTTTCTTACTCTTTAATAACAATCCTGATTGCCCTCAACAATCACAATTCATTCCCTCAACCAATTTTTAGCCGTCCTTTTTTCTGTCTGTGCCGTGAGGTGCTCAGAATTACTGGTCTTCTATTTGAACTTCTAAATCAGTAGAGGCATTGTTGAGTTCTTGGACAATCATTCTTGGGTTCTGAGACTGTCCAACCAGTAGAACCAGAGTTGCCATAAAGTAGGGTGGGGTGGGGTGTAAGCTGGCCATCAATTGTTACAGAGGGGAAGAGTTGTGAAACTAGTTATGTTTCCCCCAGCCTGTCCACTCTGGCTCTAGGTGAAACAATATCTGTTATTCTCTGGTTTTCAGTATCAACAGAATACCACCTTTCCTAATCTCATGAGATGCTAGAACTGAGTCTTTCAGAGATGACTTCAGTATCTCTTTCTGAATGATAAGACACATGGTAAGGACCATAAGTCCTAATGGTTGCTTCACTGTAAGTTCTCCAATGATCTATCATGGCAACTAATAAGGCATTGGCTCAGTCCTTGGATATAGAGACATGTCGATTGGCAAAGACAGCTCCAGGTCAGAGTGTCTTTTCACGTGAAAACTTACACATGGCCATGAGTAGTTTGGATATTTGCCTGGAGCCCTTCATGTCTTCACAGTATTGATGGTGTGAAAGGGAGGCTTGACTGAGTTGGTCCTTTCTGTCACTGCCCTACTTTGACCTTGTGCAAGATGTTTAACTACCGTGAGCTGTCTACTCCTTGTGCCTGTGAAATTGAGATAAAGGTGGGTTGTTTTTTTTTTTTTTAACTTGAGGCTTTGAGCTACTTAGAGCTAAAAATGTAGATGTTCATTAGCCTCAGTGCTCGTCCCATCTTGCCGTTGGTATGGACTTTGTTAGACTGAGCACTTAAACATATTGTCTGAAATGGTGCCCTCAATATTTATTTCATTAGATACTTCCCTCAGATAAGCTTTCCTTCAAATGCTTACCATAGTGTGTCATAATCTCTTTGACTAGTTAAAGAATACTTGTTTCCCCCACTAGATCTCAAACCCCAGGATAGAAGCAGAGATCAATTAATTTGTAAATCCATATATCTTCCAATACCTAGTACAGGGTCATATGTGACAGATTTTTCAGTAAATTAGTGAGTGGATAAATACATGAATAAACAAATCATATATATTTCTTTAAATGTGAAGAATTCCTCCAAAACAAACAAAGGTGCAAATCTTGAGAGAGGTGAGATCAGCATTTCCATTGTTCTCTCAGGGAAATGAGAATCCTCAAGCTGTGTTCTGAGTATACCAGTTGTCCCTGTTGGTCCCATTCTTAGAGTGGGCACAGTGCTGTGATTTTCAGCAGCATGACTGCTTTTATGTACTTAGTAACAGATGCCTGAAGGTGGCAAGCTGCCTCATCTGACTGCCATCTTTTGGGTGGATTTGAACGGGACTGATCATTAGAACCAGGTCACTAGCATACATATCTATTTGATCTTACTTTTTTCAATTATTTATCGAAGCAGCTTGAAAGAAGAAAGGTGTTCCATGTCTGATTGGAACTGCCCAGTGGTGGTGTAACAACACCTTGGCAAACTATAAAGTCCACTTGATGTGTCATAATGAACCACAAGCAAGTATTTTCTCTCTAGTGTTTAGTTAGAAGTCAGACTCTTGCTAAATAATGATACTAGGAAACATACCAAACTACAAATAATTTGGCCCTGTAGAGGTTAGTGTAAATTGTACAATAGCAAAAGAAAGCTGGCATGAGATGAAGGGAACAGTCTGTACTGGGCATCATTAAACATGTATGAATATTTCTTAAGCATGGAAAGAATAAAGTAAAATATAGAAAACATAGGGTGTCTCATATATATATATATATATATATATATATATATATGCAAAAGGGTGTCCACAGCGAATGCGTAGTGATTCTCTGTTGAGACATACCTTTTAATAAAATTTTCACCAAGTCCTTTTGCTACATATAGGTGGAGACAGTGTTGACCTATATTAATGTACCCTGTGTATGACGAGTTGGATAAGTGTGGGCCAGCATCCATAAATGCTTCAGTGCTTAGCATAATGCCTAACGTTCAGTTGGAACTCAGTAAATATTTGTTGAGTAAGTATTCTGAGAACAATGGAGCCAATTCAGTTCTCTGTAGGTTTCTAGCATGAACCAGGTCCCAGAGTGTTGGATCCAGCTGACCACAAATTAGAAATTACAATATCGAATCTTCTTACTAAGCAAAATAAAAGCAAATTTTGTTTGGCTAATGTGTTCGTGGTGAGCTTCTAAGGGAAGGCTGGAAAGGATTGAATATTTGTGACTTGGAAGCCAGACTTCTAAGTGGTCGATTGAAAGTCAGTCAATCTATCTGAGACTCTCGGTTCAGTTATTGATGACTAATTTGCTGATATAATGACTAATTTTATACTAGATTCTCACATGATTCAAGAAGTGTGTGAATGACTCACCCTATTAATACCTTATACTCCTGTGATCTCCCCTCCCAGTGCATGATGCCTGTAAGGCAGTAATGGGAATTGCAGGAGGAGGAGGAGGAGATCTTGACTTTGCCCTGTGGCAATAAAGTGACACACTTTTGAGTAATTACATATGCATACAATATTTTGCAGAAGAAACAAGGTATATTATCGTCTTAAAACTAAAATTTGTATTTGAGCATTGTGAAAGTGGTACTCAGTTTCCATAGGGGTTACAACTGAGTTCCACCTTTTGTTTCTACTAGTATTCTCTACTATCACCACCAAAATAAAAATAAAAACAAAACAAAACCACCCTGGCTTTTCTTCAGAGGAAGGACTTTCCAGCAGAATAATTAAGTCAGCTCATAGTACCTGTCCCTTGCTGACACAGAGGAAGTGCTGCAGTCACAAGCAGCCAGGATTGGGTGCTTGTTAAAGTGTAGCTAAGGGCCAGAGACATGGCTCAGCAGGTAAGGGTTTGCCACCAAGCCTGACAACCTGAGTTCAATCCCCCAGACCCCCATGGTGGAAGGAAAGAAGCAGCACCCAAAAGATGTCCTCTGGCCTCTCTACATGTTCAGTGTAGCACACACATGCTCAATACGTACAAATGCATAATAAAAATATAAAACACAGCTAAGTAGTCACAATTGATTTTTGGGCCTAAACTGAGCAGTTCATTGAAGAGTGTTTGGTGATGTGTGTTTTTCGAATTACTGCTTCATCTTTTTGAAATGATTCATTGAACAAGGCCTGGGTATTTGGCATGAGCTTTTGTGCTTTGCTCTTGCCAGAGTTACGATGACTCAAACTGAGTCGTATGGGCTCTTCTCAGTCTTTATTTAGCCCAACCTATCCAATTTTGGGGCACTTTCTTTAATTGTCCTGTTAACTCTTACAGCTTTTTTGTTTTGTTTTGTTGACTCTTCTAGTTGCCTGCTACATGTGATATTCTCCAAAGTTCTATCTTGGTCCTTTTTGTGTTTCCATTTATTCAATCTCCTTGGTGATCTCATTCATTTCCATGGTTTCCATTAAAATCTATTTGTGGAGGCCTCCATGTGGGTGTCTCCAGTCTTAACTGAATGCAGACCTGCATATCCAGTCACCCTGTAGATCTGCCTCTACAACAAATCCCAATAGTAATCATGACAACAATAGCATCCCCTCATAGAATCCTCTGGCAGGCAGCTGGGGCCTTTATTGCTTTGTTCCATTTATTCTGAGCAACTTTGTGAAAGGAATACTTTTTTTTTCCTACTGCTATTAGAGGAAAATAGAGTTAGATGCATATGTGGCTTTTCTAAGGTCATTCAGTGAGTAGCAACATCTCATATTCTCAGTCTAGAGTCCAAATTTTTATTCTTAACACCTTAGGTTAGCATATCTAGATGAATTCTGTTATTGCCCTCCCCTACACACATACCTTCTGTTGCCTTCCACCCTACGTGAAAGGACATTTCAGGGGCTGTAAATGGAGCTTGGTGGTACAGCTCTTACCTAGCATGTGACAAGTCCTGGATTTATTCCAAAGCACTAAACATTCAAATTCTGTAGATACAAAAGCACTTCGTTTGTATATTGTTGGTTGGTGTTTTGAGATAGGATCTTAGGCAGCTTACCTTGGCTTTAAACTGTGTGGCCAAGGAGGCCCTCAGACTTCTTGATCTTCCTGCTTCCACTTCATGCTGGGATGTCATGGACTACATGAGTGTACAACCATGTCCAATTTCAAGATTACTTTTATATATATATGGAAGTACATTGTTTTGTTTTAATTATTTTATTTGCATTGGTGTTTTGCCTACATGTATGTTTGTGTGAGGGTATCAGATCTTAGAGTTACAGACAGTTGTGAGCTGCCATGTGGGTGCTGGGAATTGAACCTGGGTCCTCTGAAGAGCAGCCCATGCTCTTAACCACTGAGCCATCTCTCCAACCCTGGTAGATTGTTTTAAAAACAGAAAATGCTCCTTATAAATCTGATTTAAAATCCAGAGCCTGCATTCCTCTTCATATGCATTCCATATGAAGTGAAATAGCAGTTCTCTTTCTGTTTCTGCTGCCACAGCTGTTCCCTGGGGCTTCTTTGTGGATCTTTGCTAATCCAGTTCTGAGTACTCCAGTGCCTGGTAAAGACCACTGTGCATGTCCGGGCATGGTGACGAATTCCAGCACTCGGAAGACAGAGGTAGGAGGATTTCTGAGTTTGAAGCCAGCCTGGGTTACACAGCAAATTTCTGTGATCCCAGCTCATACTTTTGTTTTTGTGAGCTCTATTACTGACTTGCTCTTGGCGTTTTTCATTTATGTTTCCCCTTTGCTTCCTTCTCCATCTTCAAACATATTAAAGTATCTGTGCTGATGTTGTCAGGAAAGGAATGCAACTTTTTTTGTTGTTTTTTATTTTGTGAATTTCACATCATGCACCTGTTCCCTCTCATCTCCCATCTCCTCTTCCATCAACCCTTGAAACCTCTCCCAACATTACAAAAAAAAACCAAACAAACAAACCTCATTGTGGAAGCTGTAGTGTGTCACAGTGTGTCCCACAATATTCCATTTTGTCCACACTTTTTTGCTTGCAAGTGTTCATTATGATGATTTCATGGTCTGGTACGAGGCCTCTGGCTTTTGCTACTTTGTCAATAGTGGAACCTCTCAGAGACTCCTCTCAGATATACTGTTGTTGTCCTGTGCCATGGAGATCCTGCAGTTTTGGGTCTGTGGAACTGGCTTCTTCATGCACTCCAGCAGTGCATCCATGGGGTATATGTTGGTTGGTATGGGCCAACTCAAAGCCATGGTTCTGGTCAAGGGCATCAGAGAGTAGAGGGGCTCTCTTTAGAGCCAACACCACTGCAAAGCAGACAAAAGGCAGGGCTGGCTCTACCACACTCACTCCCTCGGGGCTGACACCCATAACCCCCACATCCAGGGCCAGGCAGGGTTCTTCTAATCTCTGACTTGCTTCCTGTCCTAGTAGCCCATCTGGTGCTTATGGTGCTGGACTGGTAGTTGTCACAGGTTAGCTCCCTGTCCAGGCCCCATGGTCTCCAGCTTGAATTTTTCCAGGAATGTTAGGTTACTAATCATTCAGATGTTCATAGGTCAGTACACTGACTGTAGACATGGCCTCTCTCCTCTCTGCCACCTACTGATGCACATGTGACATAGCAGTCACATCTGCAATGCCTCTAGGGGCAGGGAAGAATGCAACTTTTGATATCTACCACATGCCAAAATTTAAACATAAGTAGAGTTTTGTTGTCTTAACATCAGCAGAAGTATATACTCCTGGTTCCTAAAAAAGAGATGATAAAAATTCAAAGTTTTGCAGATGATTGTCCAAGACCACAGCTGAAGTGGAACCAGGTCTGTCCCAGCATCCATGCTCATCTTACCCATCTCACATGAAGCTGCTGTCATCCTCTGCTCAAACGACATATCTGCCTCTCCATACCGTGACTTGGTTCCTGCTGCTTTGTTCTTCCTTACCACTAAAACCTCAGAACTCTCTTAGTCCTGGCTGGCTTGGAAAGGGAATAAAGAGAAAGAAAGAATCAGAAGCCAGGAATGCCACAGAAGAAAGGAACAGCTTTTCTTAAGACAATGTTTGTTTTGCCAAAAGGGAAACAAGAAAGTCAAGTTAGAAATTACTAAATCCAACAATGAGTGTCCATTCCCTGCTCTTATACACCTCAGAGCAGCTACTGACTGCCTAACCTGCTAGCTAAGAGCCTTTCATGCAAGGGTCATGATGCTGCTGGCCCACAGGTGCTCAACCAATGCTGGGGATGGATGAATTACCAAAAGGAAAAATGGAAGATGAGGAAAAGAAGTAATTTTTGCCAAGCCAGACATAACTATTTATCAAGACCTTGGTTTAGAAAACAGTTGTATGATACAGTCATGTAACCTCTGCTACTTGGAAGCTAAAGTAAGAAGATTCCAAGTTTGAGGTCTGCCTGGGCTTCAATGAGAGTTCAGGACCATCCTGGGCCATTTAGTGAGGTCCTATTTAAAATAAAAAGGAGAAAGAAGGCTTAGGGTGTAGCTTAGTGGTGGTATGGTCTAGCATCTGTGAGACTCTGGGTTCATCTAGTACCCCAAGTGAAAAAAGAAAAAGAAAGGAAGCATAAATAAATACATTGTTCTACTGCATTCTGTTATGTATTTTATTGTGATTTATATATTATAAATACTGTTTTAGAATAGATGGGTAGATAGATTAAAGGATGAAAATATATGTGCTTGTGCTTTGAATATTTGACAATCTGCATAAATACCAATAAAATGAATATTATGTTTTGAACATTTTATTTAGCCCAGAAAGGGTAGAACTGTTTATTCTGCAAAGTATTGATTGATTCATTCATTCATTGTTTTTTGAGTCAGTCTCCTTTTAGCTCAAAGTGGCCTTCAACTTACTGTATACCCTAAAACTATCCTCAAACTTGAGGCTATCCTCCTGCCTTAGTCTCCCAAGCTCTGGGATTACAGATGCATGCCACTCAGTGGAAGAAGCAGGAATGAGGTTGCTTTTGTGCAGGGCTGTGGATTAGCCAAGTGCTCTACTGCCTAAAGCTCTGGCCCATGTTTCAGGGTTTTAAAAAAGTACCATTCATTAAACAAGTTATTTCTACTACCACTATTCCATTTTGTCTGATTTTTAATTACAGTTCAACTTTAACCTGAATATTTATCACTATAGAGGAGCGTATTGACATGGCATGTTATAGAATCCATTTGCGAGGCTGTAGACATGGCTTAGCAGTTAAGAGTGCCTGCTGCCCTTTCAGAGGACCTGAGTTCAGTTCCCAGCACCACACCAGTCAGCTTAAAACCATGTGTAATTCCACCTCCAGGCAGATCCAGCACCCTCTTCTGGCCTCTGATGGCATTGCACGTATGTGTACAAGCACACATAATAACATTAAAAATAAGTAAATATGGTACATATACACAATGGAATACTACACAGCTATCAGAAATGAG
>CAJQZJ010004888.1:6537308-6573487 GCA_907164525.1 Lophiomys imhausi
CACACACACACACACACACACACACACACACACACACACACACACATTCTCTCCCTCTGTCTCTCTGTCACACACACACACACTCTCTCTGTCACACACACATCAACAACCAAAAAAAAAAAAAAAACCAACCCTAAAATACATCTTTAAATATGTTATTAGCCACTTAATAGGCTCGGCTATCTAGTTTGATTTCTGGAAACTTTCCGAGAGGCTCTCTTGTATTCTTCCTATTCCCTCTGCTACTAACCATATACACCCTTGTCCAGCTTGCTGTCTTGCAGTCTGCCGGGATGACTGATGGGTGCAATGTAGATCTGGTGGTGCTTGTAATTCTGAAACTGTCAGAATCTGAGTGGTGGTCTTTTTGGTTGCTCCCAAGAGCCCTCTGGAATAGTAAAGGCTGTCTGAGTCCTTTCCCACTTTCTCCTCTCAAGTCTTTCATCTCAGACATGCATAATCCCTATAGATTTCTCTTTCACCTCCAGACTTGCTGATCTCATGGTACATTGCAGCCCTTCTCTTTTTTTTCCTTTGCTGTAGTGAGCCATCCTGTCTTTCCACGGACAGTACAGACTTCAGTGAGTCTCTCTCAAAGTAGAGGAAATCACATCTGTAAAGTGAGACCCTTAAGGCAGTCTCAGTCTGGAGAAGACTTTAACAACAAAGATTAGGAAACATGTATGCTAGATTGTTTGGGAAGAAAGGGAATGAGAGGTAAACCTTATGGTAGCTTTGAAATATGCTAATTTCTTTGTTTTAGACTGTGTAAAATGGAACCTAATATTGAAATATCCAACTTACAATATTTGAATGAACAGAATTCTGTCCACTGGCTATCTCAGCAAAACTATTCTGCATCCTCTGATTTTGGTTGCAATGTATCCCAGTAGACAAAGAAACTGAAATGTACCATTTTCTCATCTTGCCTGAGTCATTTGATGCACATAACAAGTTCCCCATGACCCAGTCTGTAAAAAATAGAAAGTGCATTATTATATTTTGAGAACAGGCTTTGAAGGTAGTGAGCTATTCTTTGGCCACTGACCTGTTTATAGGGATTGGGCACCATATTGGGAGGAGGAAAGAGAATCTCATGGGAACAGAGAGTTGAGAGTTGAGTTTCCAAGTCACAGATTCTCAGCATCTGCCCTGTAGTTAATAAAATACACTAGTTGCACCTGAAAGTTAAACTTAACATAGTCCAGTGATGATTTAAGATAGGTGTATGCAACTATTATAGATTCAAAAGTCTACCAAGACTAATATGTTTTCTGGTAAAAAACACTTTTGAGAATCAATGCTAACATGATAGTTCCAAACCAGATACTTTAGATAATGATACTTCTCTTTAGGGTTCAATAGAAAAACTCAGGAGCAGTCACAGATTTGAAGAAATTGTTCATCTACAAAATGTTTATCATGTAATGATATTTACATAGGTGTGTGCATGCCTGTGTGCAACCCTTTTGCGTGTGTGTGTGTGTGTGTGTGTGTGTACCCGGTGATCATTACCAGATAAGGAAATTTAATTTTTTCTATGAACAGAAATAGAAGAAAAGACATGAGGAGCAAGTAATCCACTTAAATGACATTGTGAGTATATGAGATAAACGATTACAAGGACAAGTTAAACTGATTGATGTCAGTTTTTGCGTTAAGTAAGCCAATTCAATTAAATAATGGGACAGTGTTGAATTTTTCATTAGCTGTGTCATCTGATTGAGATTGAACTTGAGTAAGGTGAACCTGGTGTGGCACATAGGATAAGCTGGACTGGAAAGAGTTCTTGTTTACAACAGTCTGTTGAAATGCTGGTGAGGTTCTGACCTACTGGAGACTAGTTGGGAAGTAGAGAGTAGATATGAGAAGTGTTGCACAGGTGGAATACTGGTTGAAGATATCATTGAACCTTCGAAAATAAGGAGTTAAAGGAGGCTCCCAGCTTAGTCGATTGGGAAAATTACATGGAAGGGTTTGGAAGAAGGAAAGGGAAGTAGTGGGGGGCTATTTGTGGTGACACATGCCTATAATCCCAGCAGTGGGAAGTGGAAGCAGGAAGATCTCTTAACTGCTGAGCCATCTCTCCAGCCCCAGAAAGATCTCAAATTCAAGGCTGTCTTTGGTAGCATAGCAAATTGGAGGTCTTCAGTCTACTGCAATAGCTCATGTTTATTTGTTCATTTTTAAAAATATCTATTTTGGGAGTGGAGAGATGGCTCAGTGGTTAAGAGCACTGGCTACTCTTCCAAAGGACCTGGGTTCAAATTCCAGCACCCACATGGCAGTTCACAGCTGTCTGTAAGTGCCCGGTGTGGTGGCGCACGCCTTTAATCCCATCACTCGGGAGGTAGAGGCAGACTGATCTCTGTGAGTTCAAGGCCAGCCTGGTCTACAAAGTGAGTCCAGCCAGGTCAGCCAGGGATACACAGAGAAACCCTGTCTTGAAACACACACACACACATATATTAGTATTTAACTGCTGAAACAACATGGCCATGTGTTTGCTATTCATCTTCTCCTTGGTATCATTCCCATGAAGAGCCAGGGTGTTTAAAGGTTAAACTCTTCAATCTGCTTAGTCTGAGACATGAATACTTAGTCAGATATCATAGCAGCTTGACGCGAGAGCGTGACTCAAGTAGAACTATGGCTGCTTCCCTTTTACAGCGTTTCTATTTTCCAATGTCTCTCAAAGACCAGGTATTTAGTAAAATAAAAAGAAGTGTTAGTGTATTCCTTATTTTCAAGAGATTTTTATCCTTTCAGGATAGGCAAGGTTTTATGTCCAGCAAGTGCTTACTAATGCTTTAATAGAAGATAGGGCATGCTGAATATGCTATAGTCCTTCAAATAGTACAATGAAAGACTTCATGTAACTGTAAGTGAACACAAATAATTAATTCTGGGAAGAAATGAGAACGCAGTGTTGCTGAGATAGAACAGAAAGAGGCAAATGCTGGAGTGCAAGTACATGTGACTCATGTAATTGCACCTGAGAAAGGAGCCATCTTTGAAACCAGAGTGGTGGCTTCATAGAGAAATGAGCTTTGAGTAAGACTTAGAAGAACTAAAGTTTGATTAAGTGGAGAGGTAAGAATCCTGCTCAATTTAGAATGGAGTCATGTTTTCTCAAGAAAGTAATTATTTAATTAAAGATAGTCTTGAGTGGCACCTATTAAAGAACCTGAAATAATACAGCTGCAAGGAGCCTGCAGCAGCACAGTGCTAAGAGCACACTTAGCACGTTGTTTCCTTCTGTGGTGCCCACACTTCATTCTCTCTCCTCTGATGTCATTTTCTTCTGATGTGTGTGTGTGCCATTTGGAGAGCTTAGAAAAAAAAAGTGTTCATTTTACAAAGGAAAGACCCATTTCATTGGCATTGAGTACCACTTAACTTTACCCATATATTGATGGGGGAATAGAAACAAATGCTTCCCTACTGACATCGAAGTTCAAAATGAACATGGAAATCCAAAATGAACTAAAGCCAGGAACCCCAGTGAGTAATGGCAGATGGTACTTTCTACAAGTATATCTAGATCTAGGTAAGGCCTAAGCTACTAGAAACAATTGGGGAATTTCCTTTTCTAAAGTTAAGAAAGAAGTTTGCGCTATACACTTTCTTTTCTAACTGATCCTTACTGAATAAACTTTTTGGAGAAGACTCCATAAAATTTCATCTTTAGTGCTTCTCTGTGTGTTCCTGGCTGTCCTGACTCACTTTGTAGACCAGGGTAGCCTTGAATTCACAGAGATCTACCTGCCTCTGCCCCCTGAGTGCTGGGATTAAAGGTGTGTCTTACTTAATGCCATTTGCATAGTGCATTGTAAGGTGCCTAACCATGCAGTAACCAATGTACTTAACACAACTGTGTAATTAATAGTAAAATATAAGATCATGATTTTATGCAAATAAGTGCAAGGGAGTCTTTATGATTAAGATCACCTCTGAAATACTATTATGGATAAGTGCTGTTCTCCTCACCTTCCTTCTGAGGCAGCACTACTTAGCTAATGCTGTCTAGCCTCAATGTTACCATGTGAGGACAATCCACACAATGCTCTTTTGCTTATTTTTGAGACTATATCTTACTATGTAGCCAGGCTGGCTTTGAACTTGCAGCCCTCTTGCCTCAGTCTCCTAATGGGATCCTGGGTATGCTCTATCACACCTAGCTAACCCTTTGGGTTTTGACATGTGCATATTCTTTGTAAACTGCTTTGACTCAGCTTTATGGTATCTGTTAACCTTCAGCATATTTCTGCTCTGTCTCCCTTGCTTCTATCAGTGACAATGACATTCCCTTTCATTCCTCAGTTCTAGCTTTTAGTATTTCACCCGTTGACAAGTACTTGTATCCCAGGTCGTGCTGTGAAAAGAAGTCAGTATATCATACATCTTTGTAGTTTCCCCTCAGATACTTACACATTAGAGTATTTTATAGATGTTCTTGGATTCATTACCCAAAGATTGTTACTAATTCCTGCCTATGTTGCTAAATTGTAATTAACCTCATCAGTATACCACATAAACACACTTCTCAGTGTTTAAGTCCAGCCTCCTTGCATTGTCATATGTGCTAACCCAAAGACAGTTAAGGGTATTGGTTGGATGTTCTGACATCCTTCCTAGTGGTGTTTAATAGAAACATTCTGGCCATCCTGTAGAGCTGGCTGAGGTAGGTTCAGGTAGGAAGAATCTTGCATATTACTTTACTTCACACAGTAGACCTGCTCTGAAGAAAAGTCATTCACAAATCTTAGGGCCATTGTGTCATCATATTTCCTGATCCAAAAATTATATCAATTATAGCACAATAAATGATAGTTAGCCAGAGCTTAAATGCCCATTTATAAAATAAGAATGGGGGAAAGGGAGTTTAATTATTTGTCTTTAAAAGACTACACTATGAAAAATAAATCTTGAACATTTATGTTTCTTTTCTTTCCTAAATTTATGTTCTCTGCCTTGTGTTTTCCCCTTGAGGACAGCAAGAGCAGAGTCAGTCATGTCACTGAAGATGTCCCTTGATCCGTCGGTTCACCCCTTAGTACAGTCAGAGTGTCTGTGGTATGTGAGGGGTTCGCCATCTTCGGTGTTACTTCCCTGCCCATTCCTCTCCACACCTAAGCTTCTCTTGGGATGTTTTAGTAAGTACACATTTTTACAGGGGGTATTGTCTTAGTAGTGGAGCTCACGTAGGGCATTCAGTCTTCTCCCGTCTTCCCTCCATCTCCAGACTGTACAGTACACATGTAACGTGGAGCCCAAATGATTTGTGTTTGGCTCACACAGTGGTAGGGTTGATTATTTCTGAATACATGTGGACACGTATCATCTCTCTATTAGATTCCACTGGAAACATTCCCTTTAGTCTCTATTTCTTTTTTCCTTCCCTGTAGACATCCGTGTTTACCATTCTTTATATCTAGACTACTGTGTGAACATCAGATTAAGGCATAAAATTAGAAGGTAAAATAAAAGTCTGCTTTACAACCTTCACAAAGAAGCAGTTTTCACTGAACAAAAAATCTTATCTGGAGTATTAAATGTCTGGAATATTATAATTTTGAGCTAATATCATTCCTCTAACTGTTTTTCCTACTCAATTATTGCCAGGATAAGTTGTGACTTTACAGCAAGATAAATAAGAAGTTAGAAGAGAATTAGGAAATTATGCCTAGGTTTAGAGCACCAGAGGCCAATAGTAGGCCAGTCCCATCAAGCCAAAAGAGGTACAAAGCAGAAGTCAAGAGAAGTTACAGGTCAGAGCAGGGTAAGCAACTGAGGGAGCAATAGGGACATCAAGGGCTCAGGGAAGCAGGAAATCTGGAACCCCAACATAGGCCTTAGAGATGAAATCATATAAGAAAGGAAGCTGAAACTAAGCAAGGAGGCGTGGTGTCCTTAGGAGGAAATAGGTTAGTGGGAGTCAGTACAGGACACTGCACAGCAGTCAGGAGTTTGACACAGACTAACCCCCTTTACTTTTCTTAAAACTTTTATTTAATTAATAGGCTCTGTTTTTTAGAGCAGCATTAGAGTTATGGAATCAAGCAGATAGTACAGAGTTACATTTCCCACCCATAAGCACTGGTTCCCCTATTTTTTTTATTTATTTATTTGTTTGTTTGTTTATTTTTGGTTTTTCGAGACAGGGTTTCTCTGTTTAACAGCTCTGGCTGTCCTAGACTCACTTTGTAGACCAGGCTGGCCTCGAACTCACAGAGATCCGCCTGCCTCTGCCTCCCAAGTGCTGGGATTAAAGGCGTGCGCCACCACCGCCCGGCTGGTTCCCCTATTTTTAAGGAGAGCATTGCCAAGGCATGTAGTTAAAGTAGAAATGCCATTGCTTCTAAAATTTGCAGTAGGGCATAATCTGCTGTTCATTTTGATATGTGTGTTTAGATAACATAAAACTTACCACTTTAACATTGTTAAGTATGCAGTTTGCTGATACTAAGTGTGTTCATTGTGCAGTTGTCGTCACCACCCACGGCTGGCACTTTCTCAGCATCCCAGACAGAAATCTGATACTTGTTAAATGGTAATTTGTCGTCCCCTCCCCATTAGTTTCTACTGTACTGCCCTCTGTCTGGATGTGTTTGACTATTCTATGTATGCATACAAGGGCATGCACACTGGCTTCGAGTTTGCCCCTCACCTGTGTCACAAGTTCATGCCTTACCCAGGCTAGGTAATTTTCCATTTGTACCACATTTTGTTCAGGCGCTCATCTGTTGGTGGATATTTGGGTTTCTGCTCTTCAGTTGTCATGTTGCTGTGACTATTGGGCTACATCTGTCTGTCTGAATACCTGCCTCAGTTCATCCGTGTATGTGTTCAGAACTAGAACTGCTAAGTAAATTAGCTTTGACAGTTGCATGGTGTGTAGTATCGTAAGGGACGTTTCTACTCTCTTAAAAAACTCACTCTTCACCTGTTCATCTTTCTCTCACATATACCTCTGCTTAGCTTTGAGTATATTCTTTCTGTAGAGATCACCTATTTTATATTCCTATGAACCAAAACTTTCAGGTACAATTGAGTTGTAAGGTTAGTGAGTAAGAAGGTCATTATTTTATAAATTGCTGCTAGTCCCCAGGGCCTTGAGATTTCGAAAGTTACATACAGTTAATATATAGGTAACTACTCATTTAGAAAGCATGGGTTTCAAGTAAGGTGTTTTGCAGGCTTACAGTGTGGTACATGCCTTTTCAGCCACATAGTTCTTTTAAGCAAATGTGCTGTATGCCAAGGCCTGGCCTACGTACTTAATTAAATTAAAGAGTCCATTCAAGTAAGTTTTAGGAGTTTCTACCTTTTCTATCACAAAGTAATTTTGGCAGTTGTTTCTTCAAACTCATGGGTTTCAAAAGATCCTGTTTACTACCCTTGCAAACTTTTTTCCAAATATTGAACAACCAAGAATAATTTACTGTGCATCCTGCTTGTCTAAAGATGAATATTTTCCTTGGAGCATGACTCTTCGATGAGGCTCCTTGTGTGACTTGCTGTGTCCAATCTGGTCCTCACAGCTGTGCCAGACCCTTTGGCTGTTCTGCCTTTGCCTTACTTGGTATAGATTTTTCTCTGTATTCTCTGGTGTGCTGACCCAGCCTTTTCCACTTCATTGCCTTTGCAGTAGTGGCCATCTAAGTGTACAGAAACACTGCATTAGGAAGGAGATAAAGGGCACTCTCATCCTGCTTCTTGGGAATTGTGGCCTTTAGAGCAGGAGTCTCCGTGCTTTTCCCAGTCTGCTCTGCATATTCATTTGTTTTGTTGATTTGTCTGTATATGTGCTGTAAATGATGTCAGTGTTTACGTTGACAATAAAACATAACCTTTTCTCTCTTTCCTAGATAAAATTTAATTATAAAAAAAGTTATATGATTTTATATATATTCGGAGGTACGTGCAGCCTACCTTAGACACCACTGCTGGGAAAGATAACTGATTATTTTTGCTGAGTGAAATCCTAGCCACTACATATGACTATAGCATGATTTCTAGAGATAGTGTCAGGAATTCCAACAATGAACAGATTTAGTTAGGGAATGCTCTAGTATCTGTTCCTCCATTTTCCCAATTCATCAGCCATCCAAGCACAAAGGTCCTGTGTGTGTTTGGAATAGAAATAGTATATTATGAAAATAGGGTTTTTAAAGAATCAGTCAGTAGATTTTTCACTTTACAAGATGAAAAGTTCTGGAGATCCGTTTTATAATAATGTGAATGTTTTTAATATTCATTGTGTCAGCTTTCTGGCACTATAGCATAATATCTGAGATAGTTGACTTTTGAGAAGGAAAAGTTTAGTTTGGTCCATGGTTTCAGGGATCTCGGTCCATGGTCACTTGACACTGTGGCTTTGGGTCTGTGGCAGCACAGCACATTGTGACTGGAACACAGAAGGGGGAGGCTGTTTACTTCATGCCATCCAGGGGCCAAAGAGAAAGATGGGGCTGAGGCTAGATCCCCTTAAAGAGCACTCTCGAATCCCCCAGATGACTTAACTTTCTTCCACTAGATTCCACATTGTAAAGGTGTCACATCATTGCAGCACCACAAGCTAGGACCGAGCTTTTGTGTTGTTGACCTCTGAAGGACGCTGCGAACCGGAACTAGAGCACTAGAATTGTGTTGTGATGGTTAAGATGGATTGTTGGCAGCTCTCCTGTGTTACTGCCCAGCCTGCTGCCTCTAGTGTATTGAGTAAACTTTTCTTTCTGCTGCAAAAACAATAGGATGGTTAAGATGATAAATTTCATGCTTTGTGGGTTTTTTTTTCCTACAACATAAAGACTATCAGATCTTACCTACTCTGCCTGTAACTAATTTATTTTAAAACCTCTGTGTGTCAGCCACATAACTGGACTGTTGCTGTATGTGATCCTGCATTAAGGTCCCACGTGGTATCTGTCCATCAAATTTTCTACTGCCTTTGCTAAGTCCTTTAAGGATGCTAGTCTGTTATACCTCCACTACCAGACAGGTGTAATTTAATACAGAGCCAAGGAAAACCTGTGAGCAGCAGTCTGCTACAGCTCCTTCGGTGGTACAGGCTCAAAGTGGAGCCTCCAGTGACACACTGGCTGTGTATTTGCTGTTTGGGGTCCAGGACGGCAGGTAGACAGCAGATAGAAGAATCGCCTGAGCTGCACATGGTGTTTCCCATGTTCCAGCTCCTGGATGTAAATGAAAAATGAGCGTTTCAACTTGGTTGATTTGGCTGGGCTCCTGGGTGGAATGGCTGCACATATACCATAAACACTGTGAAGAAGCAGCCATGGAAACACTTGTTTTCTTGGTGAGCTAAATTTACTCTGGGCTGAATATTAACACAGCTCCTGGCAGGACTTTCAAAGCAAAAATAGCTTAGGCGTGATTCACTCTGAGTCAGTGCTGCTGCTGTTGCGCTGCCCAGAGCTTGACATTGAACAAGTTGGCAGCCTGCGTTGCTACATTTTTTTCTAGGAACTCTGAACACATTTCATTCTTGTGAATTTGCTTGTGCAATGATATTAAATAGAGTAATATGTTTACTTTGTTTGTAAGTCAAATGAATTTGAGAATGGTGAAACTAAAGTAGTTTTCTCGGGCTTTCTGGAAAAGCAAGATTCTCAGAATTCTGTGCTTACTTTAAGACTTTATTTTATAGGAGATTAATAAAATATGGAAATTTTAGTTTAGATCCTGGGGCTTCTGGAATTTTTTTTAAAAAGAGCCTGGTGGTACTATTAAGCAGGATTCATTAATTTTCTGTCATTACCAGATAAGATGATTGTGCCGTTCACATAGCTCTTTTTTCTTTCTCAGCACGGGAGGCAAGCAGTACTGCAGCCCGATGTACAACTTAGGAAATGCTTTCCTTATTTGGGATTATATAATGGGAAGATCATGGGTTTTGAAAGGCAGACCAGACCCACCCATGGGATCTCTGTTGGCTCATTAAAGACCTCACATGCCTTTCCCCGAGTAAACCCAAGTGTATAGAGAGTAGCCTGTTGGCTGACTGTGGGAAAACCTAGGAAGGATGAATTGTCTCATCTGGAATCAGCCGTGGCTGAGTCTAGAACTCTGTATGAGAATGGTTTTTCCCTGATGTTGCAATTTCTATTTTAACATGTTTTTGTTTGGCTTTTGGAGTTGCCTAACAGTATAATTTCAATTGAGGTTTTAGTTTTGGCTCTTCAATTTTTTTTCCTTATTTAAAGACAGTCATTTTGTCTTAGAATTTTAGTGACTTACATAGAAAAGAGTTTTCCTGTGACAGTCTTAAAGCCAAAATGAGCCTAGCTTAACTTTTGATAGTATTTTGAAATTATTTTACCATAAAATCTTACATTAGAAGATGCAACTCTGGTAGAGAATTTCAACATAGTTGCATAAATTGTGTTTCATATTACAACGTGTTCTCTGCTTGACTTCACTGAAGTTAATAAAAGAACCCTTTCAGAAGGATCTGGTGAGTTAGCTTTGGTTTGGGTTGGTTTTTTTTAAAGAACTTACTCATGGCGTATCCTGTGTTGCTAAATTTTCAAAGTCAGCTGTGTCAGCCACACCCAAAGCCTTCCAGAGGCTTGAAATCTTTTTATCCAGGTTTTCTCAGTAAAGTTCGGAGATCTACATGAATTCCAGGAGATGCGTGGTGACTGCATGAAAGCTAATGCCTGGACGCTGAGCTGCTGCTGGGTGTTGGATGTAATACACACCTCCTTATTCTTCAGCCAGAGGTCCCTTACAGCCGGCTTTCTCACTCCTGCCTTGTGGCTGCCAAGACTATCCTGAGGGGTTTTGTCCCAAAAGGATACCATCCCTGGCTTGGAGCTAGAGAAAGGAGCATGGGTCTTGCCATTGCATTCCCCTGGCCCATGATCATGCATACTCTTGAGTTTTGGAAGCATGTGAATTTTTGGCATGTCTTTAAAGTGAGCTCAACAGGGTTTGGGTAAATGAGCCTTTTTAGATTGTAAACTGAAAAGGTTTGGTTTGTTGAGTCTCAGCATAATCCAGTAGCACTCTATTACTGCAGATCCGTTACATATTCTTCCCTCTCCTTTCCCCCTGACCGTGCATGTGCATATGTGCACATGTGTATGTATATGTGAATGTGTGTGTGTGTGTTCATCTATTGAGAGATAGTTATGTAGCTTCATATGTTGGCTATTGCAGATAATGTTATATTGGACCTGGGAGAGTAGCTGTTATTCCTTTGGCTATTTATACATAGAGATGAGATTGCTGAGTTGTATATACTAATTCTACCTTTAGGCCTGTTTTATTCTCTTAGGAAGCTTTATACTGTTTTCTTTAATAACTTTACTAATTCTTACTCCTATAGTGTTTAAGAGTATCCTTTGAGTCTGTCATGATGGAGTATGCCTTTATTCCCAGCACTGGGGAGGCAGAGGGAGGCAGATCTCTGTGAATTCAAGGCCAGCCTGGTCTACAAAGCGAGTCCAGGATAGCCAGAGATACACAGAGAAACCCTGTCTCAAAAAACAAACAAACAAAAAAAGAATATCCCTTGACCCACATCTTCTCAAATACTGGTTACTTTTCATCTTTGATAATGGCCACTCTAAGTGGAGCAAGGTACTGTACTCTTGTGATTTGCATTTGCATTTCCCTGGGTTTTTCTCTCTTATATTTCTTGTTCATTCTTGTGTCGTATGAGAAATATTGGTTTGGATCCTTTTGTTCTTGAAGGTAAAAACCTTCATCATAAATGTTTCAATTGATGAGGTGTATTTGCACAATTTTCTTTTAGTTTTATGTGTTATGGGTGTTTTGCCTATATGTATGTTTGTGTAATTCTTGAATACCTTGTGTACACAGAGTCCAGAAGAGGACTCTCCCAGAAGAGTTGGGTTCCCCGAAACTGGAGTTACAGATGGTTGTGAACTGCCATGTAGATGCAGGAAATCAAACATGGGTCTTCTGGAAGATCAACTAGTGCTCTTAACCTCTGAGCCATTTCTTCAGGCCCATATTTACATAGTTTGATGCTAAAATGGTGCTTCACTCCTACCTTGGGCCTTATTGACTACCACCTCAACCCCATTTCCTAACAGATGACCATTTAAATTATTTTTTAATATTTAAATTACTTTAAAGATAATTATTAACATATCCTAATTGTGCAGTGTAATGAGTTTCCCTGTTCTACTTCCAGGCAAAGTTCATATCCATCTACCTTTCCTATCCCCTCAGTCCCTTCTGCTGTCTACTCCCCACCCCAGCACCCTTCCCAGCCCTAGAGGTCCTTCTTCATTCTTTCTTGTAAGTCTGTCTTTCCTTCTGAAACTCTAGTGATCACTGTACCATCCCACACATGTATAAGATTGACTTCCTGGTTTTCGTAGGTGAGTCATAAAGTGGCATTTGTCTTTCTGTGTCCTTGTTTCATTTAACCTAAAGATCCACCTACATTGTACAAATGACACGATTTTATTCATTGTATAGTTAAGGATATTCCATTGTGTTTCCATACCACTGTTGGGTTTTGGTACTAGTAATAGAACCCAGGTCTTCACCCGTGCACTGTAATTGCTTCCCACTGAGCTATACTCCCAGCCCCTCTTTTAAATTCTTGTTTTAGTTTTCATTGTACTTACTTATTTATAGACAGAGTCTCTCTACATAATTCATGGCTGTTCTGGAACTCACTATGTAGAATAGACTGGCCTCAAGCTCACAGAATTATACCTGCCTCTGCCTCCAGAGTGCTGGAATTAAAGGCAAGCAAAACAAAGTGGTTTTTCAATATGGTTTACCACATGGCCAGCTTGTCTTTTGTAGGCTGTACCTGCTGATCCTGTGGTGAGTCTGAGAATTTGATGTACTTACACTCAGAGCCTGAAGTCAGCTTTTACTACACATTGGGGTTTGCCACTTGGAGAGGCTCAGGGGACAGTTTCAGGAACCAAATTAGCCAAAGGAAAAGCTTGCTTCCATGAATAGCAATGGTCCTCTGTCCACTGTTGGATTATCTTAAGTTCTCTAAGAGCTTCTTCCATCCTGAGCCCCTCAGGAGACAGTTTCAGGAACCAAATTAGCCAAAGGAAAAGCTTGCTGCCATGGACAGCAATGGTCCTCTGTCCATTGTTGGATTATCTTAAGTTCTCTAAGAGCTTCTTCCATCCTGAGTCCCTCACCTCCTACCCAGCTGTTCAGGTCATCAGCACCACTAACCAGCCTACCTAGCAGTTCTTCTGATAGCCAACACCACTAACCAGCTATTGAGTGGCTGTGGCTTAGCCTGGCTCAATCTTAGCCATAGAGCTTCGAAAGATATGGAGATGGGAAAATCAGTTCTGAGAAGGAAGAACAGTGAGCCTGAGGGCAGTCAGTTACTGCCTACCTTCAGGGTGTGTCTACTTTACTTAGCAAGGAAGGAAGAACAGTGAGCCTGAGGGCAGTCAGTTACTGCCTACCTTCAGGGTGTGTCTACTTTACTTAGCAAGGGATTCCCTTTTCATTTTTCAGGGGTTTTCCCAAGAAAATTTTTACATGGGAGCAAATTAAACTTACTTACTGAGCAAAACTGTCTGTAAAGACATTTTATTTTCTGTGTCAGGGAGTGTAGCAACCGTAGACAAATTACAGTGTTTGATGAGGTGTAAAATAACACACTTTATCTGAAGGCATTTCCAGATCATTACTTTTTTTTTTTTTTTTAGTTTTTGAGTAATAATTTACAAAAGATGAATTTTTATAGGCTTTTCAATAACTTCTGTATCCTGTCTTTTTGGTGTTATCTCTACATAGCAGGCCCAGGTGTATTTGAGATCCATTGAATTTTATGTCTTCAAAAAAATGAACGAATGTACTTTTCTTCAAAAATATAAATAATTCAGAATCCTGAGGTTTACCCTGAGTTCTTTTCTTGGCACTGAGATAATAATGTATATGGGATCAACACATTCCTGCCCGAAGGCCTCATGTGAGGAGAGCTCAGTTTCTGTGATCCAGTTGTTCTGTGGATTTACTTTCAAACAAACCCAGACCTGGAGCTGTAAGAGAACATTTTTTTAAATTCACCAGAAAAGGAAGGTCAGTGGCTGTGGGTTTGCCTTCACGTGGGCGGCGTGGAACTAAGTGCGTCCTTTGTAAGGAAGATGGTGCAGATGGAGACACGGGTGGCCCAGCACAGATAGAAGGCAGGTGGGCAACTGCTTCCCGGCAGTTAGTCCAGGTCAGTTGAGATCTCAGTGCGGGAGCTGAGAGCCCAGGCTGAGTGTTGTAGACTGCACTTTCTTTTTACTTCCTGAGGTCGCAAGCAAGGGATGCATTTGTCCAGAGGCTTGGGAGTAAAATTTTTAAATGAAGAAGGTGGGGACAAGACTTTGAGGGAACCTGGGAAACAGAAATAGGGGAGTGAATTTGGTGGAGTGCTGGGCAGGAAGAGAGGAAGAAGGGATCTCCTCCTGTCCGACAGCCTGGCTATTTGTTCTCTCTTAGCTTCCTCTTTTCACTGCTTTCTTTGATGGCACTACCTCCCAGACCTACTCCCCTTCTCCCTCATCTCTGTTTCCTCCCTAACCTTGTCCTTGCCACTCGTCAAAGCTTCCTTTAATGACCCAGCACCATTTGCAGAGGAGTCCACCAGGGAGTACCACACACAGCCATGTTCAGTAGAGGCTGGGATCCCCGAGGTTACCACTGTGTTAGGGGCAGCCTTTCCTTCCAACAGCCTACCCCAGCTTTTAAGTTCCTTTCAAGTTTGAGCGAACTCCTCTGATTTGGCATGTCCATCCTTTAATGGGATGAAGGTGTGGGTCTAGTCCCCAGAAATGTGAGCCACAAACTGGGAGCAGTCTCCAGATATATGAGACGAGGGCCTGCCATATCCCTGCCAGTGTGGTAGAGAGGTTTTTGTTTGGTTTTGCTTTGCTTTGCTTTGTTACATTGGTATTTTGAGATAAGGTCTTGCCCTTGGCTGCCCTTAAACCCATGACAATTCTCTGCCTCCCTGTAGTGCCAAGATTACTGACATGTACTGTGTACCACCATGCCTGGCTCGTGGTAGAGATTTGATTAATGGGTGTTCATGTTGCTCCCTCAGACAGTAGTGAGAGTATGGACATGCTCCCTGATCTGTGGGCATGGAATGTGCTCCTTGGAGTGGCAGTCACTCAGCAAGTTAGAGGAGGTTCCCAGCTGGAATGCCAGCAGCTCACCCAGTCCAGAACTGCCAGTTACCACAAGTCACAAGTCTGTTCATGCCACTTTCCCCTTAGAGCTTGGACCACTTGTGTTAGTGCCCTTGTCCACAGCGCACCTTTCGTTCTGCATTTCACTACATCATCACGATGTAATGTACTAAGACTTAATAATTGTATTTTAGCCATATAATACAGGAGAACTATCCTACAACCAACACACCAAAAGAAAGAGGAACATAGACTTCATTACCTATTAAGGGAACAATTTGCCCTAGGGGCACTACCATGTAGACCCCCAGTGCAAGAGGAAGCTCTTAGCTCTCGTATGACTGTTGAACTGAGAAGGGCTGATATGTAGGGACACTCCACATCGGAGGAGTGGGGAGGGTGGGAGAGGGAGGAGAGGCTGGGAGGGTGGAACCGGAAGGGGTGGAATGAGGGCACTGAGATGGAGATGTAACTTGAAGCAATAAATAAACAAACGAACAAAAAAAAAAAGATAAAAAGAATCTAGAAGCCTCTGCTTTGCTACCAAACCCTTTGATGTTTTCAGATCCAATTAAACTTTAATCAGATCTTTTTTGATTTAGTTATGATTGTGTCTATTTTTTAAAATTCAGTTAATAAAGAAGGCAGAAATGCCTATAATCTCATCACTTAAAGATACCAATGTTAACTCCTTGTGTATTTCCTTAGTCTTGGTTGCTAGGCAGTGTGTATTTGGAAAATCTGGATCAGCATCTTGTCTTATTATTGATTTGGTGGTCATGTATGGTAAAAATTGATGTCATCAGCGTTAAGTCATTTTGACAGTTTTAAAACAATGTTTTGTTTTATGCATTGAGTCTTAAGTATCAACAGTGTACAATTTTAGATAATTTCTTTGTTTTGTGTATTATCAAATTAAATAAAATCAATAGTATTTTAAATTTTTAAAAAATTATTTCTTTTTTTTGTTTTTGTTTTTCTAAACAGAGTTTCTCTGTGTAACAGTACTGGCTGTCCTGCAACTCACTTTGTAGACCAGGTTGACCTCGAACTCACAGAAATCCACCTGCTTCTGCTTCCCGAGGGCTGGGATTAAAGGCATACACCATCATGCCTGGCTTTTTAAAAATTCTTTCAAAGCTTGACATAAATAATTAGTATTTTGCTTTGGTAAAATTTTACTCCTTTTGGAAATTTTTCATTAAACATTGGTATATTTGATCACTGGGCATTTATGATATCCCTTCAGTGCAATTACTGAGAATAAAAATTTGAAACGCATGGCTCCTGCCTTGGTGATGCTTACAGTTCAGTCAGGTAAATGTATGACAAGCAGTAAAGTAAAGCTTCAGGCAGTGCACTGGGAAGACACAAAGGGTGTGGATGTTGATCAAAGAATGAAGGGAAGACTTCCTGGGAGTGTTGGCAGTTAAGCTGGGCCTCAAAGCCTGGACAGGATTTAGGATTTCACTGGAAAAATCTGGAGAGGGTATCTGAGGCTAAGGAAATGTGTCTGTAGTTGGCCAAAGAGGGCTGAGAATATATGTTATCTGTGTCTGTCAGGGGACAGATCTGAGGGGAGCAAGATGGGGCAGTTACAGCCGATGATCCACAGCAGCATTCCCAATCAGTGTGAGCCTGGCTCTGTGCCAGGCTCCCTCTTCTGTGTAATCTTTGAGGCCACCTGGCAGTCTTTTGAGCTGTTCACATCTCCACTCACAGGTGCAGACAGATGCTCAGGAGCCTAAGTCACAAAGCTTATGTGAGGCAAGACCAAACACCCAAGCCTAGATCTGAAGCTGTGCTTGCTTTGCACTGCAGAGGCTGAGGTAAGGTTCTGGAAAACACTGGGAACTCTGTTACAGTGTTTGGTGTGTGACAGCACATCTCTGTTCCTTGATGGATGCTGTTGTGTGACTAGCAAGAGCCCGATTTCTTACCCTGCACAAAAGTCAACTGCAGATGGATCAAAGGTCTTAATATAAGATGTGAAACGCTGGAGAAGTGGGGGAAACACTTCAAGATACAGGAATAAGCGAGGACTTTCTGAATGGGGCTTCAGTTACTCAGGAAATAAAGCCAACAATGGAAATTAAAAAGCTTCTGCCCAGCAAAAGAAACAGTTAATCAAGAGACATCCTACTGAATGGGAGAAAACTTTGGTTCACTATCCATTCTATAGAAGATAAATATCTGGAATATTTTTAAAAGTTCACAAAAACAAGCAACAAGAAATCAAACAACCCAATCAACGAACAGGCTAATGCAATTAACAGTTCTTAGAAGAGGAAATACTAATGTCCACTAAGATTCCATCTTACCAGAGTCAGAACGGCAGCCATTAAGAAAACAGATAGCTGGGTGTAGTGGTGCACGCCTTTAATCCCAGCATTCGTGAGGCAGAGACTGGCGGATCTCTGTGAGTTCAAGGCCAGCCTGGTCTACAAAGTGAGTCCAGGGCAGTCAAGGATACACAGAGAAACCCTGTCTCCAAAAACCAAAACAAAACAAAAAAAAAAAAAGAAGAAGAAAGAAAGAAAAAGAAAACAGATAACAAATGCTGGCAAAGATACAGACAAAGGGGACCCTTAGTCACTGCTGATAGGAATGTAAACTTGTCCATCTGCTGGAGAAGTCAATAAGGTGGTTTCTCAGAACACTGAAAGGTCTTTCCTGTGAACCGGCTATAGCACTCCAGCGTGTTTACTCAGAGGGTCTCAACTTTCCTTAAAACTAGAAACCTGGACTACACAATGCTTTTGATCATGTAAAATATGCACATTTGGAAAACTTGGAGCAAGGATGCAGCTCAGTGACCGAACACTTGTTTAACAAAGGGTTCAGTCCCAATACTGGGAGGGGGGACCTCGTTTCTAGTGGATTTTCAGTGTGTATGTTGCACAAATACCTAGAATTGGAATGTGGAGTGGGTCTGACAGGAGAGAAGGAATGAAAGAAGTCAAGTTTGGTTTGAAATCATCTGTATATGAGGAACCCAGAGAAGTGCTTCTGTTTGAAGATGCTTTATACAAGCTAGGAATGCTGGGAGGATTTTAGGGAGCCAGTGGTCCCAAGCCTGTGTTCTACATGAAGTGCAACTTCTCCTCAGACTAGTCCAGTATTTTATCTCCAATTCTGCTTTCTCTATCTAGGCACTTAAGTATTAAAAATCCTGGAGTAAAAACAAGCAACAACAACAACAACAAAAGCCCCTAATCAGGAGTCTCCTTCCTGTTACATTTAGCTGTGTACCCTAGTTGCGGAGTGTCTGTCATTTGATTATCGTGGTGGGTGTATAAGGTTGGGGAGACCTCTGCTCAGCATATACAGGCTTCTAGGTTTGATTTCACATGGAAATCTGCTGATGCTGGAACATAGTTCAGTCACCTGTTCAGACTCTCAGAACACTGTAATCAACCATAAATGTGGCTTCCAGGCAGTCATTTGAGCATGAGAATGTCTTTTAGGTTTTTGAAACAGCCTCATCTAGGTAGAGCTGCCTCCTGCTTCCATTTCTCAAGTGCTGGAGTTCAGATTCAGAAAGTACTTTGTACTCAGTAACTTTCTCAAAAAGTCATTCTCCTTTCTCCTGGCCAACCCTCCACTAACAGGTCCTTCTGATTTTATGAAGCCCTTTAATTCTACAAAGACAGAAATCCTGATAATCTTTCTTCCTCTCCCTCCCCACTCCTTTCTCTGATTCATTCTCTCTCTCTCGTTCTTTTCTATTGGGGTGGCAGAATCTCATTATATAGCCCAGGCTGTCCTCAACTTCAGAAACACCCTGCCCTGGCCTGCGGAGTACAGGGACGGTGTCTAGTACTACCTTAGCCCAAAGAGGACCATTTTGAAATTGCAGCCAGTTGAATATTCTGTGGTTGGTAGTAAAGTCCTGTTTCTCCTTGAGGAAGTGGGGATAAGAATAGCTGTAGCTCTTCTGTTTCTCATGAAGATCTAATCAACTGTCTTGCTTTTGCCTGCTTTTCATCCTTATATGAATATTGACAGACTGATGAATAATGTGACTATTCTAAGCTGCTAATTAACATCTTTTGTCTTGTCTTCTATTGCATAATGGAGAAAAGACGACATTGCCAGTCTAGGTCATATTCATAAAATAAATCTTAATGTGGTAGGGCAAAGTGATGTGAAACAAGTACCTAAAACTAGAGACATTTCCCCAGTGGAAGAAGAGGCTAAGCAAGGTCAAGACTATCTCTGCGGGATCCTAGCTACCATCTTCCATAGAGAGCCGAGGGCAGCAAGTACAGAGGTTAGTTCTAGTGGAGGAATCCCTTGGTCTGGATCAGCAGCAAAATTTTGAGACTTTGAAAGAGAGGATTAGGCATTGAACAAAATCATGATACAAATTGGTGGTTGATTACAAATTACAGTATCTTAGAGTTTCAGGTATAGTTCATTAGAGGCTCTGGACTCCACAACACTGAAAAAAATTAGTACATCTGATTTTGCATTTAATATGTGCTGTCCTGGCCCCTTACTTTTTAAGGCGTTATTTTATATAGACTCTTTGAGGGGACAGGTATATAGAACTGTTTCCATAGAATAAACCTATAGTCCCAGGGTAGAAGTTGCATCATAGGATATGATAGGAAAAGATACTCGTTGTTCTATAGGCAGTCATGAGTGATCCTGAGGTCCCAAGACACATGGTAAAGATTTGGCAGGGGGGAACGATAGCCAATGTCATCTGTATTGCTGCTGTGGTCTGACCAGCACAGAACAAGAGTGCATTTCAGGAACACAGTGACTAGCATACGAGACCTTTGTTGTAGCTCTGCTCCTTTAGTGTCGCTCAGCTGTCAGAGACCAGCTGCTTATTCAAAGCCTGCCCTGGCTGGTGGATCAGAAACCATGTTTCCTTTGTATTGCTGCAGGGCTCCTATCATGTTCTTTGTTGCATGTTTGTACCCTATTAGTCAAACCCACTGGTAGCTAATCAGTATAAGAAGTTGTGGCCAGTGTTTTGGTAAGAAAAAAAAGACACCAGCTGCATTCTAGCCAAAAAATGGTGTGTGTTGTACATAAAAGTGCGAGTTCACAAAACCTGAGTTTCACTTCTTTTAGCATAGATCTCATGATATAATCATGAATCTGTTGTCTCTGCAATGCTCTGTCTGCCCTGCTAACAAAAGGAGCCACATTTTTTTTCCTGTTTCCAACACCTAGGACTGGCCTTCTGGCACAAAGTAGGTGTTGAATAAATGCCCTGAACTCCTGAACTGGGTTTACTTTTCAAAAATCAAATTGTTACCTACAGTATCTCTCATTTTCATCATGAAGATCAGTTGAGATAATGGATACAAAAGTGCTGTGTTTACACACAGTACATATAAGGATTACTGTCCACTACAGATTTGGTTATTGTTGTTGAGCAAGTAATCATCACAAACTCTTGACAACTCAATGTTTGATGACTCATTTTGGTCAGTACTATTAATAATACTGTGATGTTCCTTTTTAGGTACAAAGTTAAGTATGTGACCGTTTTTATTATGGAGGATTTCAGACACTCAACCAAGGCACAGTAGCACATGGCCTTTATCTTCCCCGTCAGCATTTCACAACTCATAGACAGGTTGTCATCCGCCCCCTCGTGTCTTCCGTCTTTGCTGCGGAGCAGAGATGTGTTCCTACTGCTCTGCCCATACCTTCTGCTTCAACACTCTTTAAAGGAGGTGATCTTGGGCTGGTGAAATGGCTCGTCAGGGAAAGGCACTCTCATTGCCAAGCCCGACATCCTGGGTTTGATCCCCAGGGCCCATGTGATGGAAGGAAAGAACTGACCACCACACGTCAGTCCGCTGGTCCCATCACATGCCCTGTGGTACCTGTACACAGTGGTACCCACATCCACCCCTGACCCCCACTCCTTCCCACTCACACACAAAGAAATGTAAGACAATTTTTTAAGTTTATTGATAGTTTAGACTGAAGGACTACTTGTGAATAAGTGATTCTCTTACAGGAACATGAGATTTTGTTTCTCAAGATTCTCGTGTGATGGTGACCAGCTGCACTGAGAAAAGGTGGTGACTTTGTAGAGTTGTCACTAATTCTGGGGTCTAAGCGATGCAGTTGCCAGCTCTGTCATCATCTATAATATGACCTTACGGAAAAGTACAGTGCCTGTAGTGTGGAGGGTCAATTCCATGTCATAATTCTCAAGTGTTTTTGACATCTGGAATTCTTTACCACTTGAATGGCCTCTGCTTTAAGATTATATCCTGAGTTTTAAAAGAAAATGAAAAAGCGATTTGGGTGGACAATATAGCTTGGAGAAACACTTGCTTGGAACTGCAACCTTGTTAAGAATGATATTTATTAATAAATATAAATTGTTATATTGGGCCCCAGAGCAGTCAGCAGCCTGGTGGAAGACTGGCAGGTCTGACTCCCCTTAGAGGCCTGTAGGCCTGGAGGGGCAGCCGCTGGGGCTTGGTGGGAGGCCAGTAGGCCTGGATTGCCTTGGATGGTGCTCAGCCCTTTTCTCAGTAATTAAATACACTAAGACCTTTTTATGTTTCAAAGCCCTTAGCTGGACAGACTCTCCGCTAACTCACTTAAATTAATCCCAGACAACCTAATCCCAACCAACCATGTGGCTTGTTACACCTTCTTGGGTCTCAGAGCTCAGACATGGATGTCCTCTGCTCCCACAACCTGGCAGGGAACTTCCTCTGTGTGAAACTCAGGATTCTTTTTGTGGACCCAGGGAGTCCCTCCTTCCTATACTCTTTCTGCCCAACTAATTGGCCATCGGCATCTTTTATTAACCAATCAAAGAGTGCCTCAGAAAGGGCAGCAACCAGATCTCTAGCCCTGAAATTAGCCTCCAAGGACAAATGCAGTAGACCCTCCTCCAACACTTGCTTGACATTGGGAAGGCCCTGGGTTTGATCCCCAGCAGTATAAAAATAACAAGTAAAAGTAAAAATAGGAGGTAAGTGAAACTCAGTGGTAGAGCGCTTGTCTATCAATTACTTAATAAAAGTAAAGCACAGTACATTAGAACCACTAAGTGCTTAATTTTTACTGCTTTTTGTTGTTTTAGTTTATACCATTCTGGCTCTATTATGGTATAAATATAAAATAAACTATAAATCCTAAATAAATTATAGTTTACATAGTTTATATTATATAAAATTATATTATATTATACAATAAATTATAAATCCTAAAAAAGTTTAATTTAATTCTCCTTAAAATCGTATGGGAAAATTATTTTTACTGTTAATATTTTCCATCTTACATTCTTCTTAACCAAGTATTGCAAACCTTTTCCTAGTACAGTAATTGAATTCAGTTGATTCTGAGTGTGTCTGTGACTTGAAGATTCTCGTTCATTTTCAATTTTTTTAAATAAACGAAGTATAAGCAACACTTTTATTTCTTAAAATTCTAAGCCATCTTTGTATTGTATTATGACTAGGAGGTTGTTCCACTCCCATATAGGATGGTAGGTAGCAGAGAGATTGAAAGGATGAAACTCAAGTGGTAGGAATAGATTGTCTCTATACGCCATGGTCACAGGTCAGTGTCTGCAAAGGACATCACTATTCCACCTGTCTCCTTCATTCCCTGCCTCCTGTACTTGGGTCCCTTTGGATGATGTATTTGGAAAACTCTTGGTTTTGTCTTTTCTATCCTATGACCAGGGCTGATCCTTATGGGCACAGGACAGCAGTAGTTGAGAAGTGAACTAGTACATTTGGCTATACCGTTTGAAATATATTTAATGCCTACCATGATCCTGTGAGGCTGTCCTGTCTACGTTTTGTGATGGGGAAAGGCAGGCAAGCCTTTTCTATTGGTTGTCTTACTGGGGGTTTGCCTTGCTCTTGAGTCTTCTCCAGTGGTACAGTCTATACAAGAATAGCAGCGGGGTCTCCCTGAAATACAACGTTCGTGTAAGCCCTGAATGAAACCTGCAGTTCCTGAGAAGTTATGTTTTTTCATATTCTATGCAAACTACTCTTTAGCATTCCTATTATATCCTGTTACTCCCTTGTAATTATCTCTAGTTTCCTTTAACTGGTTATAAAACTCATAAATTAGTAGGATCCACATTTTATGCTATGACTCTGTTAAATCCTCTTCATTGTTTTCTTGATGCAAATTGGAGTTAGCTTGAACTAGGTGGTCTTCTTTTGGATTGAGTGAGTGAGAGAGTGAGTGAGTGTAGTACTGGGGATGCTTTGGGAATACTTTGGTTGCTAAGCAACCACTTTCTGTAGCTTTTCCCATACCATTTTCATTTCTTCTCTAACTTCTGTTCCTTGCCTCTATCTTTTCATTTCAACTCTGCTAGTCACACCGTTGCAGAGTCCTGCCTTTCCTCAAAAGCTTTCCCCAATAATTTCTATTTTCCAGTCCATTTTTGTTGTGTGTATTTTCCCTCTGAGATATGTTGTTAATTTGCTTTTTCCTGCCTATAAAAGTAATATACTTTGGGGGAGTGGTATTTCAAGACAGTCTCACTATGTAACTCAGGCAGTCCCGGAACTCACTATTTAGATCAGACGTTCCTCTAACTCAGAGATCTGCCTACTTCAGCCTCCCAAGTACTGGGGTTAAAGGTGTGTGCCACTACACCTGGTAATATACACTTTTTAAAAAGATATTATATAGAATATTTGAAAGTGGAATTTCCCAAATCCAGATCATGAACATAGTCACTGCTGTGGTCTCACTCCCTTTTCTCTGTGTATGAACAAGAATGTGCATAGGCATGTCTGCATGCAAACCTGTTTATATAGGTGGCAGAAAAATAGATGAGTGCGTAGACAGACAGGAATTTTATATATGCACACCATTTCACAACCTATTCTTGTCACTTGACAATGCGTTGGAAATTTATGTCAAATAATTTAAGTGATTGCATTTAAGTTTATCTTTTTATTACCTCAGACTCCTTCATGTTTTATGTTTCAAAAAGAAAATTGAAACTCTTCAAGGAAAAGAGTAATTGCACACTCATTCTCTCTTCTTCGCTCTGGTTGCCTTTATTGCATATTCAGTGGAAAACAAAGTGCTTGCCTCTCACAACTCCTTAGGAATTATAATCACCTGGATAAGAATCTCCATTTAGTCTGTAATTCTGACATGATGAAGGAAGTTCAAAGAAGTGACAGAATTCTTTCTTGGAGATACCTGCCGCGTGTAGGTTACTTGAGCAGCTCACTACTGAAAGCATTGGAATTATTGAACACATATTTATGAAAATACCCTCAAAGCAGCTAAGCACGTCCATGTCTTCCATCTTCTGTTGCCCCCAGCTTGTAGTTCTCCCTGCTCAGGAATAGAGTAACATCCCCCCACCCCCACACAAAGATGTATCAGAATTTAAAAATCAAATCACATTCACATTCTTATTTTGGCAAAAATAAGAGTCTTTTCTAAAAGAAAGTGAGCACGCCAAAAGGCCCTCGAGAAATAGAGCAGCTTTCACCCTAAGGGCATGTGGGCAAATGCCACTTCCTGTGCCAAGGGATAAGAACACTGCAAAGAAAAGTGGCGAAGGGTTACCATAAAAATTCAGGTCAGGGGCTGGAGAGGTGGCTCAGAGGTTGGGAGCACTGGCTGTTCTTGCCAGGGTCCTGAGTTCGATTCCCAGCAACCACATGGTGGCTCACAGCCATCTACATTGAGATCTGCCCGGGCATATATGTAGAGCAAATACTGTATACATAATAAATAAATAAATAAATGTTAAAAAAAATATCTTAAAAAAAAAAAAAAAAAAAAATTCAGGTCAGGCAGTTAGAGTGCTAAAGCAGATAATTTCTTCGAGTGCTAGAATTTTCTATTTACTGACCTGATAGTAGCTATATATAATAATGCACTTTAAAACTAAATAGATATTTCTGTTTGCTTTTCTGTATGCATTTATTATGTTTATTATTATAATTCATAATAATTAAATATTAAAGTAGTTACCAAAAATGGATATAATATGAGCTACTGCATGTGTTTTGTATAAATGATGCAGTTATATTTCTGTGTATAGTATTTGATTGATGTTCATTTATGTAAGTATATAAATTTATCTTTATATTTACATAAAATATGTTTACTACATGTACATAGAAATAATGAACTACTATTGGAAGACATTCTTGAAACTATAAAGGAAAAATAAACTTATTTTTGTGTTATGCTTTAAATAATCGTGAATGTTTACTACTTTTTAGAATCTAGTTTTTAAAAACTTAGGTCTTCTGCCTCTACCCCGAGATAGAAAATATTCCCTCCGCCATTATGTGGCATGGGACTCTTGTTTCTTGTCTTTTCTTTTGTTTAATAACCATGTCTTTCTTTTTTGTTAGACTCTAGGCTCCTAAAAGGACTGAGACTGTGACATATTTATCTCTGTATTTTTTAACCCCCCCCCAAAAAAAATCTCAGTACCTGGTAGAAGAACTCTAAATATTAGTGGAAATGAATGAGTGAATGAATATACCTGAAGACGGACAAAGGCTGTAGACACCCACACATAAGCATTCTCTAAGAACACTTTGAGATGTTACGTTGCTTTGGCACAGCAGTGGTGATAAAATTGGCACAGTAAATACTGTTTGTTTTGGATTGAACCAGCACTTTGTGGAACTGTAGGCAAATGCAGAGTTTACCATGTGATTAACCCTCTTACTCCCAGAAAACAGTGAAATGCAAATACCTACTGGAAATGATAGAACTGAGAAGTGAATACCTAATAGAGTAAAGAAAGCTGATATGATCTGGGCTTGGCTGATTGGTTTTTGCTGATGCTCATATATGTGGTGCAGACATTCTACCATGAAACCAAATCATCAGCCATGCAATGATACGATCTTATGAGACATTGTGACACTCTGGGTTACAAAAATTTGACTATATTCTAAGTGAAGTTGTTAACATCTTAAACACAGCCCTGCACATTCACTCACATGTACATAGAGTGTTCATCAGAAGAGTGCTTGCTATCTCCAAACAGAGAACAAAGAAAGACTTAATGGAAATTGTAGAGTTATTAACAGTGTGGCCAGACCATCAGCACCTGCCAGGTTGGGGGAAGCATTCAGTTGGCCTGGCCAGTGGACAGCCTGTTTCCTAGAGCCTTGTGCCCTGTATGCCCCGTAATGCTGCATAATGCATTGAGCTTGCCTTGCTTCCATGCATACCAAGCCTTACTCTGGTTATTTGCCTTCCCAGAGAGATAGCTCACCACAGCTGATACAACTGTGCCCAATTCTCCTATTGTTCACTATAAATTAATAAAGCCGCCTTCTTTATTCTTTTGATGCATCAGTGTCTTTGTGAGTTTTGTTAGAGTAATTCTACATTCCTGGGTCTAGTCAGTGATATGGGGAACAGAACCTGCAAGGCTCTTTGAGGCAAACATTCCCTTGTAGGGATATCTTGGTACAACCTGCTAGATGTCCTGTCCCCATTGTCATAAGCAATGATTCTCTTTCATTCTACACTTTATCAGAATAATTCTTCTCAAACACAACATGTTAAGAACTTCTAAAGTTCAGTGTGGTGGAACCCATGTGCAATCCCAGCCCTTGGGATCAGTGCTTGATGATCTCAGGCAAGAAGATCACTCTGGGAAAGTTAACAAGACTCTTTCAGAATGACCGCAACATAACTAATAACGTGTACATTTGAGTTATCACTAAGTCATTGTCTTGGCGACAGTAGCTCTTTTGGGTGAGTATTTGTTCAGTTTTGCAAATCCCACACTTGTGAGGATGGATCTCCTACTATAGGTGCCGCCTTATGGAGACCTGCAGCGGTTTATTCCAGTTCCGATTTCACTGCTTCTGTGACTCATTTCATTGTCAGGACTAACCCTGGTGATACGGTCAAAGCACCTCCTAACCCCGTCTCTCTTGCAGTAGTGAAACCCAAAGAAGATGGAGGACACAATGAATTCGACCAGATTAAGGATGCGAGTAGAGCAGGCAATGAACGAGGTTATAGATTTTTTTCTTTCACTCTCATCTGTCTCCCTTTCCTCAGAACGGCCCCAACAGCATTTAAAAGGGATTCAAGTTCTCCTATGCACCCTTGTAGAAGAAAATAAAGTACAAGGTCTCTAGAACCTGCTCAACTTATCTTTGAGTACTATGGAATTTAAGCCAGATTTTGGCAGATGTTTAACAACAATTTCTTGTTGTTAAAGGGCCATCAGTGAAGGCAACAAGGCAAAAGCCACAGCAGCTCTTAGGTGAATCTTGTGCCTCTTAGAAATGGTTGTTGTGTCCAGTAACTGTTATTACCTAAGATGTTAAGTGTCATCGTCCTTCTCTGTTTTCCATCTTCCCACAGTACCCAACTGAAGTGACTCATCATTCAATTTCACAATAAATCCATCAGGAGTACACCCAGGGCAGGTCTCCATTTGCACATTTTAAATATATCAAATGTGCATGAGTGTGAGCGTTACCAGTAAAGTAAGGCTTTGCAGCATTTCTGATAGCATGGGTAAATGCAATCTTGAAAGGGTTTACTTCTTGCAAAGTAGGTTCTTCAATATGTACTTGTTTCTAGCAATCACAGTGTTATTGGTACAGTTGGAACCCTGCAACAAAATAGACTGTGCGGGGCTGTTAGTGAGTGTACGGATCTGGTGAGACTTCTCTCCGTCCCCTTGGTAAATTACAGAGCTGCTCTTGAGTACTGATTGAATTGCTACAAGATAATTATGGACCATTCTTGATTGCTTAGATGACAACTAGCCACTCTAGGCCCTTTGACCAAATTCCTCATTCTGTGGCTTCCTGTTTCTCTTGGATGAAGAATGAAATTAAGGAGAAGGGTCTAGTCTAGTTTGGATCCTTTGTGGCAGAGTTTGCTTCGCAGCAAGACATCCGGACTGTTAGGACAGCAGACTAGGAAGCATCCGTACACTCCAGAGTCAGTCTGTCAGCACTACTTAATTTAGTGCACTACTCTACAGTACAAACTTTAGCACCATTAAAAGAAAACTAGGCAGTGAATTATGTTATGTGGTAATAGGGAAAAATGTTGCTATTGTTTAAAAAGGCAAATTACAGTCCTTTAAGTAAATGAGAAAATGAATATGCTCAGTGTTTATACTTATATAGTATTCTTAAAACTTCCTTGGGCTGGCGCACGCCTTTAATCCCAGCACTTGGGAGGCAGAGGCAGGCGGATCTTTGCGAGTTCGAGGCCAGCCTGGTCTACAAAGCGAGTCCAGGACAGCCAGAGCTGTTAAACAGAGAAACCCTGTCTCGAAAAACCAAAAAAAAAAAAAAAAAAAACTTCCTTGGGCTTCTCAGAACCTACATTCCCTCTCTTTGCTAAAGTGCGTGTATATGATCCAGAAACTGCAAATAGGAAAGTACACAAGCTGTGCCATGAGTAGAAGAGCAAGGAGCGCAAGAAGCCAGAGAAAGGTCAACAGGGGCCACAAGTGTTTGTCGCTCTGGTCTCTGTTCCTCCTGTTTCAGGGGCCCAGGCAGCTATTTGCCTTTTCCTGTGTCTCCTTCTGTTGAAGATTAGAGTCTGAAGAGGAATTCACTAGACTGAAGACAACTTGAGTATGCAACAGGACACACAGTATTAGGGCACACTGAAGAACAATTTCAAAATAACCCTGCTATCTTTAGATGACATCCTGGGTCCTGAATCTAACCTTGCTTGCACTGCCTACACCAGCCCAACACCATGCCAGAGTAGGCAGAGGCTGTCTTCTCCCTCAACTATGCTTCTGAATTCTTTTCCTGGCATCTGTTTGCTTCAGTCTCCCACAGCTTTCTGTCTCCTCTGATTCCTCCCCCTGATTGCTAAAGATTTTACTGTGAAGGTGTGAAGTCCTTAAGCAAACCCCTCTGTATTTGTTTGTGTTGTTTGTATATATTATATTTTAAGTTAATATATAATATACTTTGAAATCTCCCATTTTAACCAAATACCTCCCAGCAGTAACATGTTAAGTTTTTGACTAGTGAATCTTGACAATCTGAAAATGATTCTTTAAAAAAAAAAAATGTATATGCACAAAACATTGAATACAATGGACCCCTGCATAGCAGTTGTGGATCCCAAGTGCATTCAGATTCCTGGGCAACAAATGAATTCCAAGTTGTCTATGTTCCCATGGTCACTAATATTTGAAATCAGTCACCCTCCTGATATTTATTGAATGTGTACTGTGCCAGGAACTCTGCATAACACTGAAACATAACCTGAGGAAAAAAGCTACTACTCTATTCACAAAAATTTTCAGTGTAGCTGAGGAACCAGATAAGCATACAGTTATTATATAGAATAGATTCAGTAATAAGGGAGGTATAGTACACTTGGAGGGAAATATTAAGCAAGTTTTCAATGTGTCTTTTAAGCACCGAAAAATTCTTACAGTGTCATCTGAATTGTTATTCCAGGCTAAAGAAGTGCTGGAATCAAAGCCAGTTCTTGTAGAAGCTGGATATGGTGGTACATGCTTGTCATTCCAGCATTTAGGAAGTGAAGGCAAGAGGATCAGGAGTTAATCCTTGCCACATAGTTTAAATTAGCCTGGGCTACATGAAACCTTGTCTTAAAACACACACACATAGACACGCACACATGAAGGAGTGACTTTTAGGTCATGTTCAAAATTACCATTGTATTGGAGGGGGCAGGCATGATATCTGCAGAAACTAGAGGACAACTTGTGAGCGCCTGTTCTTCTACTGTGGATGAGTTTGGGTTGTCAGGCTTACTAAGGAACACTTTGCCCACTGAACCGTGTCACGGGCCCTGGATTTTATTTTGAGGGCAGTAAGTTGAGGAGTGACAGGAATTGATCTCTACCTGAAAATTACATTCTCACTGCAGCATGGGAAAGAGATGAAGGAGGTGAGCCTGCCAACCGGAAGAATGTGCTGGTCAGGCACAGAACAGTTGCTGTCTAGTACTGAGAAGTGTTGCTACAAAAGGTAGAGGAGTGAAAAGAAACTAACTGGAAACAATAATATTTAATGATGAGAAGAATTCATTGTTTCAACAAATATGTATTGTACTTATATACAGTGTTAGACTCTGTATTAGATTCACTGGTGAACACTTGACACCATCTCTGTCCTTGAGACTGTGGCAATCAATACATTTCTGGCTTCTGGCGTTAAGTAGCTCAATGGCCAGACAGCGTCATTCATTAGAAGGTAGACCCAGACAGGTTTCCTGGGTGTAGGTAGCAACTCCACAAGCTTCAAATGCTCAAATGCTCCTTTGAGAGGTTAGTGTGTTCCTGTGGTTGAGAAACAGTATCAGATGAGAGCCTGTTCCTGTATTCACACTGTACTGGAGAAGACTTTTCAACCCACTGAGATAGAAGTCAGTTGTCAAGAGGTGGATGAGGGTGCCCAGGAAATGTGAACATAATGTGAATAAAATGTGAAAATAGAATGAGAAAGCAGTGTCTGAGAACCAGGCCTGGCAAACTCACAAAAATAAAAGAGGAACCAGTTGGGGAAGCCAGGAAAGTGTAAAGCATATAGATCACGCTCTGTCATGGAGACTGTAACACAAAAGAGAGTGTGAGGCTTGACAGTCATGGGTAGAGTCCTGGTTTGAGATAGGGTTCCATGTTGAATTTCAGACACTTGCTATAACCTCAACCACCAAGTTCCAACTATTATTTTCTCTAGAGTGTCCAGATGAGTTTATTAGGCCAAAGTCCGCACCACTGTTTACAGCTGGAAAGTGAGGGCCATGTAAATGCCCTTCTTTGCAAACCTTGGTTTTCGCTAGAACCTTATAAGCTGACCTGAGGCCCTCCAGTGTGTGTGTGCTGCTGCTCCCTCGCTGGACGGTAGCACGCTCAAGGCATTGGTGAATTGCTGGGCTGTCTTCTAGACAGAGTGGGGCCTGTGCTTCTAAAAGTAGAAGCTTCTGGAAGTCACACCGGTACTGGAGGAGAGATTTCCCCTTGTTTTATACAACACATACCCATGAAATGGCTCAGAGCTTATGTTTCTAACACTTGGCAATGCCAGGCCAGCCTCAGAAGGTCACTGCTTGGCTATATTTGGGACACAGTATGCACAGAGAGAAGAGATCTTTAAGCCACATTCAACTGTTTTTGTTTTTCCCATTTTTTTTCTAACCCTGAAAGATTTGATGAAAAGCCCACAGACTTTTTTTTTTTTTTTTTTTAATAAGACACTCTGAATTCTTGACATTGATTGCATGTGGACATTAAGTAAGCAAGCATTTCTAGTTTGGGTGAAAAGGCAGAAGCCGAATAAAACAAAGTGGCTTATACAATGTGTGAGCGGATTTAAGAACAGTAATAAGAATGGAGACTACAGTCTCCATTCTGAAGTTCACAGAATCTTCAGAAGGATTGTGAGTGCCCACCCCCCTAAATGTATAACATGAATTGTGTTTTAATAAAGCTGTTAGTAATAAAAAGAAAATAATGATGAAATAATCACTCTTAAACATATTCTAATAAAATATTTCCATTTTAACGATGAAGAATTTATAAGCATGGAGGCATGTGGGAGTGGAACAGGGCAAAAACAGCAGGGCGGAAATGAGCATCTGGAAAGAGGGAATAATGGAAGGCTGTTGCTCACTTTCTACAGCCAGCTGAGACATCGTTCCTTTATAGGGAATAAAAAGTAATCTGTGACCTTAAGAGCCACTCACAATATCTCACTTATAATGGACCAGCACTGAAAAAATATATCAGGGTGTGGGGGAATACCAACCGTGAAACTGTTTTGTAGCCAACCACATAATTGGAGTAATAGGTCGATGTAAGTTTCAGAGAACTATCTGTAATGTCAGTTGTTAATGTAGCAGTTGGCAGTGATGCTCATGGCACATGGTCTAAACAATAATAGAACAAATAACAGGGGTGTATCTGCTGTTCCAGGGTTTTGGCCAACAGGGTAAGGACAGAAGAATGAAAGGGACCCCTCAGTGCAGTTGTAGCACCGGCAGGAATGTAGGACCTTGGCAGTATTTTAATATGGGAATGGAGGAAAGTTTCCTAATTATTCTTAACAAGGAGCAGGGAAGAGAGGCCATTTATAAGCATGAAAAACAGAATGTAGTTTAAAATTAAAACCAAACCTCCTCATTACCATCCAGTGCATACCCTGCTCTGTTAAAAGACAAGGATCCAAAGCTCCTTTCTAGCCGACCATAATTTAATCCAAAGGCACTTTAAAAAAAAAATCACAGACAGCACTAGAAATATGTCACAGGCAACAACAGATGGGGAATAATGGGGTATTTTGCTGGAGAATTTAGCAAAAGGTATTGTAAGTATAATTCTCTGTTAACTGTTGAGAATGCAGTGAATGCTGGCAAAGCAATGATTGAGATTACTTGCCTTTCATCAAAGTATGTTTCAGAAGTAGAAGAATTGGCAAAACCATAGCAATGTTGCAACTTTGAATTCATTCCTTTCAGAATAAATGGACATCCACAAACAAAAAGACCATAGAGGATGAATATTCATCAAGCTTAATTTTTTTAAATAAATTTATTTATTTGTTGCTTCAGGTTACATCTCCATCATATTGTCCTCTTTTCTCCCTTCCCAGCCCCGCCCTCCCACTCTCTGCCCCCTAACCCTTCCATCCCACTCCTCTGGAGTGGAATGTCCCTCACCCCAGTTCAGAAGTCATATGAGGGCCAAGAGCCTCCTCAAACACTGGGGGCCTACGAGGCAGTACCACCAGTGAAAAGTGCCTCATTGCCAGGGAGAAAAAACTAAAAAACAAAAACAAAAAAAGGCTATGTTCATGTTCCCTTTGGTGCATTGGTTGTAGTATAGTTATCCTGTACTATATAGCTAAAATCCGACTATAAGTGAATAGATGCCATGTGCATCCTTCTGAGTCTGGGTTAGCTCACTCAGGATGAGCTTCTCTAGTTCCATCCATTTGGCTGCAAATTGCATAATTTCATTGTTTCTGATAGCTGAGTAATATTCCATTGTGTAGATGTACCACTGTAACCGAACTTTTAAATTATTATTTAACACTTATTTATTTATTACTAAATTCACTTATAACAAACACCAACAATTTCTTAACTATTAATCCTATAAATTCCTACAACCCCTTTAACCTATCGATAATTATAACAACTACTTTCATAACCTTTTAGAATGATACAGTCTCTGGGGCAGGTCCTCAGTCGTCAGGAACACAGTCTTTGTTGTAGATTCTTTAACACACTTAGCAGTCCTTTTTCTGGATCTCTCAGATACAAGTTCGTCAGGGTAAGTTGGTTATTGCAGTCTCACCTTAAATAAGGCTTCATGCTTTCTTCTCTGTGGGAGACCCCAGCCGTCTGCAGGCCAACTTACTTCTTTTGAATCAGGAACTCAGCTGCTCTGCCTCAGTCCTTAAAGCCAGGCACAGTTTCCCCTAGGCCACTGTTCGGACAGATCAAACCCCTCTAGGCAAAAGCTGAGCCATAGGGTTTAGTCCTTGGCCTTTTGGTGTCTTGCTCAGGCTTTCTTTGCTCACCAGCTTCTTTCTGCTTCAGGGAAATCTGGCCATCAAAAGATGGCCAGCACTTTTTTCAGCAGGACTCTTGGAGGTCTCTAGCATCAGGGGCCTCTTCTCCTTCTGGGCTCCATGCACTGTCTTTAAATAGGAGGAACTCTGTTTCAGCTTAATTTGGGCTCCGCCCACTTAGCAGCTGAAAACAATGTCAGGCCAGATACTTTGTTTCTTCAAGTCCATTAAGTCTTTCCTGTTTTCCTGACTTCAACCTTGTTTTTCAGTCTATGGAGTCTTTCCTGTTTTTCCTGACTTCAACCTTGTTTTTCAGTCTATTAAGTCTCCTGTTTGTTTCCTGTTTTTAGTCCACATGCTGATAATGCTCTTCATGCCCCGAATTAAGAGACAGTATCATACCACAGTTTTTTAATCCATTCTTCGGTTGAGGGACATCTGGGTTGTTTCCAGTTTCTAGCTATTACAAATAAGGCTGCTATGAACATAGATGAGGAAACTTCCTTATGATTCGGTGAGGAGCCATTTGGGTGTATACCCAGAAGTGGTATGGCTGGGTCCTGAGGCAAAGCTATTCCAAGTTTTCTAAGATATCGCCAGACTGACCTCCATAGTGGTTGTACAAGCCTGCACTCCCACCAGCAATGGAGTAGGGTACCCCTTTCTCCACACCCTCACCAGCATGTGCTGTCATTTGAGTTTTTGATCTTATCCATTCTGACAGGTGTGAGATGGAAGCTCAGAGTCGTCTTGAGTTGCATTTCTCTGATGATTAAGGATGTTGAGCATTTCTTCGAGTGTCTCTCGGCCATCAAACCTCATGTGAACAGGGCAAAGCCAGTGATAACAGAAGCAGCATTCACAAAGGAGGAATCCCTAAAGTCATCAAGCTTAATTTAATTGACTGTACAGTGTGCTTTGTAGACTATAAAAACTATAAAAACGTATCACTTACGAAGTCAACACACTAGAAGAGTTATGCTATATCACAAAGAAAACTTTAGGCGCAATTAAAACATTGATATTGGCCAGGTGTGGTGGTGCATGCCTTGAATCCCAGCACTTGGGAGGCAGAAGCAGGCAGATCTCTGTGAGTTCCAGGCCAGCCAGAGATACACAGAGAAACCCTGTCTCGGGGGAAAAGAAAAAAAGAAACATTGAAATTGTACTTGCCAGATTCTCTAACCATAATGCAGAAAAATCCACTCTTTTATCAAATATCAACCAAAATGAAAATCACTTGAAGTTTTAAAAAAATCTATATAACTCAAGTCAAAGATACATTAAAAGTGTAGTTGGGTGGTGATGGCGCACACCTTTAATCCCACAACTTGGGAGTCAGAGCCAGGTGGATTTCTGTGAGTTCAAGGCCAGCCTGGTCCACAGAGTGAGTTCAGGACAGCCAGGGCTTCACAGAGAAACCGTGTTTGGAAAAACCGAAACCAAAACCAAAAAAACAACTAATTCAGAAGATTGCATGATTCATCAAAATTTATAGGTAAGAAAAAGGCTTACTAAACCATTTTATGAAAGAAAATAATTTCTTTATTAAAATAGAGAAAGAAGCATTCGTGAGTTAAGCAACACAGAGGAATAAAAAGAAAGGGAAAGAACAGGAAATAGAAAAGTGTGGCCTAGAGGGAGTTGATAAAAAAGCAACGGAATTGGTGTATCGAGGGGCATCTTAATAAGACAGGACTCAGGGTAAACTTGATAAAAGGAAACAAGACGAAAAAGAAACCATGGAATGAGTGGTAAAAGTCACAGGGTCGTGGGTGAGGCTGAATTTTAAAGCGCACATTTGAAAGGCCAACGTACATAGATCTCAGTATAAGCTGTTGCCTAGAGTGTGTGAGGTCATGAGTTGGATCCCCAACACCACAAAGAAAAACTACATGTACTTCTATACAGTTTTAAAGAATAATCAATTCCTACCTAAAATATATAACCAAAACTAATTTTAAGAAAACTAAAATTCACTCAAAATGGCTATGAATGGTATTGATAAGAATAGAAAGAATTTAAAGGCGCTGGGGAGATGGCTCAGTGGTTAAGAGTATTGACTGCTTTTCCAGGGGACCAGGGTTCAATCCCAACACCCACATGGAGTTACCAGCTGTCTGAGACTCCTCTTCCAAGGGATCTGGCATCCTCACATGGATATACACACAGGCAAATCACCAATGCACATTTTTTTAAAAAGAAATAATTTAAAGACTCTTCCAGCTAAAATGTGAAGTTGAGACATGTTTGTCCATAAATTCTGTTAGACATTAAAGAAACAATTACTTCCTGTGCTGTCTAGTCTATTCCAAAGCCTGGGAAAATAGAGAGAACGTCCTGGCTTTATGTCAAATAGAATGTCTTGGGCAAATTATTTCTCATCTTCCTTCTCTATTGAGGCATAGTTAATAAAAGCTATTAAAGTCTGCAACTGGAAAGGGGAGAGAGAGAAAGCATTCATGTGTGTGTGTGTGTGTGTGTGTGTGTGTGTGTGTGTGTGTGTGTGTGT
>CAJQZJ010004888.1:6581615-6595063 GCA_907164525.1 Lophiomys imhausi
CAGTGTGGGAATTATAGCAGGGACAGTATGGACTGGGTATCACAACACTGAGGGAAGATAACTCATCCTTTCTTCATTATCAAGGAAGAGAGAACTGAACTGTCCATTGGGTGGGAGGGAAAGAATGGAGTGTGCTTAGCAGAGAAGACTGTGGCATGATCAGCAGCAGTGAGGGTAAAAGCAGTGTGCCCTGCAGAGGAGTTATGAGCATTCAGGTATTGCTGGAGTACCAAGCCATACTCAAGATGCAAACAGACAGACTGGAAAAGTTGAATCAAGGAGACCTGATCTGCCCAGTAAAGGCAGTTGTGGACAATTTGGGATTTTGCTGTGTCGTGTGTAAGGAGCAGAACACTAGGATGCAGTGTGTGTTTCAGACAGATCTGTCAGCAGTAAGGGAGGTGGATTTGAGAAGGAGTCAAAGCTAGATGGAATGTGGGCTTGGTGGCTCAAGCCTATAATCGCAGCACTTAGGAGACTATGGCAGCAGTTGTCACATGTACATACAAACTGGAAGTATCAGGGTGGTTCTGTAGCCCTCCCTTAAGTTCTCCAGGCATGGACAACAAGGGCCTGGATTAAAGCTGCAATAAAGATAAAGAGGAAAAAGTAGACTCCAAACTATCTAATGGGTTTTGTTGTTATTTAATTAGAGAGATTCTTATTTGTTTTGCTTTGGTAAGTTAGTCCCTGGTAACTGATTGTAAGTAGGAATAATAGAAATGAAGGAAGACCCATGCAGTATTTAAGTTAGATGAGTGCCAGATTCTGCTGCCACCAGAAATGGAGAAAGGGGGAATGTGAGGATAGTTAATAAAGGGTGGAGCTATCATGTTTAGCTAGACTGTGCTGAACTTAAATCTGTGGCATCTCTCTGGCGATCTCAATGAGGCAGTTAAAAATGTAAGTCAAAAGTTAAAGGAGACTTTTTTAATATTTATTTATTACTTCAGGTTACATCTCCATCACATTGTCCTCTTTCTACCCCTCCCAGTCCCACCTTCCCACCCTCTACCCACTATCCCTTTCATCACATTCCTCTGGAGTGGAGTGTCCCTACATAACAGCCTCCCCCACCCCAGTTCAGCAGTCATATGAGGACCAAGAGCCTCCACATACACTGGGGGCATACAAGGCAGCACCATTAAGGCAAAGTGTCTCATTAACTGGAAAAAAGTCTATGTTCATGTTCCCTTTGGTGCATTGGCTGTAGTATAGATATCCTGTACTATATGGTTAAAATCTGACTATAAGTGAATAGATGCCATGTGCATCCCTCTGGGTCTGGATTAGCTCACTCAGGATGAGCTTCTCTAGTTCCATCCATTTGGCTGCAAATTGCATGATTTCATTGTTTCTGATGGCTGAGTAGTATTCCATTGTGTAGATGTACGACAGTTTTTTATCCATTCCTCAGTTGAGGAACATCTGGGTTGTTTCCAGTTTCTAGCTATTACAAATAAGGCTGCTATGAACATAGATGAGGAAATGTCCTTGTGATTTGGTGAGGAATCCTTTGTATACCCACAAGTGTTATGATTGGGTCTTGAGGTAGAACTATTCCAAGTTTTCTAAGATATCGCCAGACTGACCTCCATAGTGGTTGTACAAGTTTGCACTCCCACCAGCAATGGAGAAGAGTTCCCCTTTCTCCACAACCTTGCCAGCATGTGCTGTCATTTGAGTTTTTGATCTTAGCCATTCTGACAGGTGTGAGATGGAATCTCAGAGTGTCTTGAGTTGTGTTTCTCTGATGGTTAAGGATGCTGAGCATTTCTTCAAGTGTCTCTCAGCCATTAGGGATTCCTCCTTTGTGAATTCTCTATTTAGCTCTGTTCCCCATGTTTTGATTGGGTTATTTGGTTTCTTGACATTTAATTTCTTGAGTTCTTTGTAAAATTTGGATATTAGCCCTCAGTCAGATGTGGGGTTGGTGAAGATTTTTTCCCAATCTGTAGACTGCCATTTTAAGAGCGCTGACTGTTCCTCCGGCAGACCCAGGTTCAATTCCAAGCACTCATTGTGGTGGCTCACAACCATCTGAAACTCCATTCTAGGAGACCTAGTGCCCTCTTCTGGTCTCCACAGGCACCAGGCATGCAAGTGGTGCACATGTGCATTCAAAATACTTGCATGCAAAACACCCACACATATACAATAATTTTTTTTATTTTAAGAAGTAAGTAATGCCATGAAGAGTCCAGCAGACAAGATAGGAAAATTCTAGAAAGTGGATGAGAGAAACCACATAAAAACAAATGAAAAGAGTAAGGGGGTAAGGGTGGGGAAGGAAGGGTCAAGGTTTCATTGTAGAAAAGATGTGACTGAAGGAGACAGCCTGAAATTTCTTAGACATAACACACTGAGGCTAGGTCCCCAGTTTGTTTATGGCCTGTTCATTTAGCTTTTCAAAGAATAGTCCTATGCCAGTCAAGGATCAGCTACTGGACCAGGATTGCCCAGGTGTACTGGAAGGCTTGGTTGAATCTCCCCAAACGGATCTTGAGCAGCTGCACCCTACGTTACTGTCCTACTGTTCTACAGCTCCCACATGTGGCAGAAATAGTCCTGAAAGCAGTAGCTCACATTTGTGTGGGCTTTGTGCCTTGTAAGTTGATGCTTCTAATACCTTTGAAAGTCAGGACAGATGATGGTACCCCACTTCCAGGCCAGGTAGTGCAGTGTGAGTCTGGGGGGTTTTCAGGTCATACATCTTGTAAATGGATGAGACACAAACAGAAATGAGATCTTTTGGTCCCACTTGTCCTCATATATGCCAGGCTGCACTTTGGGGCTCAGTGTCCACCATGTGGACGTTGGGGTTAGCTAGCTAAGTATTTTAGCCCAGGCTCTTACCGGCACATCCTAGCAGCTCAGAAAGTAGTTATGCCAAGTAACCTCTGAGATTCTGTACTGTGAACTAGGAAAAGCTCTATGACAACTAACTGAGGCTTTGCTTCTGTATTTGTAAAATAGGAAGAGTATCCATTCTGTCCTTAATGTTAGAAGATCTTGTGTAATCATGGAGTTACTCCTGTCATTTCTTTAAGAACTCGTATTACTGTATTGTGTGTAAAGTGTCTTCATTCAGTACTAGATACTATTGTCCAAAAACATCACTCACTACATATTTCTTTCAAATACTTAAATGTTCCAAATAGGTTTGTCGATGTTCTAGAGGCCAGGGTCAATGTCACAGCCAGAGCTGGAGTGCATCTGCTGCCTGACACAGATTGGGTTTCAGGTCAAGGAGTCTGGAAGATGTCTGTGCAGTGAATCAGTGCATTGGGAGGGCGTGGCTTTTAGTGTGACTTTACCTGGGAGAGTTGGTACCTTAGGCCAAGTCACCAGTGTCAGCCCTTTGTGACAGTGTGTTTTTCAGAATGGACCCAGATGATAAAGATGAAGTCATAGCACTCTAGCAAGATAGCACCTAGCTAAAGGTGACCGCACTGTGCAGCAGGCTGGCTAGCCATGTCTGCACTTCTCCAGTTCTGTCACTGTCCTCGCTTGCTCGACCACACTGTGCAGCAGGCTGGCTAACCATGTCTGCACTTCTCCAGTTCTGTGACTGTCCTTGCTTGCTGGATATTGAACCAGCAAAGGGTTTCCTACTTTGGACTTGACCATCCTCTCACATGAGAGAGAGAGCTGGAATCTAGCCAGTCCTGGCCTATCCTGTCACAGTTCACTTCCCAGAATTCCCTGCATTGCGTGCATGTTCAGACAGAACATGGGTGCACTAGATAGAGTCAGATGTGTCAAATGAAGCATGCAGAAGAGTGTTCAGTAACTTTGAAATATCAGTTTATATTGCAGGGAAGAAGGACTAACCAAGTACTCCACAGTCACTGACTTGTTACTAATTTTTGTGTGTAATGTTTGGAGTTCATTACCCAACAGTGGCAGTCACTCTTGTGTGGCTGTGGTGTACAGCAAGCCCACTCCAGCAAAACCCAGCTTTGTTCATCTGGGGCAAGAAATGGAAGAGTGGTCAATTCAGATTATAAATACTAAAGTTCTGGGGTTCTTTCAGGAAGCTTCAGTCACATGTTCATATGTGGTCCAGATTCAGTATCATAAAGTCTGTGCTCTCTATAGAAGCATCTGGGTGGGTTTTTCCTGTTGTTCAGTTCTGTTTCTGTATGCAGCTGTACTGTGCTCAGGGCTTTTGGGTGGTGCTGGGGACTGAACCCACAGTCTTTGAATATTGGCAACTAAATGCTCTCCCTGGAGATTAGCATACATATTAACTCTTTTATTAGTATCTTGAACCCTGGAAATGCAACTAATGTATTTTTCCTTGTCTGAGCCATTATATATTTTCAACAGAACAAATATTTAATCCCTAAAATTTCATAACCAAGAGATTTAAAGGCTAACTTTGAATCCAGGTCAGGAGAAAACATCCTCTGTAGTTTTAAAGCTAGCCAGATAAGGAAGTACAGAAACAGTGTAGAAGCATTGACAAGCTCACAAAACCAATTTCATACAGTTTTCTAAAAACTCCTTTCTGGAGCTTGTTCAGAGGTTCTAGCAGGGAGCACAGCTACTGGTATACCCTTGACCGAAGACTGGTCCTCCTCTATTTGGGGAAGGTTGTCCTCTTCAACTGAGCGAACAGCTTTGGGAGGGATACACATGGAACATGAAGACTAGATAGTTATAGTTTCACAGTTAAATTTTAAGTTATTTAGGAATTAAAAGTATGTTCTAGGTCTAAGAAGATGTTTTTAAGTTGGTAATGCAAGTTAGGATGGAAACTGAGTTAGGAATAGAACTTTAAACTCATTGTGATGATAGATAGATAGATAGATAGATAGATAGATAGATAGATAGATAGATAATAGAATATTAATATCAGTTCCCAAATACGTGTGAACTGGACATTGGGAATGTATGTTATACCTTATAATTTTCATAATTGTGGCCTAATTGTTCTTATTGTTGTATATTGTATTTATTATTATAAGAAAAAAGCCTTTTATTGGACTGAAAGGGGGAGCTATTGGGGAGAAAAAAGATATACCTTAAATTAAAAAAAAAAAACAGATAGGAGGGTGAGTGGGAAGAAGGGAAGGGGAGGGGACTATGATTGAGTGTAACTTAAAGAAATAAATAAATGTTAAAAAGAAAAAAAAGGAAAGATTAAAAAAAAAAAAAAAAAGAATGAGACCCTGAATGTGGGGATAGGACATGGATGGGGACCTGTCAGAGAAAGAAGTGACATGAACCTAGTCTCAAGGACTGTAACAGTCCTATACATATGAAAGTGGTTGGATATGCTGACTATATCCACTAAAATAAAAATAAAACTTGGAAAGAAGAGGAAGAAAAAAAAAAACCTCCTGTCTGTATAGCTTAAGTACATGAGTCATGCCTTCCCTTTGCCTTGCCAGTCATTCATTCACCTATTCATATTACCCATCTATTCATTGTTCACTATGCCAAATATTGCTCTAGATACTTGGTAACAACAATAAATGAGACTGTCAGAGCACTCTGTGTGCCAGTTCGTGCCAGGCACTTTGGAACTTTGGAACTAGCTGCTCTCAGCTCCACCATGTGATGTAACGCGGTAAGTGTTGCACTAGGTCAGGTCTCTACAAAAGTCTTCGATTGGCTATGTGGCTTGAGGGGAGGGAGACTGTTCAGTGTCAGTTTCCTGCTCTCTGAAATGCTGTTGCTCTCTCTGTTTACTTCACAGCACTGATGTAAGAATCCAGAGAAACAGTCATTTTGAAAGAGCTTTGGAAAGTATCAGGCCTTTCTTGTACAGACAACGGGCAGTCTTGTAACTAACTGGCCATGGCTTGGGTCATTTCCTTGCCTCTGTGAAAAGTGTAAAGGATGTATTCCTGTTGTACATTTAAATGCATAAACCTGCCACTTCCTGCCTGCGGAGAGGGGATCAGAATGAGGTGGTGAGGAACAATAACCACAGCAAGTAAGACCCTCATAGGAGAGATTATCCACCCATGCACTGCAGAAAGTCAGCCAGTGTGTTAGTTACAACATGCTCAGATGGAGGGGCCGAGAAAGGAGAAGATGGGAGTGGACCTGTGACCTCAAGAAATACTTCAATTTGAAAACTCACAGTGACCAAATATAAACCCTGAACTTAATTACAGTTTCCCAGGCATGAGAGCTGTCCACTGGCCCCTTAAATGTTTTGAAAAGTCGCCTGATAGGCGTCAGGGTACATGATGGGAAATGGTAACAAGATGCTGCTTCCAGTTTCATGTCTAATTAGCTCTCGCGTCTATTGCGCTAATATTTTAGAAAGGAATGATAAATGTGATCTGGACAGAGAGACCACTCAGTCAGGAGTCTGAGTCCCAGAACCCATATAAAAGAGCCAGCAGGCACGGTGGCATGCACATGTCACCCCAGCACTGGGAAGACAGCGGCGGGCAGATCCCTGGGGCTCATTAACCCACCCAGTCTTGTCTAGCTGGTGAACCGTAAGCCAGTGAGAAATATTGCCTCCAGAGGAGGAGTATGGTGTTCCTGAGGATGACAACCTGAAATTGTCCTCCAGTTTTCACACACATAAAAGCCATAAAAGCAGCAAAAGAGCTTGCTCCCAGAAAGTCTAAGACATGGCCTGACGCAGCCTGTCACAAATAGGGGAATATTTTTTCTTTTTTTAAAATTTTTTTTCCTTTATTTTTTATTTCTTCAAGTTACATCTCAATCGCAGTCCCCTCCCTATTCCCCCTCCAGTCCCACCCTCCCACCCTCAACCCCCCATCCTCTTCCCTTTTTTTTTCTTTTAAGTTTAAGGTATATCTTATTTCCCCCTACAGTTTCTCCTTTCAGTCCAACAAATGGCTCTTTCTCTTATAATAATAAATACAATACAGTACAACAGAGGTAATTAGGCCACAGTTATGAGGGTTATATGGCTTAATGTACATTCCCAATGACCAGTCCATATGTATTTGGTACCTGACTTTAACATTCTACTATCTAAACATCTCCAAGGACTTACCTACCCTGTCTTGGCAGAGCTAGGCTGTCGACTTACCTGCTTCCAGGTTTTGTCCTTTTTGGACAGCATTCTGTCTACAGTTGGAGCAAGGGGCTTTTCCTACCAAGAGATAGGCTTGCGACTAATTCAATCATCTCCCACTGGAGATTCTTCGATGCTTATCTTCTACTTGGAGGAGAATAGGGGGTGCTGTCAGGAGTTGATATGTCTTGATATAAAAAAAAATCTAAAGTTACGAAAACATCTTTGAATGCCATATTCTGCAGATCTCTTGAGGTTTTTGAAGAGGCCCTATCTATCTCTTATATTAGGGTAAGCAGATGTTGCTTGTCTCTTAGCAGGTTTATTTCTGATTAGCTTAGCAAGTAACTATAATAGGCTGTCATAGTACCTAACAGAATGACTGGCTTGCATAACCATTAGTTTGCAATTCTTAATTATCCTAAACAGTTCATGACAGTTAGTAGTAAAAGGCCGAAACATCACATTTCATTTTTTTTTTCTTTGCCTCCTAACCCTTCCATCCCATTTCTCTGGGGTGGGGTGTCCTTATATAACAGTCCCTCATCTCAGTTGAGAGGTCGTATGAGGGCCAAGAGCCTCTTCATTCATTGGGGATCTATGAAGCAGTACCATCAGTGAAAGTGTCTCGTTGCCCGGGAGAGAGAACTACTAAACAAACAAATCAATAAGCATACAATAGATAAAAAAGACTAAAAAATAGAAAAAATATAACTAATATATAAAAAATAAATAAAAAATAAAAATTAAAAATAAGAAGTCTATGTCCAAGTTCCCTTTGGTGTGTTAGTTGTAGTATTGATACCTTCTACTATATAGCTAAAATCCTAAAATGCCATATGTGTCCTTCTGAGTCTGGGTTAGTTCACTCAGGATGAGCTTTTCTAGTTCCATCCATTTGGCTGCAAATTGCATAATTTCATTGTTTCTGATAGCTGAATAATATTCCATTGTGTAGATGTACCACAGTTTTTTAACCCATTCTTCGGTTGAGGGACATCTGGGTTGTTTCCAGTTTCTAGCTATTACAAATAAGGCTGCTATAAACATAGATGAGGAAACTTCCTTATGATTCCGTGAAGAGGCATTTGGGTGTAAACCCAGAAGTGGTATGGCTGGGTCCTGAGGCAGAGCTATTCCAAGTTTTCTAAGATATCGCCAGACTGACCTCCATAGTGGTTGCACAAGCCTGCACTCCCACCAGCAATGGAGTAGGGTACCCCTTTCTCCACACCCTCACCAGCATGTGCTGTCATTTGAGTTTTTGATCCTAGCCATTCTGACAGGTGTGAGATGGAATCTCAGAGTCATCTTGAGTTGCATTTCTCTGATGATTAAGGATGTTGAGCATTTCTTCAAGTGTCTCTCAGCCATTAGGGATTCCTCTTTTGTGAATTCTCTATTTAGCTCTGTCCCCCATTTTTTGATTGGATTATTTGGTTTCTTGGCATTTAATTTCTTGAGTTCTTTGTAGATTTTGGATATTAGCCCTCTGTCAGATGTGGGGTTGGTGAAGATTTTCTCCCAGTCTGTAGGCTGCCATTTTGTTCGAATGACAGTGTCCTTTGCCTTACAGAAGCTTTTCAGTTTCATGAGGTCCCATTTATTGATTGTTGATCTCAAGTCCTGAGCTGTTGGTGTTCTGTTCAGGAAGTTGTCGCCTGTGCCAATTAGTTCGAGGGTTTCTCCCACTTTATCTTCTAGTAGATTTAGTGTGACCGGCCTTATGTTAAGGTCTTTGATCCACTTGGACTTAAGTTTTGTACAAGGTGATAAGTATGGGTCTAGCTTCATTCTTTTACAAATGGACATCCAGTTGGACCAGCACCATTTGTTGAAGATGCTGTCCTTCTTCCATTGTGCCGTTTTGGCTTCTTTGTCAAAAATTAGGTGTCCATAAGTGTGTGGGTCTATTTCTGGATCTTCAATTCGATTCCATTGATCTACTGGTCTGTTTCTATACCAATACCATGCTGTTTTTACCACTATTGCTCTGTAGTACAGCTTGAAATCTGGGATGGTAAGGAATTTTTTTTTTCTTAACCTTAGCATTTCTCTTTGTTTTTCATTCCTTTCATGTTCCTGTCCAAAGATAATCCCCAAAAGAGTTGGTGAAATTGATGATGCTGAGACACCTTGTAAGGGTGCAATGGGGTGCTAAGGTGCACAGAGCGGGCTGCTCTCAAAGCCATGCCAAAACCGTTTAAGATTCCCAGAAGGGCTCGTGGAAATGAGCGCAGGAAAGGAGAGAAAAGTAGGACAGCATGCTAGGTATTTTCCAGAGCATTACCAGACCATCGTTTGACCTTAACTCTTTCCTCTCAGTTATTAATATAATACTACTGGGTAAAACTGTGCTTGCCTCTTCCAGTATGCAGATACTCCATTGCTTCACAGCTGCCCTGCAAACTTGGAGTTTCTTTGTTTTCATTGTTAACTGTTTGTAGAAATGAAGAATCACGGGCCCAGGGCAGAGTTGGAGTTAGGGTCAGACTTACTATCAGTTGCATAATTTAAGGGTATGTGCCAAAAGCTCACAAACAATATTAGTATGTGCCAATTTGTAAACAATACTGTATGCATTGAAAGTTTCAGTTGTGACAGGGTCTGACAGTGTCTGGATTAACGTGAGGTAAATTGTTCACGTATGTAGACAGAACCTGAAATTTATTTCAGATTGTATATTATTTGTCATACATACTGTACATTTTTAGATTATTGCATTACTTACCCTGATTAGTTCAGGTTGTATTTGTTTTGCATACTCTTTCATTTTTGCTTCTAAGTCCAATGCTTCCCTCATTTCATCCTGGTGCCACACTGCTTGGAGACTCTGCGTGACCCAGGCGTATGCATCTTCATGCATGGCCTGCTCTTCATTTCACTTAAAGTGCCTGATTGCCTTGGTTGTCTTAAAATTCTCGTAGGCTTTTGAGACCTATTATTTAAAATTTTCCTTAACTCCCTTTGACCTTTATGTATTCTTATTTCATGAATCTAAATCATGTGCCCTCTGTTCTTTTACATCTTTTGATTTGTGACTTGTGGGTGTTTCTGCCAAGGGCACATTCCAAGACAGTTGCTTTGAGTAGAAGGAGATTCTGTTATCTGAATTAAGAAGTCTGATATGTTGTTTGCTTCTGACACCAACACTTGGGAGATTGTAAGGTGGCAGGATTTTGAGTTTGAGCCCACCCGAGGCTACATACATCAAAGTCAATAACCCAAACCAAACTGCAAAGAGCCCACTCTGAATGAGCTGGGGAAGGGGAGGAGTGTTCTCTAAATCACTGAGACACCATTGCGCAGAAGGACCACTGAGTTTATAAAGGGACATGTTTATAAACTCAGGTGGTAACAGTGCATGCTTGGATTCTCAACTCCCTGGGAATAGAGGATCCCAAGTCTAGAAACAAAAACGAAACATCTGTAAACTCTGAAACTATAAGATAAAAATTTCCACAGACCATTCTTTTATTGAAGTTTTGGAGGGAGGGGGCTCTTTGAGAGAAGATCTCACTCTATAGGCCAGGCTGGCCTTGAACTTGAGATAATCCTCTTGGTTTAGCCGAGTATTAGGTTTTGGGATTACAGATGTGACCTACAACATCTGTCAGAATTCCTTGCATAATAAAAATAGTCCTACCCAGTTGTTTCTGTGGAGGAAATACACCCCAGTGTGTGGAGATGCTCATCTGCTTACAGTCTTGTTTTCTAAAGTGTTCATCAGTTAGTCCTGCAGTACACTGGGAAGAGCAGAAAACTCTCTACTGATCATTTACCGTACATTTGCCTGGGAATTTCAGGACTAGTGTATCTGTTGGGAAACTGAGGGAAGCCTGACATTAGAAATAGAAGGTAAGGGCAGGAGTAAGTTGTTTTCCTTTGCAATTAAATCTTAGTAGAGGTAAATGAAATACAGACAGGATCTCTATTTTGGAATACTGCAGTGTCTGTTGTAATGTGAAGAGTTTCAGCATCCCTGAGAATACCCCAGGATAAAAACTGATTGACAGCTACAGGCATTGAACATTTGGTTTGGGAATCAGACAAAGGAGGAGGTTCTCATTCCTAAGGATGCATTTTCCTTGTTTTACTGAAGTGGGTCCAAAGGGGCTTCTGTTTTTGTGGAATTCTAATGGGAACTGGGAGGAAAGAGCCTAAGGGTCTGGACCATACTGCTGTGTAGCTGGGTACAGGGCTGAGACTTAGTGCTTATCTTACAGGTCTCCTGAACTATAGAAGACTTGAATGGGGTGAATAATGCTGCAAAAAGTTTAATTCAGAGAAGAAAGCAGAGGCCAGAAGGTGCATATAGTTGTGTACATACTGTTTTTGTGCCAGCCAACATTTGGTCAGTGAGATTAGAAAGGAAAAGAATGTCAGTTTCCTTTTCTGTGGGTTAAATGGCAGAGAAATTAGCATTAGCCCCTGTTAGTCTGCTAATTGTTAGGAAGGAAGAGGAAAAAAACCAAAAAACCTTGTGTTCCATTAAGAGTGGCCTAGGGAATGCTAAATCCATTAACAAAATGTGGACAAATTGTTTGGGAAGTAGAGGGAAAGTGGTCTTTGAAGCAGTGCTGTGTGCAAGTGAAAGTACCACTTAGGTTATTGGACATGCAGACAGACAGGCTGGGAGGTACACACTGCCATTGACTAGGAAGGCAAACAGCATTGTAGGAACATCCTGTGATGGAGAAGGTGCCAGATCCGAGCTAGTGCTGGAGGCTTGGGAGGAAGTAGTTTCAGAAAGATTAGCATGGTCAGCAGCGACACCAAGATCCAACAGATCTAGTGCCTAAAGATCAGAACCCGTGAGCAATCTCAGGAGTGGTCTTGAGCTCAGAAAATAACAGCCCAGGCCCAACGGCAGGAAGCTCAAGTTAAAGGAGGCTCTTCGCCTTAGTATGCGGAAGGCTGTTTTTCTTCTGACACTTGAGTAGACGTGTAATGGTCTCATGTCACATCAACTTGACTAAAAGACTTCCGTTTTTAATTGGCAGAGGATCTTGACTTCTTTTCAATGTGTTTTTATACTTTATAGTTCTCTTTTTTTATTTCTACAGAACATGAGCTTCTCGTGCATAGCTCTCATTGTCAGTGCTGAACATGAGTCGTGTCTACTGGGGTTTGAGAGAAAAGGAGCTGGGTCATGTGTGGTGCTTGCATTTATGTGTCCAATAGCATTCTAGAGCAAGGAAGTATAGTATACTCTATCTTTCCTTTTTTGTTCATCTGTGAGGCAAACAAAACATGGCAGAGTAAAATGGCACCCTTCTACATTCACTCCCTGTCTGATAGAGGGAGCCATGGAGAGGAACGGAATGTCTAGACTAGGAAGAGAGAGGTGTTTAAAAAAAAAATGAAGCCTCAAAGGATGAGGTGGGAGCTGAGGAGACAACCCCCAAGTACGAAGAGCTGAGTTCTTTGTGCCTGAGTTCCTTGTGACTTTCTGTGCCTGTCATGGCTTGGATGCAGAGATGTTTTTTATAGCAGTGGTTCTGACAGATGGGAACATGCAGTGATCACAGCTCCCTGAAAGATCGTGTCTCCTCTGCTTTCAGCACTTATTCCTTGACAAGAGTTTGTGAAATCTGGTACGATTCAAAAGCTTAAAAGGTGAACTCAAGTGACTTAGGTCTGCAACAAAAAGCAGCTGAGATGAATCTCACTAAGAAGACATCTAGAGCAGTCATAATACTCTATAGTTAAGGCATCAAAAAGCCCAAGAGCCCTTTCCAAACTGAAAGTATAACAAGAGTAAGTTCATGTGACATGTTGCCTTGTCCTCTGGAAGGATCCACTCCTTCACTCACTCACTCACTCACTCATTCAGCATTTATTGTGTACAGTCATACTTTATGCTAGGGTGCCACTGTTCCTGCCTCACAGTTCGCTGAGTCACATGTATCTCACGTGGCAGAACTCATACAGCATGGGGCGTGCAGTATTGGCAATGAAGGGAGCTATGGAGAGGAAAGGCATGACTAGACTATAAGGAGAAAAGGGTTTAATATATATATAAAGAGGAGGTGAAGGAGCTGAGGAGATAACTCCAAGTGTCAAGAACTGAGTTGCAGCAGCATAAAAAAGCTGGATGTAGCAACTCAGTGGCCAACCAGCCTTGCCTAATCTGTGAGCTCCAGAGCAGTTAAAACTCCTGTCTTAAGAAACAACGTAGACAGTACAGAACCTAAGAAACAACACCTGAGGCTGACCAATGGCTTCTTCACATACACACACACCCCACATGTACACTCAGAAAAAATATGAAGTTGGAAACAGTATATAGTGTAGGCAGGTGAGTTAACAAAATCCTTATAGGCCTCACTAGGGAATCTGAATTTTATCCTGAAGACAGTGGCCTGTGTCAAATTCTCATTCTTTGTGTGTGTGTGTGTGTGTGTGTGTGTGTGTGTGTGTGTGTGTGTGT
>CAJQZJ010004888.1:6595073-6654215 GCA_907164525.1 Lophiomys imhausi
TGTGTGTGTGTGTGTGTGTGTGTGTGTGTGTGTGTGTGTGTGTGTGTATGTACATATGAGGGCCAGGGAAGGATGACAGATAATCCTTTTTTCATTCTCTGCCTTACTCTCTTGAGCCTTATTCATTGAACCTGGAGCTAGTCTGGCCAGTGGGCTCCAGCTATCCTGTCTCAGCCTTCCACAGTGCTAGAGCCACAGAAGACACTTGGCTTTTTTACATAGGTTCTGGGATCCAAACACACTGAGCCATGTCTCCAGCCCAGTTGAATTGTCTTGAACAGAAACAAGTCATGGTTGGCATTGCCTCATTTTCTGGGAAGGATGAAGAGGAGATTTAAGGGAGAGGGAAACTAGAAGCAGAAAGGGAGGAAGATCTGAATTGAGGTATTATTCATCTGGACATGGAGAAAAAGAATTGAACTTGAGAGAAGGAAATGAATTTGAAAGGTAGATTAGCAAGTTGAATGGAAGTAGTGGAAAGGAGTGAAAAACAGGTAGGGTCAAGGACAAGTTTTCTAGCCTAAATACCTAGGCATTGGGGGTACCTCTGACTGGTACAAGCCTTGGGCTTGCTAAGGTGAGAGATTATAACAGATGAATCATCAAAGGTTGATTCAGTCTCTGACAGGAACCCTCAGTGTTCATCTTTGGAATGAACAGTGAAGTGTCTTTGGGCCTCTTCAAGTGGAGACCTTTGGAACAGTACTGAGTAGGTATGAATCAGGTTGCCTGGTAAGCACTTGGGTCCCCACCTCAGGGTTCTGCAGCATGCTTGTGTCTCTTCCAGTTGGATACCCTTTTGATACTGGCTGTTGAGCCTGCTTCTTAATGGCTCTATAATCATATGTATGTTTTGTGTTTCATCTTGATAATGATTACTATCCCTGAAACTTTATATCTTCAAAGATCTCAAAGTAATTGATCTACAGAACATCCCTGGGAGTTAGTAGGTGGGGATTCTTGCCTGTTTTTTTTTTTTTTCCCCCAGATGGGAAAAACCCAGAGATACTCAGTGACTTGCCCCAGGCAATACACCTTTTGAATCTGTAGTTTTCAATATCTAATCAAACTGAAACTAGAAATTTACCACCAGTCTTACCTTATTATGCCACATTTTCCATCTCACTTATTTATAAATCTCAGCAATAAGATCTTGAAGTGGGTGAACAGCATACCAGAAGAGTGAAGGTGACCAGATGACTGAGCCCTGCATATTGTAGGGAAGGAACAGGAATACAGCCAGGTCATAAGTCCTACTATATAGTCAAAGAAAGAGTATTCATTTTCCAGTGCAGCTATGACATTTCAACTACCGGACCTGCCAGTCATTTACCACAGTCTCCTTTGACATTCTAATATGACTTGAACACTTCATGTAGCAACCTTAAACAGGCATGGGAGTTGTTGTATATATATTTGTATGTGTATGTGTACATATATATAATAAGGCTGTACAGTAGAGTGGGCAGAAATTTGACTTTAAAGTAAGATCTTCACTGAAATCCCTCCCAAGAAGGAACTGGGTGACACGGGGCATTGTCCAGCACTGCCAGCCTAAGCCTCCAGCAGCATGGAAAGGATTAGATCTTGATATATTTATATATATATATATATATATATGTATGTATGTATGTATGTATGTATGTATGTATGTCAGCTATCCTGCCTGGAGTTTGGCAGTCCCTGCTTCATAACTTCAGAGACAAAGTGTAATCATCCCAGTGGCTATTGACTCTTTTGTTGTATGACAGGCCCTGGTAAATTCAACTGTTAAAGTATTACAGCCTATTAAAGAAGCCAGTGAGACATTTCAATCTTGAGCCATTCAGGTACTGGTCCCACCCCCTATTCATGGACAAATATGGGAAGGTGATTTCGGGAGGTCAGCTGTCACTGTGTGCCTTCCAAAACATTATAGTCATGTTACAGTAAACTTTTTATATTTGTTGCGTCACAAAGATTTATTGAAGTGATAAAAGTTATTATGGAAAACAGTGTGCAGTAACTATGGCAACAGTTATTTGATCTCACAGTAATTAGCTGAGCATTTGGTTGCACAATACTTTTCACAATGCCTTCCTGGTTAGTTCATTAAACAAAATTAGCTTTTGTTTGAACTGTCTTCCTACAGCATCCTAAATTCGATTTTAGTTCAAAAGAATTAGAAAGTATATTTTAAAACTACCTTTCCAACTTTCAGTTTATGGCCATTCTTTGAAGTCATAACTTTTTAACTTAATTTTCTATTTATATGCTACAGTGTGATATGATTCATTGGCTCAGGCTCCGGGTTTCTCTCGGTGTAGCAGAGTCCTGAGAGATGAGCAGTAGAGGTGAAGACTTATAGCAGCCCGTGCCTAGATGAGGCTGCAGATTGACGTCAGCTGATGTCCTTCCTGTGTTCCTACCTCCACCCTGTTATACTGGGTTACTGTGTAAGTGCTGCAGTCCCCAGGTCACCTGTGTTCCTATCTCAACAATCTGTGTCTCCTGGAGCCACTCGCTGTCTGGCTTTGCTGGGACCCCTCACCTTGATGCTGTTGCCATGCTCCTTCCTCTTTCTACATGCAGGTGATTCACACAGATGGTGATGTCATCCTTAGAGGACTTCCTGTTGAGACAGGGGCCCTCAAACTATTTGTCCTTCCTGTACTCCCATTGTAAAGGTGAGGAGGGGCACACACACACACACACACACACACACACACACACACACACACACACAAAGGGTGTCAGTATTCAAGATTTCAAGTCAAAAATAATGAAAATGAAATGGAAAGAGGAGAAAATTTCCAGAGTACATTAGTATAACAATTTGTTTTCTGATTCAGCAAATGGGGTTAGAAAGATGGCTTCCCAGTTAAAGGGTACTTGCTGCTTCCCAGAGGAGCTGAGTTGGGTTCCCAGCACACAGGTTGGATGGGTTGCAACTGCCAGCTCCAAGGGTATCCAAAATCAATCCCTGGTCTCATACTTACACATTAAAGTAAATAAAAATAAAAATTTAAGCTCAGTAAATGTTCCTTGTATTTCATTTTAATCCCTGTCAACTCAATGATTTAAATATATAAATATATATATAACATTTTTAATGTATAGACGATACTAGCTTTTAAACACTTTCCAAGTTTTTCATGAAGTTTTTTTCTCATTTAACTTCCAATTGCCTGCTACTTTTCAGTTGGGAAAAGTTTTTCTTGCATAGACAGAGCCTTTCCAGTTCTGAGAATAAGATTATTAGTTTTTGTTTAGGATTAATGCATCTAAAGTTTCACTGGCCATTTGCAGAATTCTGTTGTTAACTTACTTGCCCCTCTTCTTGGTTGTTGTTGAAACTTTTCCGGATGGTTTCTTCATAATGAAAACAGTATAAATTATCTAGGTAGCTTCAACATCTGGCTCATTGTTTTCTGCTGTCTTCTCCATCACTGCTCATATTCTGGCTGCTTTCAGCATCATAACTGGAGTCCAGATCCTCAGATTCCTCCCACACACATACATTCCCTCCCACGCACTTTTTCTCCCTAGAGTAGCATCATTTGGAAACTTGAATATCTTTAGATACAGCCTTCTCTGTAGCATCTGTGAAATTCCCCCTGCTTTCCTTCATATTATCCTCTGCTCCCTGGTCACGGGACAGCTGCCCTGTACCTGATTCTTGGCCACAGTTATATCATGCATTACAGTTAAAGGAAAACACTGTTGCCTGGTGTGCTGTGAACACCAGGGATGGGATACTACTCTCTGCTTCTCCTGAGTCATCTCTTGGCATCTACAAGACTGTACCCAGATTACAGCCAAGCAAATCAGTGGGCTAGCCTCACCTCACTACCTCCTGACTCCCTGCATTCTACTCATTTCTATTATCCATTTTACTGTCCACGCTGTGCCACAATGGATTTTCACCCTCCCCACTCTCCCAACTTTGCATTCCTTTTCTAGGCCTCCAAAATGTTCTGTGTGTGGACCTCCAGTCCTCTCGAGAAAGAAGGTATTATTTATTGGACCAGTACTACTCGCCCTGGTGATGCAGCCCAACCTATATTGCGTACTTGGCAGATTTTCCAGAGCAGTCACCAGCACCCTGTACCCCTTTGATCACCTCACCACCCACTGTGCTGTCGGGTCAGCCAGACTCTGCCTTTTGTCCTGCTCCAGTGCTCACACAGGCTCTCCCAGACTTGGCTTTCTACAGGCTGGCTGCTCAGATAAAGATCACCTAATGGATCAGGCTTCCAGCCCTGTAAGCCACCATTGCCAGGCATGGCTTCATTTATGCAGTCTCCCAGGAGGCCCTTACCAACTGAGCAGAGCTGAACCTGTTCACCTCTTAGCCCCTGCCATGCTGCTGCTGAGCCCATTTCCTGTTCCCTTGGCAGCCTTCCATGAGTCCCTCTTACCTCACATCCTCTTCTCTCTTGGTTCTGCTGAGCTGAAGGACTGGTTGTTTTCAGGCCCTACATCTTTCTTTGCTTTTGGTCAAACTGACTCTTCTGCCGTCTGCACCACCCTCTTACCTCTGGCTGTAGAATATCACTTTGTTAAGAACTGACAAAGACAGAATCACATATTGTCTCTGATAGTGTATACAATGTCTGCTAGTGTGTCTGACATGATGGACACTCCATGAGCATTTGAACAAAGAAAGACGAAGGAGAGCAGATCTGACACAGCTGCTGTACTGTATGCATGTAGACATTTCCTTTTTTAAGTTTTTATTGTGTATGTTCATCATCAACCATTTTCTTCTCATCCCTAGAAACCCAGTGAAGTTAGTTGCTGTCATTTATCCCTATTTCAGATGTGCACATGAAAATTAGTAGAAGTCACTGCTTGGAAGGGCAAGAGCTTCCCGTCTTTCATAAAGCTGCCTGACACTGTCATTTTGAAAAACATTACTATGCCCCTAACCTTCCATGGCCCAGTGCAGTCTTAGGCATCTATTTACAAAACCAACCTCGTAAGTGGCCCCTGAGGTAGGTGCATTATGTCCTGTCATACCTAACTCCTTGCCCCTGCTTACATGAGATCTTGAGGCATTCAGGGTCTTTTGAAGTTTCCATTCTCTATCTCACACTCCATATGCCAGCCCTAGCTCCTATAATCTCTTAACCAGTTATGAGTTCCTCATGTGGATGATAGTGTTTCTTTATGTATGTGACCCTTGTCTGTCCGTGTCTGCTCTGCTGAATTTGAGGCTCTGTGACATGCCTTCTGGTACTCTCTTCATCCAGGAGGCTTTCTTTCTGTTTTCACTTCGCATCTTCCTGTTCCTCCCTGCAGAGGGCCTCCCCTTCTCTTGTGGCCTTTCTGTCCCCTCCAGTCAAGCACTGGAATCCCTTAAACATAAGGAATATGCTGCCCAAATGATGAGCCACTTGCAAAGACCTCAAAAGTAAGCACAGGTTTAAATGTGTTTGCATATAAATATATAAACAAAGATTTTGTTATCTTCTTTAAATGCTTAACTCAGCTGTGATTACTAAGAAATCACTGCAGACTATAAATTAAATGAATAAACCAGACACCATGTAATTCCAAGACAAAACAAAAAACAAAAAAAAATTTGAAAAATGTTTGTCTAGAAAAGTATTTTAATTGAATTTTAATGTAACTTTTAATGTTTAATATAATGTCAGTGGAAGAGAATCTAATAAGCATGCTTAGGATCTTAAAAATAAACTGTCAGGGTCGACCGTGTGCATAGATTTTAACTGATTAGAATGAAACAATGACTGTCTGTGAAGGGAGAAAGAAAGGTGTTCGATTAAGTACTACGTGAGGAAATTCTTTTTTTTTTTTTTACTTTATTTTTTATTTCTTCAAGTTACATCTCAATTGAAATCCCCTCCCTACCCCGCCTCCAGTCCCACCCTCCCACCCTCTTCCGCCTCAACCCACCCATCCCCTTCCTTTTTTTTTTTAAGTTTAAGATATATCTTTTCCCCCCAACAGCTCCCCCTTTCAGTCCAACAAATGGCTCTTACTCTTATAATAATAAATACAATACAAAACAACAGAGGTAATTAGGCCAAAATTATGAGAGTTATATGGCTTGGCATACAATCCCAATGTCCAGTCTATATGTATTTGGCACCTGACTTCAACATTCTACTGTCTTGAAGCTTCTGGGAACAAGTTCCACTTGTTCTGGAGACACTGCACCATTTTGGGATTCTCCAGTGGCATTGTGGGGGGGGGGGGCTGGTGTTCTAAGCAATGTTCTTGGCCCTCCTCTCAGGTTCATTCCCCACCTTTCTCTGTTTCCTTTGGAGGAGAGGAAGTTGGGGGAAGCCAGAGAAGCCCAAGGACAGAACACAGGGTCAATGTACCTGAGAGCTGGGTTTTCCACAACAGAGGGCCAAGCTCTGTAGCTGCTGGCTCAGGCTCCTGCTCCTTGTTTGCTTTTGTGAAGCCTGCCGGAACTGACCTTTCCACTTGCCCTTCATGCTCTGGGTGACTCAAATGCTGAGCCATTGTTTTAGGAACTGATTATGCCTTGACAGTATGGTGGAGGTATTTGCTCAGCACTGTGCTGAGGGTGAAAGCTGGGTACATTTTGGCATGCTTTTCCTTCAGTCATGGGGACCTCTTTTCCCTTTCTTTGGGAAGGGAATTGTTTTGTTTTGTTTTTTTCCTTCTGTAATACAAATCGCTGTCCCAGATGCTGAAATACACCTGAACCTATCCAAAAACTGCCAGAAATCTTTTAGCTTTCACTGGCAGCTCAGAGCATCAGTGTGTCATTTCTGTTAAAAGCTCACACCATCCTTCTTACCATCACATGGTGGCCAAGATGGAACTGAAGTTAGAACACTCAACTGTGGAAATGTAAGGATGTTAAACTCTGTGTGTGTAAATCCCCACAGTATAGCAACCGTAACTACCGTGAAGGGAGGTTTTTACCAAGTAGATTCATGGGATCTACCCTCTCTGAAAGTTTGGAGTTGCCAGTTAAATACGTATGTAATTTTCAAAGGAAATCATCAAAAAGGACATTCCACTCTTATTACAAAGCTATTTTAGGGGTAAATATTTTGATAGATGTGGTTTGGTGCACCTGGGAACTGAGCCGTAGCTTGAGGCAGTTAGAACAGATGGGGCCCTGAGATAGTTCAAGGCCTGGGTTTTCCCCTGTGCAAGCACATGGTCGATGGGGCCAGTGGGAAACTTAACTTTCTCCACGCTGACATTAGATAGGTAACTTCCTCGTGAGATAGTCTCCTTACTGAAGCATTCTAGGACCACACTAGGCCTTCTCTCAAGTAAATGTATGGTAGGGTCTTTTGTGGTACACACATTTCATTAAGAGAGAAAATGAAGTCTGTAAACAGGACTAAGCCATGTCAAGGCTGCTTAACTTTGTATCAAATGCAAAGATCTAGGATTAGGGTACTTACTGACTGGCAAGAGTAACAGAAGTTTAACAAGACAGAAAGACTGCTGCGATCTTCCTCCTTTTTTGAAGCTGAGTTGAATCACTAGTCAGATTGAAATCCTAGCATATAATTTTTAAAAATAGTCTAATGTGTCACCCAGCCTAGTCAGGAAATAAATGTACACATGTACAGCTCTGGCTGCTTTCCATGCTCACCTGCCATTCCAATAGGAGACTTCTTGTTAAGTGACACTTTACAGTCCTCATACTTTTTCCCCTTTGACTGAAGTGATCTTTCATCAGCCCTAAAAGTATTTGTCCTTATGAAAGCAGCCTATTCGGAGGGGATGACTTGGTGAACTCAGTACAGTCGTCTGCCCCATCCAAATGGCAGGCACAGGGCCGCGGAGTAGGGAGCATGTTTGCTGGTGGTGTTTGCCTTTGTTTTGTTGAGAAAGTCTCACTGTGTAGCCCAGTCTGGTCTGGAACTCAAGCCAATCCTTTCTTAGTCCCCAAAGTGCTGAGTTTTACAGGTGTGAGCTACCACACCCATTCATTTGTCACTTCTTAGTTCCTGTCCCCAGATAAGTTCCCCAAGGGCAGAAACCATCTTTCTGTTCTCATCTAGTGGTTGTTGAGGACATGCTGAAGAACACATAGCTAAAAACTGTTTCTTGAACACTCCAAAGCTATCTGTTAACACATGGGTGAGGGTAAGTTTTTAGCACTTCCTTATTAGTAGCACAAGCAGAGACATGGATACTGAGAGCTAGCCAAGACTTAACCCTTCCCACCCTTGTTAAGATTCCTTATAAACTTTACCTTTGGCTTCTGAGGAGAGAGAACTAGGCCTACATACTTCCTCACAGACAGCTTTTACAAATGCAGGAACTGGATTTGGTTTGCCAGTGCTGTTTCTAGATCAGTGGAGGTGTCCAGTGCCTGCACATCTGCTAACCCTATTGTTCTTTTTCACTGAATGCTTTATTAGCCTTTGTGCAAACCGCTTATTTGAAACAATGCAGTTGGGTTGAGTGCAGCCATTCTAACAATCAGGATTTTCTTTTTAACAATGTGAACATTGCATACTGCTTCTCATTGTACACAGTATTAAGACAAAAAATGCCGTTTAGAAATGGTTGTGCTAACCTCACTTTAAAATAAAAGGCTTCTATTTAAAGCTCAGCTGATTATAGTATAAACCAGTTCTGATGATTCATTCTAGTGATACTTTTACCCCCTCATGTGCTTTTAGTTCCTGGTTTGGGACCCAGACAGGAGAAAGCCTTTAAATTATGTAGATTACTTATTTAAGGCATTAATTGAGGAAACACTTTTAGTTACAAATAATTAGAAACACTAGAAAATCCAGTTTGGTGAAGGACATCTCATTATAGCTGCTTTGTGACTCATTTGTGACTATATTTGGATTGAGTAAATGTGTAAATTTAATAATTTCTCAAGTGGATGTTTGCCTCCTGACCCTGCCTTACAAACCTATAGTCTTCCTCACAGTAACTCAGCTGGAGGAGACCATAGACATTTTCCATGGTCTGGTGTCCCCAGAATGGGTCAGTGAATGCCGTCTTAGCCTTCCTCCTTGCCTACAGTATTGTGACAATCAGAAGCAAATTAAAATGGCTTTAAAGGACTTGGAGCTTTTGGCCAGTGAAAGTCCATGGGTATGATCTAGTTAGCTATTTTCCTCGTGCAGAGTGGACAACATAGCAGGGTGGGTCATTCACCCTAAAACCATGAGCAGGGCCCTAGTCTGATGGGTAATTCTAGGCGTGTGTCAGTGCTGAAGATAGAACTCTGAGGTTGAGCTGCCTGTCAGCGTACCAACTGAGGCAGAGAGGCAAGCTCCGTCACAGTATTAGTTACTTTTCTCATTGCTTACACAAAATACCTGAGCAACAAAACTTAAGACAGGAAGGGTTTATTTTGGCTCATGGCTCCTAATGGAGAAGCCACAGCAGCAGTAACACGAGGCAGCTGATCACATTGTGCCCGCAGCCAGGAAGCAGAGAGAGCTGACTGCTGGTGCTCAGCTCACTTTCTGCTCTTTATCCAGCCCAGGACCCCTTGAAGGTGTTGTCCACATCCAGGGATGAGTCTTCCCTTCCATGAACCCTTCTGGAAACACCCTCACAGGTGCACTCAAAGGTGTGTTTCCATGGTGACTCTAAATCAAGTGACACTGGCAGGGAGGATTAGCAATCACAGTCAGTAAAAGTTTAAGTTATCACTCACTGCATTACACCGCAAGACTGGCAGGGTGTGCTGAGGGGAATGCAGGAGTCTCCAGTACGGTGCCTACACAGGCACCAGACTGCTCAGGTACTCCTTCCCAGCCCCTGTGGTGCTTCGTGTACCCAGCCACACACAGGACCTGGGAAGGAGTACCTGAGCAGTCTGGTGCCTGTGTAGGCACCGTACTGGAGAACAGATGCCCTGCCCTGTCTAGTGCGCTCAGTGCTAGTTTTCCTGGAGAAAATGAAAATTGGAATGTTGCTTTTTAAACATTCACTACACATTCAAAATTAAAGCACTGAACAGAACAAAGCCTATTTACAAATTACAGGTTATATAAGATTGGTGGGTCTTGTATGGTATACTAATTCCCCCCCAATTTAAGAGTCAGTATTAATTTTCTCCAAATTGTTGATTTTGTGTTTTAATTTTAATTTCAAGAGAGGTATAACCCCAGAGAAAGTCAATACTCCATTCTACGCTGATGAAGACTTGGTCATTTCCAGAGTCCATGTCAGCACACAGTTCTGCACCAGCTATGTGGCACCCAGAGCTCAGGCAGTAAGAATACTAGCCAGCCCGTGTCCTCAGAGTATCTGCTACTGTGCAAGAGCAGGAGGCCACAGCACCAGGGACCTGTGTCACACACATGAATGTAGTAGCAATGCGGGGGAGGCTTTTGGGCAGCCCTAGACTCTGGCTTCTTGCAAGTAATTTTGCCTGAGTCGTGGATGGAAACCGAGAGATCTCGGTGAGCACAGCTGTGCTGTTTGTAAGTCAGTCTAGCAGAACCGTTGAGAGAGCAAGCCTAAAGCCTTTGCCTAGCTAGTTTAAGCCTTGGCCTAAGCTTGCTTCCTGACAGCGGTGTTATTGTGGCATATCGCCTTACCCCTCTGAGGTCATGCTTTGAGTTTCTCTCCAAGTAGCAATAGTACAGGTGAAGCATCCCTTATCCAAAAGACTCGGGGCCACTGTGTTGGGTTTTTTTTTTTTTTTCAGGTGTCATCATTTTTGCATGTATATAATGTGATAGATTGGGGAGGACCCGAGTTTTAACTTAAAATTCATTAATATTTTGTTCAATATATACCCTGCGTGTGTGGGCTAAAGATAATTTTATGTAATATTTTTAATAATTTGTGCATGAAACAGTTTCATGGTATATGGTATTCCACTCATGGTGATAATCTGTACATCATAGAGTTTCAGTGATGACATCAAATATCTAGTACATCACACATGGCAAATGCATTGCAGCTATTAACTGCTGCAGTTTCTATTGTTTTGAATTACAAAAGCATTGAACTTAAAAGGCCTGGATTATGCCATTACTGTGCCTCTTAGTAATGGTGGCCACCTAGAAACTCAGTTGGTCTCTGTCAAGATCAATATGGCTGAGAAAAGCTAAAGATAAAATGTAATTACAGGGGGCTAGAGAGATGGCTCAGTGGTTAAGAGCACTGACTGCTCTTCCAGAGGACTCAGGTTCAGTTCCCAGCACTCATATGGCAGCTCACAAGTGTCTATAACTCCAGTTCCAGGGGATACGATATCCTCACACAGACATACATGCAGGCAAAACACCATTGTACATAATAAATAAATTTTTAAAATGTAATTACAGCCAGTGGTGGTGACTCACTCCTTTAATCCCAGCACTCAGGAGGCAGAGGCAGGCGGATCTCTGTGAGTTCGAGGCCAGCCTGGTCTACAGAGAGAGTTCTAGGACAGCCAGGGCTCTGTTACACAGGGAAACCCTGTCTCAAAAAAACAAAACAACCAAAAAAGTAATTACATATGAATGCACATAAAGGTTTCACAAATAAAAGTATTGTTTAGTGCTTAACCTTGTTTCAGAAGTGAAGACGTGGACTAGAGCCAATTCCATCTTTGCTCAGCACTGCTCAGACCCCACGATAAGTCACTCATTTGTATTCAGGAATTTGAGCTGTCTTAGTGGCTTCTGACATTTGAGACATGTGATTCAAGTTGGCTTCAGCATCTTTAAAACTCCTGAAAGAAAACATTATACTGAACAGGAGAGCATTTGAATACTGTCTCCACAGTGTCAGTGCCAGCGTTATTGGGATTGAGATATTTGGAAAGCACCTTATTGGATCATTTCATTCTCTGATAGCATCAGAACACTGTCCAGCGATAACCAAGGCTATGATAACCTAGTCTGGGGAGAAGCTGATGTTTATTGTGGCTGGGAGGGGGGTGGAGTACAACCAAATGAAAATAGATCTGTCAAAACAATGAAAACCCCATTTCCCTCACCACATTATTTTTATAGCTACTGTGCTAATTGACTCATAGATAACACCTGTCTCGTTTATTTTTCAAAACCTAACTGAAATCTACATCTTAGTGAGTTCTAGGAAAAAAATCACAACTGTCCAGGCATCTGTTTGAATGATGCAGTGTGAACGAGTTCTAAATATAGTTAGAACTTACGACAAATGAACGTCCATGCGGTACTGCAAGTATCAGTTGAACTAGATCAGAGGGAGCTTGTCACTAAAATAACCTAAATCTAGGGTGGATATGGTTTGCTCTGGAAAGCAACAGCTGTTTGTTTGCCTTGAGTGATCTTTGTTAGCAAACCCAAACTATAAGTAGTCCATTGCCGCTCTCCAGGGTCAGAGCCAATATATCGAAATGTGGAGCCAGAATAAATGGCGCCAGGCTGACGATGGAGCTCAACGGCTAGAGTGCTTGCGTAGGTGCATGAGGCCCTGCATAAAGTCCCCAGTACCACATAAAACAGGCATGGCAGTGCACCACCTATAATCCCAGTACTTGGGAGGTGGAGGTAGGAGGATCAAAGTCCTCCTCAGCTGGAGAAGGAATCTGAGGCCAACCTTGGCTGCAGGAGACCCTGTCTCAATAAAACTGAAGTGTGAAATGACATGGCACAGTGGGCTTTTGCAGGAAGTCTTCATCACACCCAGTATTCCCAGGATGCCGTTTCTATTTTGACATTACCAGCACCCTGGTTAGCAACTCTCACCATCTATATTAGTCTGTTTTGTGTTCCTGTAGCAGAATTCCATGACTTGATAACTGTTAAAGGAATTTATTTCTCACAGTTGTGGCTGCTGGGAAATCCAATGTTGAGGTGCTAGAACCTAGCAAGGGCCATTGCCTTGTGTCATCTGATGGTATGATTCAGAAGTACAAGAAGCAAAAGGGGGACCAGACTTGGTTGCCTCGCTTTGGTTGCCCAAAGCCAAGAGTCAATTTCCAGCAAAGCTGAGATTCAGATGCAGATCTCGTTCCCTTGTATCCTAAGAAAACTTTGTCTGTGTGATTATTTATTCCAGAACTTAGGGTATTGGATGAACTTCCTCTAATCCCACCACATCTGCCCTTCATCTGTAAGATTTTACCAATCATGTAAGAAATCTTGGGATTAATAAGGTAGAGAATTTGCATCTCTGGTGAGTCACACCACCATGTACCTGTTGCTGCTGACTTCCACAAACACCTGTCTTGGGACTTGGGTCTTTCCTAAGTTCTCCAAGCGAGAGACAATCTGGTCAAATAAATGCCCTAACTGGGAACGCCTTCTCCTCCAGTACCATTACCTGAGTTCCCTCTCATTGAATCATCAGTCTTGCTGCTGCCTTTTCTCTTAGCCTACATATTCACTCACCTCTCTTTCAGAAATCAAAGGCAAGAGAGGCTGTTTTATCTGTAGCCGAGGTTGTCCCTCTTCCTTCCCCTTAAAGGAGGGGTCTTACTACCCAGAGATACCCTATACTTCCGTTTATTCTTGAGCCAGTATCCTGAGTGCCTCCAGCATTAAGTGACATCTTTCTGAGAAAATGCTCCATGGCTACATTTGGCTCCAGTTTCCACTGTGTCTTAACTAAGACTCTCTCCATCACGTAAATGTTTCCTGTCATTGTTTTTGAATTTGTTGTTGGTGTTGTTTTGGGGTAGGTTCTCACCCTGTTGCCCGGACTGACTTCTAACTCCTGGGCTCAAAATATATTCCTTCTTCAGCCTCCTGTGTTTTCAAGACCAAAGGTGTACATCAGTGCACTGGTTCTTTTGATGACTTAATGTTCTCACTCCCCCTTTGTGGTCTCTTTTGTGGGTTCCTTCTCAACTCCTACACCCATACTTCAAATACAGTTGTCAGGATTCTCTTTTTGGAGATTTACCCTTCTTCATACTGTCTCTGCCAGTTCATTTGTGTGGTTACTATGGCTTCAGCTCTCAGTCTACATTCATGCTGCTGAATGAGGTCCCCCTGTGGTCTTGCCCATACTCCTCCTTTCTCTGACCTTTGGGATGTCTCAGGAGCACATCAGTGCAACACAGTCCCTTTTCTGCCTGCAGTCCTCATATCAGTTTGTAGGTTGTCATCCTCTCCATAGAGCACACCATCATTAGGAACCCAGTCCTCATCCTCCACTCCCTGTAACCACAGCTCAGTTCTTTGTTCCTTAGGCATTCCTCAAATGTCCTCTCACACACTGTGCCGTAGCCCTTCCACCAGACAGTTATCTTTTGTGTCTGCAATGCTTCCCACATTTTTTGTTATTAGAATGAATTCTTTATCCATCAGGACTTCCAGGTTTATTGCTGGGTCGTTCTTTAGGATAAATATTGTTCTCTTGTCTTAATTCAGTCTTTGTACCTCCTGGTCTACAGAAGTGCCTAAAACTTAACCTGTCCCCGGTTAATATTGGTTGAACAGGATGGGACTTTATAGAATAATCAGAGTGCATAAAATGTATTGGCAATTAGTGGGGAGGCACTTGGGGCAAAGAAAACCTACATGTATTTATCCAGTGTGCCTTGTTTGTGTAGTTGTTTGGGAACCACTGGATATTAACGTGTAACTCCCTCCCTCCATCCCTGGGTTCCTTGTCTATCTTTATTCTCAGTCGGGTCTGCTTATTCTCTTACACTTGGCGGATTTAGATGCTTCCCATCCAAGTGGTTGCTGCTGGCATGGCACCTATCAGTCAGTATGGTTTCCTGGGTCCTTATTTGGTTTCCAAAGTTAATTGCAAGCTCATTCAAGACAAAAAACAAACTCCCTCTATGTTCATAGTGCCTAACCTAGCTCTACCTACTAGGTGTTTCTGAATAATGAAGGGATATACATCGAAATCACCAGCTACTGTTGAGCTCTCTGAAGTGTAGCTGTCATCCTACCCACGTCACTCCTGAATATACAGTTTAAGTCTCTTGACTACAACCTGAGAGCCATTCTTGTATTTCAGGTGAGATCAAGTTCTAGCTTCTCCAGTTAACCGTTGTTAATCAGACTAACTGCCCAATTACTGTGTCTCAATCAAAGCACGAGTTATCAAAGCCTTCTTGTTTATGAGTACAAATATGCCATTGATGTTTATAAGAGGAATTAGTTTCTGCCCTGAATGCAAACTAGCCACAAAAGCTGGTGTACATCGGTGGTAGTATTTTTGTGTGTGTGAAGTTTAAAGAATATTAGGTTTTAATGTTCAACCTTTGAATGAAATGAGGGTGTATTATAAAATCACTAAGCTCAGGGCACGTACCTGAGAAGCATAGTCAGAAGCACTGAATATGAAAACAGATAGAAGCAGCATTTTCATGACATTTGGAAAGTTGTAATGTCTATGTTAAAAAAAATGTAGAAATAGGACCTTAATCTTCAAAACGATTAGACCTGTCTCTAAGTTATTATTGAAAGCAAAAAGATGCTAACATAAAACAATAAAATTACAAGTTTAAGCATCGAAAAAGTGACGTTTTCTCATGAAAAAGGGTCTAAAGCAAGCATTAGAATAGTTATCATTCTTTCCTGAACCCCTGCATTTTTCCATGTATTGCCTCTTCATTTCTCTTTAAACCAGCCTCCCTGGCCATCTGGCAAAGACGGCTTTCTCTCACCGCTAAAAGCTCTGGGCCCTCATTCAGTTCAGCCAAAGAACCCATACTGGATTAGAGTCTCAGTTCCAACTTCAGACTCCCAGAAGTTAGTTGGTGTGCCATAGGTCAGGAATCCACTGTGGCCAAGGAGACAGGGCCACGATGGAACTGTGACACCGTAGCATCCTCCTAGATACAAAAAAGTCAGTTCTCAGACAAGATGGACTGCTGACCACCCTTTCACCATCAAGCCCCAAGGAAGCATGAAGTGACAAGTGCACTGTAGCAGCATTCAGCAGGTAATGGTTTTCATAGCCTGATTGCCTGTGTCTTCCAACTAGTGAGTCCCCTTGAGGCCAGGTTATATCTCAGATGTTTGTGCTTCGCTCTGTAGTATATAGAGAAGTAAGTGCCCAGCAATACACACTCATTGTGCTCATTGTTCAATAAACGGAAGAGATATTAGCTCAATAGGCAGTAAATGTCTGAATAAATCTAAAGTAAAGTCGTGGTGTACAAAAAAAGTTAAAATGGGGAGAGGGAGGAGAAGGGAGACAGACAGACAGACATAAAACTAGAATAAAACATTTCTACAGTTGTTAAAACTCACGGTAGCTGGATGGATACTGCTTATTCACCCCAGGAGAATGGCTGTGGTAATCATAAGATTTTGTTTACATTTTATCTATTCATAATTCCAACATACACATAAACATCGTGGTTTGCATTTAAACATTTACTGGTTCGTTTACAATATTAACTACTAAAAGATTTTTTATAAAAACAAATACAATATAAATACATGCCACTAATATCAATCTTAATATTGACTGCCATCTCTTCATTCTTATTTCCAAGTTTTAAACTGGTATACTCCCAGCCCAGAGTTTGATATAATTATAAAACAATTCTACCAGTGCCAAGCAGTCTACTACAGTAGGACTGAGATAATAATTCAGTCAACTCTATAAGGAAATTTGGATTAAAATTTTACAAATAACACAGAGTGAAGGACATAGTCTTTATAGGACATTCAGGCAGTTTCTAAACTTATGCCAAGATGTGTTTTGTCAGCATGATGGATTGTCTCCAGTGATCTTAGTGATGGTTAAAAAAAAAAAAAAAAAAAAAGGACCAGGGGTGAAAGAATCTAGGAATTGTGGGGTTTGGGGAGCTATGCTAGCATATCTGTTGCCAATATCAATGAAAAAAATCTACTCTGGAAGCAAACCAGAATGAACAGTAATTAACAAGGCCTTTTTTTCCCCTAGCTTTATTGATTAGAGAAACCCCCGTTAGTGCTTAGTTGGAGCGTCTGTGTAAACAAGTCCAGAGCTCAGTGGCTCATTACTGTAGATTTTTCTCTATGTAAATAGTTGAGTGTAGAGGAAGGGGCATGTGTGTTCCATGAGGTTATCCCGGGTCCTCTTTACTTCCATCTATGACTCCACCATCCTGAATCCCCTCCATTCAAGCTGATCCAAGGGACAAGAGTGAGCTTGTGTCAGTCAGGTCCATACCAGAGAGCACCAGTCACCGCACCACATTTTGTTGTTGGGGACTGAGCCACATATAGTACACCTGCCTCTAAGGAGGCTGGAGAAATGTGAGGCCCGGAGGGAAAACAGCATTAGTGTTTTTCAGGGTTTGCAGCACTATCAGGATGGAGCTTTGAAAAGCTATGAAAAACATAAGGAAAGGAAAATATTGTAAAAAATTTAAAAAATAGGGGGGCCCTTTTTGTCTTCAAAAGAATTTTATTGAAAAATTTAAGATTGTTTCAAAGTTATTTGTCAAAAAATAATAATAGTTGAAATTTAGTAGAGGTCACCTTACCTTTCTACTACAGCAGACAGTGTTGATGGCTTCCACAGACCACCTCTGACTCCGTAGTTCTGTCCTCACTGAGAAATCCAAAAGGAAATGAGAACCCCCATTGTCTGGCACAGTGTGCGTGCGTGCGTGCTCTGTTAGTGTAACAAGTACCTGAGATGGTCAACTTACGGGAGGGAAGTATGTTTGTCTGAGTTCGGGAGGTCCCTGTCCCTGCTGACTGCTGGGCCCTGCTGTTTGGGGACTGCGGCATGGCAACACATTTTAGTGGCAGAACAAACTATGGCCAGGGAGTGAAACAGAGGAACAGAAAAGGACCAAGTCCTGCAGTCAATCCCCTTGGTGGGCGTCCCTTCAGTGATCCAAAGGCTTCCCATTAGGCCCACCTCCTAAAGGCCCCATCATTTCTCAGCACCATCCCAGGAAGAAAAACACACAGAAATCGAGGTTTCTCTGTGTGTGTGACCTTTGGGGGACACTTGTGGTCCAAACATAAAACTTTCCAAACAAGAATTTGGGGGGTAGGATAATCCCTTAAATTTGTTGTGTCCTTTCAGTGTGCCAGGTGTGTTTCCAGTGCATTATCTTCTCTGTGGCAGTAGTCATACTTAGCTCCATTCGGGATTCTGTAAATGTGAACTGTATGTCTCCACTAACTCATAACACTGAGGACTTAACTGCTTCCCATGTGCCATCCTAGGTTTGTTTGCGGCTCATACAAACCCCTGTATATTGCTCTGATTTTATAAACAAACTCAAGTATGGAGCTATCAAATAACTTGCCTAAGGTTGAGCAGCTATTTAAGTTCGTAGTTAAATTCTGTCTCAGGGGACCTCCTAAGCATCAAGCCACAGTGCAGGAATTAACAAACCAGAGTAACAAACATTACAAAGAGGGAATTTCTAACCTTAAATATTAGGGAAATAGAACACTACTTCGCTGTAAGCTCTCTGGCATCTAGTTCATTAACCTATATCAGAAATAATCCCACCCAGGAAGTTTATTGGAGAGATTCAGATTGGGCAGTTTATGGTAAGCAGAACTGCCTACATTTTCAAGGCCTCAGGTTGGTTCCCACTAGCTTTCCCTGTATACAGCACTACATTACAGACTCAGTTTTGGAGTTTAGTTGAATTTAAGCTGGACATTTTAACAGTTAACTAAAAGATGACTGTGCATCTGCCCTGTGAAAACTCTACACAAATTCTTTTAAGTAACAGTGAAGAAAGCACACCCCTCCAGCTCACAGCCAGTGAGCAAAAGAGACAAGGTCACCTTCACCATCACAGCCCACTATGATATGGAGCCCTTCCCTCAGGTCTGCAAGGAAACAATGATGCTGGGATCCTGTATCACATGGTCCTCTCTTATCTGATGTCCAGTGAGTCTTTTGTATCAGCTTTATTGATAGAGCCACCCACCACACAATTCACCTATTCGGAGTGTTTGATGAATTTTCCAAGTTCACAAAGCTGTGCAGCCATCTTGACAACAACTGTAGCAAGAAATCTGTAGAGAAATTTTAATTCAGAACATTGCTGCTCTGGCAAGAGATCACATCCGAAGACCTTCTGGGTATGTGTGATCCAGCTGGAATACACACACACCTTAATCCCAGGAAACAGAGAAAAACAGATCTCTGAATTCAAGGCCAGCCTGGTATAGAGCAAGTTTCAGGTAAAGCAAAGCTGAGGTCCAGGTGTGGGGACACATGCCTTTAATCCCAGTGCTCAGGAGACAGGGCCTTGCAGATCTGAGTTTTATTCTGTTCTGTTCAGGCAATTTGGTTGAGTCAGTAGATTGAGAGGCAGTTGAAGCCAGACAGGTTCACGAGAGAACAAGCTAGACAAACATAGGTAAAGACCAAACAAGCCAGAGGATGAGGAGCCAGAACATTAGAATAGATTGCAAGAGTTAGTTTGAGGCCAAGCAGAGGAATTCAGAGAAGCTGAGAGAAACCATATTGAATCAGTCAACTTGGAGAGGAGTTTGAGCGAGAACAGCTGAGTTGAACCATCCAGCCAGAGTTCAGAAAGAACAAGAAAGGGTAAGATTATTCAACAGTAAGTCTCAGAGGTAGAAAACATTCTAGGCCTACATTGGATTGTACGTAAGCTAGAAACTTCCAGGACTAGGCCTAGGTTAGCAGATAGAGGCAGTAAGCCTTGGAGATGACAATTACATCAGGTGAATAAGAGTTACTTTTACAGAAATCCTCTATTTGTATTCACTGCCCACTGACTTCCAAGATCCCCCAGCTCTAGCAACTGCAAATGGACTTTCTGTCTCTGTAGACTTGCTGTTTGGGACATTGCATCCAAACATGTTCATGTGATCTGGTTTGCCTGGCTTCTTTGACTCAGCATGATGCTTTCCAGTTTCATCCATGTGGAAGCATGTATCCATACTCACTCTCTTTCATGCCTTTAATACATTGTATGGACATGTCACATTTATTCTCTCATGAGTCTGCGGTCTTTTTGCTTGTTTTTCTCTTTTGCCTGTGGTGAGTAATGCTGCTTGAACATTTGTGTACAGGTGGACGTGAGTTTTCGTTTTCATTTCTCGTGGTGTTTATCTCAGAGTGTAACTACTGGGTCATATGGTAACTCTGTGTTTATCCTTTTTAGGAACTGCCAGGCTGTCTCCCACAGCGAGGGCGCCATTTTACATTCCCACCAGCAGTGTATGAGGGTTCCAATTGCTCCACGTCCTCGCCGGCACTTCTTACTACCTGTCCTCCTTACAGTAGCTATTGTAGTGGGCGTGAAGTGGTGTCTCATTGCCTTGCCTTACATTTCTCTGATGGATTAATGTTGTGGTGTTATATTACTAACCTAGGGCAAAAGTTTAAATCTTCTACTTTCATATAGAAACCACCTCCTATTACTGGATTGACTTTCTGAAACAATACCATATTTCTATGCCAGATAAGTGTTGTTCATGAAGTTGTACTTGGGGAATAAAAAACATAAGCTAAAATAATGTGGAATGAACATTGCACACTCATCTGGAGCACTTGTTTTGCAGTATGAATTCATTCACAGTGCTCTTTATCGGAGCTGCTCAAGTGCGATTATGTGACATTTACTTGGATAATCCAGACAGCACTTTGGTTAAATCCTCAGTGTGGTTTCACTAGGTAAACACTTGAAAATGGAAATGAATTTCTCTTCTGGTTTTATCAGTTGAGATTAAAGGTGGTTGATAGCGCAGGGAACCTTTTCTCTGCCACTCTGTGTCTCAGTGTGGGCCAATAATGTCACCTGAAACTACTTAAAATAGGTTGGGCTTTCTCAACTGTCATGCTGCTGTGATGACATCAGGATCTGACTGCAGAGAGGAGGAAAGAACCCTCTCTGACTTGTGTGCCTCCATGTTCTTTGTTTCCAGTAAAAGTACTGCCGTTTTTAGCCCTTTGTCTCTGTCTGGTTCTCAGATGTTTTCTACACCAATCGCACCTTCTGTCTCCTCACTCTCTAGTCTGAAATGAGAAGAGGTCCGCGGGGGGGGGGGGGGGAAGGATAGTGAACCAAATCCAGAAGGCTCTTTCTGTAGAAAGAGTCTCAGCATGCCCAGAAAGCTCCCCCAGGACAGAGAACTTCACAAGAGACTGGGCCTCCTTTCTGTCACATAGAGAGCCTCCCCAAAGCTAGGCTTCCTGCGGGCTGTGCATTCCTGGCTGCATGTGGCACTGTTTGGAGAAGGCGTGCAGGGAACAAGGGAAGAAAAGAGAAAGAAAGAGTAGATAGTTCCTCCCTTCCAAGTGTCTACTTCTGCATTTTGTGCTCCTCAACTTAATGTGGGTTGTGGCTCAGCTCGGCAGTGATTAGAAAAAATAACTAGATTGATTGGCAGAACTTGAATTTGCCGCCTCCAAAGTAAAGGGAGGCTGCAACATCAGACGCTTAAGACTCTGGAGTCAGCCTTCCAGAGTTCTTTTGACACTCTTTTGCTAATTAAACTACTGCTCTGGGTGAAGCAAGTGCATCATGACTACTAAAGGCCCTGGACCCCTGATCACCCTGACCCGTGTGCCTTTAAAAGCTATCACAAAGGAACTAGATAATATTCATGGATATGCTAGTAGGAACTGTGGTTTAGCTCTGATTTTTTAGAATGACTAGCCCTCAGGTGATAGGAAAATAAATGATAACAAGTGCTTACTGAGCCTTCCTGTTTGCTGATGGTGTGAGCAAATGACCGTGCATAGGCTCCCAGCTCACTTTTCCATAGCTGTCTGAGGTGACATGGCTGTCTTTCAAGTGAGCTATAATGAAAGGTAGGGCTTGCTCTATCCAGTTTGTCTCTTAGTCAACACCCAACCATCTGTGACCTGACATAGTGAGTGAGTGTGGTGGCTCCCTCCTCCCCCTTACCTATGACAGATGGAGGGGAGGGGTTATGGGAGATGGAGAGAGGCTACAGAGGGCTGGGTAAGGAAGGACAGCTTATCCACATTAGGAAGCTAACCGATGCGTTTGACTGTGGTGGAGTTTATTTTTTTATTAGCTTTTGAGTTTTGCTGCCACCATTTTTAGAGAAAGCTTTAAACTCCTTTCCCTCACATCCTTGCTCTTAAACAGGAGGCAATGCATGATGGCTGAGGAAAAGCAGACTCATTTGTTCCTATAAGAAAATACTCAGCCGGGCGGTGGTGGCACACGCCTTTAATCCCAGCACTTGGGAGGCAGAGGCAGGTGGATCTTTGTGAGTTCGAGGCCAGCCTGGTCTACAAAGTGAGTCCAGGACAGCTAGGGCTACACAGAGAAACCCTGTATCGAAAAAACCAAACCAAACAAAACAAAAAAAAAAAAGAAAAAAGAAAATACTCACCAGGCGTGTGGCGCATGCCTTTAATCCCAGCACTCAGGAGGCAGAGGCAGGTGGATCTATGTGAGTTCAAGGCCAACCTGGTCTACAAAGTGAGTCCAGGACAGTCAAGTATACACAGAGAAACCCTGTCTCAAAAAAAAAAAAAAAAAAACATAAAGAAAAGAAAATACTCAAATGCGCTTCTGTGGAACAAAAATGGATTTGAGATTTTGTTTGTTCCTATTATGAAATTGAAATTAAAAAAAGGAATGTTACTTGTACTGATTTTCTTATTTCACATAGAAAATGAGAATATGTTTAGAACCTGAGCAAGTATCTTATTTTCTTTCTCAATACAAACATTGTTAGCCACAGTAACTTGCTCAATGAAATTGTTTTCACTTTACTGGACCACTGTACTGTGAAGGTTCTAAAAATCAGTGAATTAATCCCTCTCTCGATCGCTCACTCTCTCTCATACACACAAACAGACATACACAATTTTAACAGCCTCTTGCTTCGTTTCGATTTGTGTACTTTCAAAATAAGATGAGTCACTATGTGTGCTGTAACTAACACTGAACTCCTTTAAAAGACGCCTGTCCGGAAGGGAGCTCTTGGAGTCAACAGTGTCCCTGGACCTTCCCTCACCCACTCTTCCTCTAGCACACGCACAGAAACAGTTCTTCAAGCTGTTCTCTGACTGACCCTCTTTGGTAGAGCACTCCCTGAAACAGGCAGCTTATCCATTTTCTAGTAGAAATTGTTTTTCTGAGTTTAGGGAAATTTTATGTTCACTGAGTCTTGTACTTAAAACTGTTCATTCTAGAATACAGTGAAAACTAGGGTGGGATATTTAATTAGAAAATTTTTGTTGATTGCTTCCAATAAGTAAAGCAAGTATGCAATATATCAAGAATATGAATATGTGTGCTTTGTAATATTAACCCTTGATGTGGAAGAAGCAGCCTGGGCTTTGAAGTCAGATAATTGCAAAAATAATGCTGACTGGATGCCAGGCACTGTTGCAAGCACCTTTATAAGTTAGTTCATGCGCCCTTACCTCAGCCCTCTGAGGGTGCTCAGTTAATATATCCAGTTCACAGATAGGAAGGAACCTGAGGTGGGATTAGCTCTGGCCCTTTGAGTGTGGGAGCCAGCAGTTGAAATAAAGTGTCCTGACTGATTCCTTGCTTCTGAGGAACACAGTCCAGGGCTCTAATTCTGGTGCTACACTTCAATAGCTAGGAAGTCCTAGGAGCTAAGCTGCCCGCACAGTACTTTGCTCACCCATAAAAATGGGCAAGGCCCTTTGAAGAATTAAATGAATTAAATGGAGGGCCTGGAGAGATGGCTCAGTGGTTAAGAGCAAGCATTGCTCTTGCAGAGGGTCTGGGTTTGGTTCCCATTGTCAGACAGCTTGCAACCACCTATAATTCCAGCTTAGGAGATCCAATGCCCCTTCCAGCTTCCATGGCCACCTGCACTCATGTGTACATATCCACACACAGAGTTATTTCTTTCAAATGAATTAAATGAAATACTACTGAGTATGACCAGGGATTATTTTTTGTTTGTTTTTTGAGATGGAGTTTCTCTGTGTAATAGCCCTGGGCTGTCCTGGACTCACTTTGTAGACCAGGCCAGCCTTGAACTCACAGAGATCCACTTGCTTCTGCCTCCCGAGTATTAGGTTTAAAGGCACATGCCACTACGCCCGGTGACCAGGGATTCTTCATGGTGACTTTACACCTAACTCATTTGTGGGTTTCTTTTTGTTTTAGTTTAGGTCCCACCCAGAGAACTTGTGATTCATATCAATATCCTGTGGTATGTGGTCTCTTGTGACCAATTTGAGATTCCTGTCAGCATCACTTCAGAATAAGCACATGGCTTTTCAAATGACTCTTGATGACTATCCACCTCAGTTTAGTATTAGTCAGCCTGGACTAAGACAGGACAGTGGTAAAGAGCCAGCCTCGTAACCTGCAACAGTTGTTCCTGAGATACGTAAGTTGCCACCCTCACCCCAACTCAAGTCAGAAAGGTACCATATTTCATGAATAGCTGATGCAATTGGAAAGGAATGTGTTGTTTCCCTCTATTTGATAACTGCCCTGCTGTGACCCAGCGAACTATCTTGAAAATAACCCTTTAAAACATTTAGAGTGTCACCTACAAACATTTTACATTTTTAGGTCTGTGAACAGTGGAGCTCAAGAGGGCTTAACTATTCTGGTTGATACAGGCCTCTCATCCCCAAGTCCCTCACTCAGAGAGGAAGAGGCACTTGTCAACACACTGCTTTCTAAAAGTGAACGGAGCTTCCTCAAGAAAACAATTATCCCTGCACTGCTTTTATTTCATGAGTTTGAGGTAATTACTGTATTGAGACTAAAGGACTTTTGATTCATAAGCAAGCATTCATTTAAGGAAATGCCACATAACTTGAGAACTGTTACTCTGACTATACGATTTTAGCTTTCTTTTTCTGGGACTGGCTTACTTCAAGGCCATGATATTCAGATCTCAGGCTAAGCCAAATCAAAGGTGACAAGGCAGATTAGTGCCGTGAGAAGCTGTGCTGTCTCAGCGGGGTGGCACTGTTCCGTGAGAAGCTGGAGCACATCTTACAAGACACTGGGATGCATTCATACAAAGGACACTGCCCCCACACTTAAGAGTATGCGAGAGGGAGGCAGTAGACTTCAGCAAGTGACCATGGTGGAGGAAAATGTGGGCAGACAAGAAGGACCCCAGATCTAGCCAGGAGTAGAACAGGGGAGGGCATAGGGTGAGCTTCCTGCAGGAGGTACAGCTATAGTGATTCCTAGAGGGCAGGTTAGTGTGATGGAGAGTAGACGGAAGAACCCTCCAGTTGGTCACTCGTGGACAATTTGTAAACATCCTGCCTAAGCAGTGTCACCTCAGCTTCAGGTAATGTCTTATGTGACCTTCAGGCCTCTGTCTTATATGACCTACTAGCTTCAGGCCTAACATTACTTGAACATTTTAAGAAGTCATTTCTTGTCTTAGAATGATTAGCTAGGCTTCTTATATGATGTCAAAGGAATAAGATATTTGGGACTTGCCTTTTTGGCTCGGGTTTGCATCTTCAACTCTCCTCCATTGCCACTTAGCAGGATTGGATAGGAACAAGCTAAACCCTCAGCAGTTAGGGCCACTTGGGAGGGGGACACATGGTATATCACCTTTAAGAGAAGCCGTGCCACTAGCTGCAGTAAACCTTATTCCCAGTGTCATCAGAATTGATGCCACTCTGGCCAGTGGCTCCTGGTGTCCATCTCCGTGCCCTTTAGCAGACTGCCCTCTCTGTACTGGGCTTTCTTTTCAAGATAAGTAATAATAATAGCCCCTTACTATACACACTACCCTGTGGACATGGGGGTGGAGTCCGACAGTGAATGAACTCACTCCTGGTGGCACTAGGAACGATTTGTTTAGCTGTTCAGGGATAGAGTCCCAGCTCCTTTCATGCGAGACTAAGATACATAGAAGGACTTCTGCAGTCCAGGCCTCCATTTTCTGCAAATGCTAGTTTATCATTACAGCCAGTGTGTCTCTTTCATGTGCATTGCCAGTCCACTGAGACAGACACAGGAATCAATCCACACAAAGTCTGAGCTGTGGTGTGGGAGGCGGCCTGGCACATTTCATGAGTGGCAATGAGAACAGGGCCCAGGTGGCGGCGCAAGCCGTTGTAAGTAAAAGCTGAGGGCAGAGTAAAAACAGCTACTAGTGATTATGGAAGCTGTAGGACATACCAGGCACTGTGTGAAGGTTTTGATCTGGGTTTCCTGCTGTAATCCAGATCAACAGTAGAAAGCCTTGACGTAAAGCAGGTGACAATATCTCCAGGGAGGCAAGAGAGGAGCTTGAAAAAGAAGTGGTTGAACCCAGGGCTCTATGATTTGGAAATGTAACTGGGTAGAAGGACACGTGTGTCACAAGATTAGGCATAGCAAGATTAATTTTGAGCTGCGTTTGGCCTCTGTGTAAGCCCCTTGTTCAGGAACTGGGGAGCAGTTTTGGTACCTTTGCTTCCCCAAAGAAGCACTGGAAGAACTGGACTGAAGAATCCAAGCTCACTATGCTTACCACTCGGGTGTTGTTACTGGAGCACCAAGCAGGTACACAGTCTGAACTACAGCTTCCCTTTCCACCTTTAAAGACCCTAGCACTGCTGAGTGTTTGTTAAGGGCAGATGCCAAAGCTAAAATACAAAAGATTCAGTTTCCCGTTCCTGGCTATGCCAGACTAGGCTATGCCAGACTAGAAAATGGGGTGGCTTTCGGAGCAGCTAAGGCGACTTTCAGAGCAGCTGCAGCAGCCCATGAACCTGCACTTCAGCTGTGGCTCACAGCCTCTGGGAACTGGCAGACGCCTTGTTCTGCAAGATGTTCTTGCAGAATGGACACCCCCAAAGTCAAGTTCTTGTTCAAGACCAAGCCTCAAGGTAGAACTGGAAGGACAAGCAGAAAGCTTATTGAAATAGGTTGATTTATTTTGCAGGACAAAATAAAGACGTGCCAGACAATCTTAACTCATACTCAACTAGCCGGGCATGGTGGCGCACGCCTTTAATCCCAGCACTTGGGAGGCAGAGGCAGGCGGATCTCTGTGAGTTGGAGGCCAGCCTGGTCTACAAGTGAGTCCAGGACAACCAGAGCTGTTATACAAAGAAACCCTGTCTCGAAAAACCAGAAACAAAAAAATTCATACTCTACTAATTTGAAATTCATGAGATCATTGAAGGAGCTGATCTGTTAAAATTTTTATTTAAAAATTAAAATAATAATAGGAGATATGTTAGTCTTATTGTTTAGCTGCCTATTATTTATTTGCAAAGCAGTGTTGGCCACAAACTGTGCAAATATAAGTTGGCCACTGGCTTCTACCCCTCTGATTGTGCAGGTAATTTTTAAGTACTTGAGGTGTAGTTCAACTACCCTGGGCTGTGTCCTGATTCCAGTTGCTATACACAGAATCAATTTGTACTTACCCAGGAAAAAAAAAAAAGAAAAGACAATAAAACAAAGAGAATAACGTACATCATAAGGGTAATTCTATCTGCAGTTCCACACTGAGCATAAGGTAGTAGAAGCCATCCTGCTGTTCTCTCAGTTGACTTCAGCTTCCCGTTGCTTTCTTCTGTCTCTCGGTTTAAGATCTCATTTTATCTAGTGTTTTAAGATAACATTTCCATATAGCATAGCCCCCAAGATGCTGTATCTGCTAACTTTAGCAAAGATGACTTTGGGGACTGGTGAGGTGTCTCAGTTAGGTCCCCTGTGCAAGCATGGGGACCTGCGTTCAGACACTTTGCACCCATGTAAGAAGTCAGGCATGGTGGCATGTGTCTATAATTCCAGGACTGAGGAGGTACAGACAGGAGACTTCCTGGGACTTGCTGGCCAGATGACCTAAGCCCAGTTGGTAAGTTCCAGATTTGATGAGCATTTGATGCCTTAGAAAATAATAATAACAACAGTGAGAAGGATTGAGGAAGATACCAGGGTCACCCTCCAGCCCACACACATGTAAAGGCTATTGGTGGCCCTTTGATGTCTGGACTAAACCATAGCAAAGCTGGGATAAGGAGGTACTGGCCTTCTGGCAAAGATGGGAGCTTGAGTGGAAAAATGACAATGGTACGAGTGTGGGTCAGAGGACAACTTACAGGACTTGGTTCTCTCTTTCTACTGTGTAGATTCCATGAATCGAACTCAGGTCTTCCATCTTGAGGGCAAGCATCTTTACCTGCTCAACCATTTTGTTGGCCCAGGCTTGACAGTTTTAAAAGTGCAATGGACACAACATAGGGACTACTTGGTTAAGGGAGCGTGGGAAGAGTTCTGATGCCAAGGATGGCTTTGAGCTCTCCAGCTCAACAGGTGGAATGACAGAAGAGTCATGCTAGCTGGGGCAGAGAATAATAAGAGGTACTGTTGTAATAGAGGCAGAAATCATATGCCGGCGTTGAGCTAAGGAATTTCATGCACCACTTGATTTAGTCATCATAACAGTCTGTCGGGGGAGGGGGGAGCAGTATCATTGCCATTTTACTATTGTGGAAATGTAAACTTGGGGGAACCCAAAGCTGTGGGGGGGAAACAGTGTCCCTTTGGATTTGAAGGCGGGCACATGCAACAACAATGCCTATTTTAAAACCACTTTAAGTAAATTCACTCCATAGTTCAAGCTGACCTGGAACTTATTATATAGCCTAGTCTGGCCTCAAACTAGTAACAGTACTCCTGCATGAGCCTCTGGAGTGCTAGAGTTACAGGTGTGAGCCACCACACTGAGCAGAAGGTGAATTTTGGTTTGGGGAATCTAGGCTGGAATTGCTTGTGTTGGGCGGTGGTATCTTACAGGCAGATGGAAAATCAGACCTGTAAGCTTGGAGGAGGGCTGAGGTGGAGGTGGGGGAAATGGGTGTTGGGTGCCCGTGCTGTGGGGATGCCTGAGGTCCCTGAGCAGTGGCTCAAAGGGTAATCAATTAAAGAGAAACAGATCCTAGAGAAGTGAAGGGGAGCACTCACTTAGTTGTAGACTTTAGGAATGCCTGTACCAATGAGCAGCGTAATCTTTTTCTGGACAGATTTTAGCATTGTGCTTTGGTGTATAAACTTTTCGTCTGCACAGTACTAAAATGTTCATTGTGCAGTTACTGTTCAAACTTAGTCCCTGCCTTCCCAGAACAAATAGACTAGTTGGGAGCCATCAGTTCAAAAAGCAACCCTGACAACGCATTATCAGTCACAGCTCACATCAAGTGTTGTCATGGGGTGTTCTTACAGGGTCCTACATAAGTTTGGACCCAAAGCCAGGCTTAAGAGCTAAAGTCTAAGACGCAGTTGTATTCTGATTCCCCATCCCTCTTTGGGACCCCACAGTCTCACTGAACCTCTCTGTCCTTCTTCCACACATATTTGACCAAATGTGTACACTGAAATTTCTTAGATCTTTTTTTTTCTGAATGCATCATTTTCGGTGAGACCCATGTGAAACTACAAAGCAACACATCTCTTTCCACAAGTATCAAAACAGGAAGCCTTTAGTTACAGTAAGTAGACTGATATTAGATTTTACACTTTACCTGGATAGGCACTCTGCATTTTAAGAGATTTCCTTAAAAAAAAAAAAGTTTTCTTATGTTAACCATTGTTAACATAGAAGCCTAGGGGGCTGGAGAGATTCTTGTGGAGGATCCTGTTTCAGTTCCCAGCCACTTTCAGGAGATCTGAAACCCTCTTCTGGCCACCATAAGCTCCTACATGTGCATGATACACATAAAACCACATAGACAAACATACACATAAACAAAAATAAACCTTTAAAAAATTCATAAAAGTGCCGGGCGGTGGTGGCGCACACCTTTAATCCCAGCACTTGGGAGGCAGAGGCAGGCGGATCTTTGTGAGTTCGAGACCAGCCTGGTCTACAAAGCGAGTCCAGGACAGCCAGAGATATTCAGAGAAACCCTGTCTCGAAAAACCAAAAAAAAAAAAAAAAATTCATAAAAGAGACCAGAGCAGTGGTGGCGCACGCCTTTAATCCCAGCACTTGGGAGGCAGAGGCAGCAGATCGGAGTTCCAGGACAGCCAAGGCTACATAGAGAAACTGCCTCAAAAAATCAAGAGAGAGAGAGATTGATTGATTGATTCCTAAAAGAGCAGAGGCCCGGGGACAAGAATATGCAGGTTTGAATTCTTGTTGCACTGGTCACTGGGTGATGCTGGGCAGCACACACTTGACCTCTTTGTGTCACCCCCACATCTATGAGGGAGGGTGTTAACGGTGCCCACAGTCCACAGGGTCTGGTAAGGATTAATACTGTCCTTGGCACACACAGGATAGGGCCCTTAACAAAGCTGTTGGTGAGGGCCCATTTCTCAGCCCAACACAGAACCTCCAAGGTCAGCTCCCCCTGACATGAAAAGAAGAGCATAGCACTGGGCTCCTCCTCTTCATGAGTACCTAGACCATCACTTCCAAGTCAGGAACATGGAGCTCTCTTCTTTTTAAAATGGCAGCCATCATGCCTGCCATGGTGACCCACACCTAGGGTGCTGTAATCCCAGCACCCTAGCAACAGAACCAGGAGAGTTCTAGGCTAGCTTGAGCGATGCAGCAATACCTTGTCTGACACTCACAAGCAAAGACTGTAGACCCCCAATGAATGAGGAGGCTCTTGGCCCTCATACGACCTCTCAACTGAGATGAGGGACTGTTATATAAGGACACCCCACCCCAGAGAAATGGGATAGAAGGGTTAGGAGGTAAAGAAAAAAAAATGAAATGTGGCCGGGCGTTGGTGGTGCACGCCTTTAATCCCAGCACTTGGGAGGCAGAGGCAGGCGGATCTCTGTGAGTTCGAGGCCAGCCTGGTCTACAAAGTGAGTCCAGGACAGCCAGGGTTACATAGAGAAACCCTGTCTCGAAAAACCAAAAAAAAAAAAAAAAAAAATGAAATGTGATGTTTCGGCCTTTTACTACTAATTGTCATAAACTGTTTAGGATAATTAAGAAATGCAAACTAGCCGGGCGGTGGTGGCGCACGCCTTTAATCCCAGCACTTGGGAGGCAGAGGCAGGCGGATCTTTGTGAGTTCGAGGCCAGCCTGGTCTACAAAGTGAGTCCAGGACAGCCAAGGATACACAGAGAAACCCTGTCTCGAAAAACCAAAAAAAAAAAAAAGAAATGCAAACTAATAGTTATACAAGCCGGTCATTTTGTTAGGTACTATGACAGCCTATTATAGTTACTTGCTAAGCTAATCAGAAATAAACCTGCTAAGAGACAAGCAACATCTGCTTACCCTAATATAAGAGATAGATAGGGCCTCTTCAAAAACCTCAAGAGATCTGCAGAATATGGCATTCAAAGATGTTTTCGTAACTTTAGATTTTTTTATATCAAGACATATCAACTCCTGACAGTACCCCCTATTCTACCCCAAGTAGAAGATGAGCATCGAAGAATCTCCAGTGGGAGATGATTGAATTAGTGGCAAGCCTTTCTCTTGGTAGGAAAAGCCCCTTGTTCCAACTGTAGACAGACTGCTGTGCAAAAAGGACAAAACCTGGAAGCAGGTAAGTTGACAGCCTACCTCTGCCAAGACAGGGTAGGCAAGTCCTTCATAACCCCTGCTCTACAATCAATGTCTTTCAGAGAAACGGGGCCAAACGACTGAAGATCGATGCTATAATGTATGGAGAGAAAATGGGAATTGTCCAGGCAGCCACTGGTATGTCATTTCTTCATTTTGGAAGCTGCAGGCCCTGTACTTCCTATAAAATCAGATATATTTATCCCTCTCAGGTCTCTGAGGTGGTTGAAGAACAGATAGCTAGAGCCTCATAATTAAATTTTGAGTTGTTTAGGAGTCAAGAGAGTGTTATAGATCTAAGAAGATGCTTTTAAAAATGTGTTGCAAGTTAATATGAATGTTGAGTTAGATATAGAACTTTAAACTCATGGAGATGTTTAGATAGTAGAATGTTAAAGTTAGGTGCCAAACACATATGGACTGGACATTGGGAATGTACGCTAAGCCATATAACCCTCATAACTGTGGCCTAATTACCTCTGTTGTTTTGTATTGTATTTATTATTATAAGATAAAGAGCCATTTGTTGGACTGAAAGGGGAAACTGTAGGGGGAAATAAGATATACCTTAAACTTAAAAAAAAAAAGGGAAGGGGATGGGGGGTTGAGGGTGGGACTGGAGGGGGAATAGGGAGGGGACTGCGATTGAGATGTAACTTGAAGAAATAAAAAATAAAGGAAAAAAATAAAAAACAAAAAAAAGATTTTCATGTAATAAGTTGAACAACAAAAAAAGAAAAAGAAGCGCCCCCTTCCTTCCAGTGCCATGCAATATAGTCTATTTCAAAGCCTGCCAGTCTTGGGGACTGAAGAGATAGCTCAGCAGTTAAGAGCTTTTGTAGGAACCTGACTTCAGTTTCTAGCACTGACATCTAATGGTGTCCAGCTCCAGGGCATCTGACACCCTTTCCTGGCCTCTGCAAGCAGTAGAATACACTCACACAGACACATACACATAAATAAAAATAACTTTAAAAAAAAAAGAAGTCTGACAGCCAAGAGATTGAGGGCTTTGGGTGCCTGGTTTATCATCGGCACAATGGGCATGCAAGCAGTCAATCCTGGCCTGGTCTCTGTTTCAGAAAGTGTGTCAGATCATAGGGGAAAACAGTCTTCTCTCTGTAGCTGAATGAAAATTTCCAGCAGACCGGTTGACTGCCAGCTGACAGCCCCATATGACATGTTTGTTGGGCTCATTTGGCACTCATGGTAGCAAGGAACAAACCCTTAGTTTTAAATAAGTAGTTGGAGAGCTCAGAGCAAGTAGTCACACCTCAGGATGAAACCACCAAACACCTCATCATCCTGACTGACACCTCCCTAAACTCCCTCAAAAATCTCAGAATACCTACCTCTCCCGGTAGTTACAGACTTGACATTGTTAGTGAAAGAGGCCCATCACCTTCTTGGAGCTCCCTCTGAAGATCTCACAGGCTAGAGTTACAAAGATTCTTTTGACCAAGAAGCAGTGTGAGTGACTTTATGGAAGACAAGCCAGCACTTGTTTCCTTTCAGTGGTGTAAGGGTTAAGAGCCATCACTGTGGTCACTGAGGTCAGACACCAGCTCTCCGTGTGCTGCTTCCAGTCACAGATGTGTTTGGGTTGGCCAGGGGAGTTGTATACACATGTATCAGTTGGTTGCAACATATACTAGTTGAAAGGTTTTCGCATCAGAATCAGCATTTCCAGCTTTTTTTTCAGTGCTGTCTCTGACAACACAGGCTGACCGTGTAGACGCTGTGTGCCTGAGTGAGGTGGAAGTCCCTCACTGGCCCTTCCACCTCGAGGTAGCCTCGGCCTGGCCCACTTCCTGTATGCAGGTTTATCAGTGTTCCTACAGAGCCCTGTGCCATTTTCTCTACAGTTTAACCCCAAGTGAAAAGCAAAAATTCTTTTTGTCACACCCATGACCTAATTTTAACAGGGTACCAAATACTGAGTCTCAGGCTTTCAAGGCCTCAGGCAGTTTAAGATGTAAAATCCTAAGTGAAGCATATTTTTTTGATCAGAACTCTTACAAAGTCACACAGTTGAAAATGATCCCTACCTGTGGTATTCTGTGTCACAGTTGTTTTCCCTTTGACCTTCACGTGGTAGCATTTTATCCTCCTCTGGTCCCTACCAAGCTGTTACAGGCTAACCAACTTTTGACCCTCTGCTCTTAGTCATCTGCTTTTGGCTGCTGGTAAATTTGAGACTATAGGCTGTATGTGGGGAAGACAGTGTGGATCTGCGAAGGGGAAATGAGATCCCTGTTTCACTTCCACAGGCTTGAAAATTGAGTCATGAGTACACAGTACAAAGGTAACATGAACAAGTCTTTGCAAATCACTGTATCAGTGAGCTGTTTGCCCCCACCCCTTTCACACACCTTCTTCTTACCGGTTGCATGGCCAGCCAGTCTCTTCTTGGTTCCATTCAGGCTACCTAGCCTCAGCTGGCAAAATCTGCCTTTTTCCTACCACTTCACTATTCTCTGGCCACCTGCCGACCACATGAGGGCAATTTGAACCCTGCTGGCAGATGGCCGGCACATGGAGTCCTTGGGGCCGCTGTCATGTAGTCATGGCCACGAGGAAGCGTCACCAGTGTTCAGAAGCTCCTCACACATGTCTGGAGCTGTGGATCAAGTCATTCCACTGTTGTCATATTGCGCTTCACCACAGCAGGGGTTTTGTTCATTTCTTCCAGTTCCCATGACTCCAGTTTCACATGCGGTTGTGGACTTCTCAATCAAAAAGTTGTTCATAGCTTTGGCAGGTCTGAAATTTCAGAGTATTGAGCAAGGGCCACAGTGTGCTCGCACATGATCTAATAAGATTGGACTGTCAAAACAAGAAGCAGCAGTCTGGGGCTAAAAGGTTTTTAAGAGGGAGATCTCTCCTGTGGGGACCTCAAAAAGATCATAAACATGTAGACTGGGGGCTGATTTCATTTTCATTTCTACCGTGAATTTAAACAGACTGAAGTAGAAATGGAAATAGTAGATGGTATCTTTCTGTTGGGAAACTAATTTGTTGTGTAATTAGTTTCATTCAGCATCAGGAAAATACATGAACCATTTTGGTAGGACCCTGCAGAGCACTTGGGACAGAGCCCCAAAATGTCAAATAGAGGTGATGCCTCATTCAGACTGCAGTCAGAGAGCAGGGAGTTCCTTCTCCGGCCCACCAGCAAGTTATGTAACCTTTTCCGCTCCTTGGTCTTTTCATCCCTGAGATGAGAATTGGGACATTGTAAGATTGTCACAGGGAATAAAAGAAATAATCTGTGGCTAATGTTTGGAGCAGGGCCCGGAGCATGAGAGGTGCCCAGTGAGAGAGAACGGTGGCTGTCAGGTACAGTGCCTGTGCACTTCGATATTCAGTAGGGTTGTCATCGTAAAGCTGCTGTCGTAGTTTTCTGCTCTTTGTGGGGCCTCGCTAGTGTAACCCTGTAAAGGTAAACTTCCCCTTACTCTCCTTGCCAGGGTTCCTCGCAAGAGCACATCTCCGGGAAGGCTCAGGCTGGCTCTGTGGGTGAGTCATGGTGGCTCGCTTTGGCCTCCTGCAGCCCACCTTTTAAATTTTCCTGTTTTGTTATTAAGGCACTGAATATCGGGTTGCAGTATAACCATTAACCAGGCATGTTTATGCAACGCCTTATGTGTGAGACCTTGTAATAAACAATATGGCTTACTGGTAGCCTCCTACTGACTACAGGGGAAAGCTGGCGACATCTCTCCCACGTTAGAATCAGTCCCTGAAGTGGAAACTGGATTGATTCTGACAGATAAGTTGGAGGTCCAGTCAGCTGTCCTGCTTACTGCTTCCTTGCTCTCTCTGTATAAGGGAAAGGTGTGTCCTGGGGACTACTGAGGCATTTGTTTTTGTCCCCTGGCAGAGGATTTGGATCTAATTCCCAGCAGCAGCAGACAATTTCTTTCCTCTACTGAGTCGTTGCCAGCAAAGGAAATTACTGTCCTCGGTGCTGGGTGGGATCAGACAGGAGAGAAAAATCCCTTTAGCTCACGTAATTGTTTTTATTTAAAACCCAGGCTATGAAGAAGAAGAAAATTCTCACTCAGTAAAGGACTTCCTTTGCAAATGCAGGGACCAGCATCTGGCCCCCAGCTCCTGTGTGAAAGAAGTCAGATGTGGTGACACAAGCTTAGGGTCCCAGAGCTGGAGAGGTAGAAACTGATCTTTCAAGCTTCATGGGCAGGCTACCCCACTGCCGAGCAAATCACACCCAAGGTCATCCTCTGGCCTCTGCACACACATACGTACACTTCACTTTCACACAAATGTGTACCAGCACTCGAGCACATACACAAAGACACAATAAATACAAATAAAAAATAAAACCCAGCTCACACCTTTAATCCCAGCAATGGAGAGACAGAAACAGGAAGATCTCTCTGAGTTTGAGGCCAGCCTGGTCTACATAGGGAGTTCCACAATAGCCAAAGTTACATGGTGAGACCCTGTGTTTAAAAAGAAGAAGAGGAGGAGGAGGAGAAAGAGGGAGAGAGGGAAAGAAATTAAAATGAAGCCCAGAATCTCTGTAAAGTCTGGAACTAAAAGCCCAAACTGTTTGATGTTTCATTTTTCCTATACAAACCTCCAGAGAAAAGGGTCTTACTGTCCCCTCAGTCTTTGGAAAACACACAGACAATAAAAACACCAATTTGGAGCTAGAGAGATGGCTCAGCAGTTAAGAGTGCATTTTGCCCTCGAAGAGGACTTGCGTGAGCTTAGTCCCCAGCACCCATGTCAGGTGTCTCACAGCCGCCATAACTCTAGCTCAGATGATCTGAAACACCCTCCTGGACTCCTGTGACAGGTTCACATTCACACATATACACATAATTAAAAATAACCTTTAAAACAAAATTTGCTCCACGTAGTTTATGATGTCACCAGGGATTCCTGATGAAGTTGTCAGTATGTGTGTACCATTCTGTCACTAAGCCCTGCTTTATTTGGGGGTGTTGTGCAATATATGAGCACTTCCCCTTTCTTTCCTGTAAACTGCAGCTTTTTCTGGTGATTAGCATTCATCGTCTTTTCCTGGTTAAGGAAGACTCAGCTGCAGTCTTGAGGGAGTTCCCTGCCTGCTTTGGAAACAATCTAAGGAGCTGAATATGTTACTTGGAAATTAGGAAATTTGGAACCATTTGTGGGAACCCAAATGGTAAAATAGAATCAAGAAGTTATGATCTTGAAAATAAGATGATGATGGGATTCCAGAAGCAATGAAACCTCAGAATAACCTAAACCTTTCTTAAAAACTTTCTCAAATGTTTAGTGAACACTCGTGCCCCTGCCCCATGCTTTTCAAGAGATGTACTTGTTGTATCCCAGGAGCTGGGCTGAAGGAGAAACATTGCAAGTTATGATGCTTCATTTCTGATCCTCTGGAGAACTCTGACTAATCAACAAGGCCATGAGATGCTTGGGAAGTGGCTTTGTAACTGGATGCCTTGAACTACCTAGGGATAACGGAACTTTGTCTACTATATCCCTGCGGCAGCCGTGGTGCCAGCAGGGCACCAGTGACAGCCTGGGGTGGGGGAAGGTATACTGGGCAGGGCAAAGGCCAGAGGCAAGGAGTATGCAATAGCTTTCTGCCCCATGGCCGGATGGGGTGGGACAGTCAGGAGACTGCTGACTTGGGTAATGAAGAACGGGGGTCTGTTGAAGGGTAGTGAGAAAAGCATCTCAGGAAGTGATCTCCAACTGAACCATAAGAGAGCAGCACACATAGGATGCAGAAAGCTCAGCAAGTGCAGTGGAAAGAGAGAAGCATGTGGAAAGGCCCTGGGGCTGGATGAGTTTGTTATATAAGGAGCAGGAAGAGGACAGATGGAGCAGGTTCCTGGGAAGAAGAAGAAGTAGAGTCACGCTCTGAGTGGTAAGAAAGCAGAGCTCTGATAAAAGTCAACTCCAGGGAGAAAAAAGTAGTAATTGGTTTTCTTTGTGGTGTTTCAGAGTTATCCCAGTTCTCTGTTACCCCTCTTCTTTCTTCTGGTAGGTACTGGGGATTGAACCCAGGCCAGGCCACCCTAGGCTCTACCATTGACATGTACTTTCAGCCCCAATCGCTTTTCCTTTTCTATGTGTAATAGGGTTTCCCTGCATAGCCTGAGCTGCTGCTTCAAACTCATGGTCCTCCTACCTCAGCCTCCTGATTTCTGGGAGTACAGTCCTATATGTGTAAAACCCTGAACAAAAGCTTGTGTACCCGCTCTGAGCCTTCGGGGCCAGCTCAGCCTTGCCAGCAACTCCTCTTTTCCACATCCCCAGCTCCATACAAATGAGACGTCTCTTCACCCCAACTCTCAGCTTCTTGTGTGTTTCACTAGCCCCAAGAGCGTCCCTGTGCCCCACCTTCCCCCATGGACAAAGCCTAGTGACGGAAGAATGTAAAAGGAAAGCTGTTTTTTGCTCAGTGAGTAAAAGTTGGCTTTTCAGAGTAAATTGAAGAATCAGAGAAAGTCAGCTAATGGAGGTGGATACAGGCTGCTGACAGATGGCCATCATATTCCTGATGCTTCCTTCCTCTTACCTTCTACCCCTCATGTCCTCCTGGGCCCCCAGAGTGAGCAGCTACAGACCGTGCAGGGATTGCACAGTGGTGACTTGACATAATGGAAAGTGAGAATAGCTTGTGATCTTCAAAGACTGGTGATCAAATAAGGTAGAAACATGCAGAGATGGGAGTTGCGTGGATGAAGGTGATAATTTGTTCAAAATAATTTAGCAACCAGAAGCAAAGTCTTTAATGCCTGAGTGGGTATGGGAGCAACAGGCCAATTCCTCTCCACCAGTAAAAGCTTATGCAAAGCCCATAAATCAGTAATACGCTTTTTTTGACTTGCAGTTTCCTTTCTGGGAGCTTTGCATTTTTAGACTCATGACCACTCCCTGAAAAGAACCAAGGGCTAGCAGTAGTGATTTTTTTCCACCACTTCTAGAAGTCAGGTTGGTGATCCTGGAAGTAAGGATCTTTGTCCATGGCAAATGCTATGTCTGGACCCAGAGACTTGCATCATTTGCTGTGCATTGTTGCTGAGCAGTTCTGCCAGGTGTTGGTGATACAGCAGACAACTAAATCTGGGGGAGGAAGGGGAGATGTGGCAAAGGATGAGAAGACTGTCATAACAGAGGTGTGAACAAAGCAGAAGGAATAAAGGGCAGGGAAGTAGCTGGGTCCAGGGCGAGCAAGGGGGGCCTAAAAAGAGTAACTAGCCTCTGATTGAGTGGCTTCGTGGTTAGGCACAGGCAGCCACAGGAGCTATGACATGCAGGAGACCTCATCTCTGGCTTTTCTCATGTGACTGGGATCTTTCTTTACACTCTCATTTCCTGTAATGTGGGTTGCAGAGGGAAGGAATGTCAAGGGCACTTGGATAGATGGATGGCACTGTGGAGGATTAGGGAATGTGAGGCTCCTGGTGGCAGAGCAGTTCTGTGTAGGCTCTGGATTCAAAAGGAGCTGCATGGCCTCAGGCATTTCCTCTTCCTCCAAGTTCAGCGTTTACTGTCGAGGTGAGACAGCAGCCTCTCCAATGAGGGCCGCATGAACTGTGTGTAGCATAGTCAGGGGCTGTGAGTCACAGCCCAGGGCTGCTTCAACTTTTCCACTCGAGACTCTTTTCCTCTTGAGAGATTTTAACTTGAAACCAGGTATTCTATAGGTATGGAAAGTAGGTATACAAATCATTTACAGGTCATAAACCAAACACAGATTTTCTTTTTTTTTTTTAGTTCTTCAGTACACATGTAATTTAACCATTTATTAAAGATGAAAGTAAATTTGCAAAGTAACCAGATGGACATGCTTGTTCACTTTTGTATAAAGAATGAGATTGTGGCCGAACATAGAACACCTTCAACATTTTTCAGAGCTGAATCAAACATTCCAACACAATATATAATTCGAAGAATGCTAATTTGATACTCACATGCTGAAGAATGACTGTGGGAAAACAGGAAAAGTCTTTGTTTTCAGTAATGAAGCCATCGTGTTTCCTGTAGGAGCAGAAGAACAAAGCAGTTACTAACATGGAGTTTCGGTGAATCTGGATCAAGGTGCTGAAGGCAGCGTTCACTGGCACTGTACAGTATGACAGCATGTCCAGGACAGAGGTCATGTATTACAGGGTTAGAACCCAGGCTGCTGTGAAGTCACAGGATGTGACAAGGAACAAGCACTACCAGAAGCTCCTTAAAGCACTACGTGTATGACTTTAAAGAAGAGTTGGTCCCTGAATGCTCAGAAGCTTTTCACCTGTGCCAGTTGTTTTAACCGCCCCCACATTCACTCATGTGACCCCCACCCCATGTAGAGTCTTGACTAACCTGTTTTCTTTTTTTTTTTTCTTTTTTTTTTTTTTTTTTGGTTTTTCGAGACAAGGTTTCTCTATGTAGCCCTGGCTGTCCTGGACTCACTTTGTAGACCAGGCTGGCCTCTGCCTCCCAAGTGCTGGGATTAAAGGTGTGCGCCACCACCGCCCCGCGACTACCCTGCCACCACCGCCCCGCGACTACCCTGTTTTCAAATCACCTTGCTTCCATGTCATTTTGCAGGTCAAAAGCCTCAGTACTCCCACCTGCAAAAATGAAGAAATAAATCTCCTTTGTGGACATGCCAGAGCTCAGCTACCTCTTAGGAACTCATTGCAGAGCTGGTCTGAACTCTTAGACAGAAAGAGGCTATGGAGATGTGGGGTGTGCAATTGTAGGACCCACAGTAGTTTAGTCATTGTACCTTTGCTAAGCTTCATTTTCCCTGGAGAGTTGTGCCCTTGGGCTCAACTGCATGCATTCACTTCCCTTTGTTACTGTCTTTATTCACATCCAGGGCTGATGATGACAAATGGCATCATCATGTCCAGACAAGCAGGTGAATAGCACACTTTCCTGTCCGACTGTCTCCTCACTTGAGGTTGTTTCTGCGTAGGTTTCCTGCCCTCAGTAGCACACACAGGCTCAGTTTAACTTAGCTAATACTGTGGAAAGCACACAACAGACACCCTTCTCACTACCGTCTCGGGAAAACAGAGCTTATAGAAAAGCAGCTGGGCAACAACATGAAGGAAGTATATGACTGAGCAGAAAGTCTCTTCTCGGTATATCCAAGGACAGGACACCCAAGTGTTCAGGGGAGCCCAGGCTTCAGGAACTGTTAGGGACAGCTATCGTGTCTTACTTAGTAACTGTCATTTCATTTCACACTCTGCCTTCACCTTCCTATCAAGCCCTAAACGAGTCCACCTAAGAGGAAAAGGCCAATGGTTGTCCAGAACTGCTACTGTAATACCTTTCCTCCCCTATGCTTTGAAATTCTTCCCAACCAAAGTACATTTTGATGCAGCAACTTTGATGGTCCTTATTTTATTAAGTCTAAGTGAGCTGCCCATCTGAGAGATTGACCTATGTATTCGCCTGAACGCAGCATAGCAACGCTATTGATTCCCATTGACAGAAAAAAGAACAAGAAGTAAGGCTGTTTTATTGTAATTTAGGGAATAAGGATAAGGCCCTGTTGATTCATACACATATGTGCATCTAAACTGTGGAAATCCCAGAAGCTGTACAGAAACAGATGGATTCTGTGACAATTTTTAAGTTATTCTTTACAAAACCAAAATCCTGAAGACAGTTAACTCTCAGCTGTAGAGGGGCAAGGGATTTTAATTCATGTGCAGCATGTTCATTTCCTGCACAAACCTTAGAAATCAGTTCAAATATGACAAAGCAATTTTATACAAAGTTAAAGGATATAAATGGGTAGTTCCAGAAAAGGCAACACCAGTCATCAGTAAGCATATGGATGTTAAAATGCTTGTAATTGGGGCTGGAGAGATGGCTCACCAGTTAAGAGCGCTGGCTGTTCTTCCAACGGACCTGTGTTCAAATCCCAGCACCCACATGGCAGTTCACAGCTGTCTGTAATGGCCAGGCGTGGTGGCACATGCCTTTAATCCCAGCACTTGGGAGATAGAGGCAGGCAGATCTTTGTGAGTTCAAGGCTAGCCTGGTCTACAAAAGTGAGTCCAGGAAAGCCAGGGCTACCCAGAGAAACCCTGTCTTGTGGGGAGGGCCTCACCTTTCACCTTGCTTGAAACAGGATTTCAATTGAAAAAAAAAAATTTTTTAAACACTTGTAATTAAAACACACCTATCCTTTAACGTGACAATAGCAAGTTAAATAATTCAACCAGGTGTGGTAGTGTATGCCTGTAATCTCAAAATGTGGGAAGTGGGTGCAAGAGGATCAGGAGTTCAAGGTCAACCTCAGCTATATAGTGAGTTCAAGTCCAACCCAGGCTGTCTCAAAAGTAAATAAACAAACAAGATAAGTGATTGAGTCAGCAGATATATATATACACATGGAACCCAAGGTGTGCATCCTGTAGTGTTAATTTCAACATCCTTCTTATCAGCCAACTAGAAGCTGGAAGCTTCTGTTAAGGATGAACTAACAGGAACCACAAGCACAAGCTGAAACAATGACAAAGACAAGCAGGACGAAAGACATAAAGCCCAAGTCAGGTTGAAATGCAGCCGCCCTGAGAGCTTCCAGCTACCGGGAAGACCGGAGAGCTGAGCAGCTCCAGTGTTGCCCATGTATTGAAATGGTCTGGAAACCAAGATAGCTAAACGAGTATTGGAGAGATGCCCAAGGCAGAAATCTGGACATCCAAAGGGATCTCCCTCAAGCATTCAGTGAAGGACTGAGGGACACATACATGTGAGGAAACCTCTCAAAGCCAAGTCAAGAACCATGGCAAGGCCTGGAGAGGGCTAGGGTGAAGTTCAGTGGTAGATCACTTGCTTTGTATGAAACACAGCACTAAAGGAATGACAAAAACAAACAACCAGAAAACAAACGAAGAACTGCTGAGTTAGAGGAGTGCCTGGAACTCTTACTGAGGGGACTAGTGTGTCCCTAACAGCCAGACAGGGGAAAAGAAGAAACAAGAAAAAAAAAAAAAAAAGCAGATCAAATTCACTAGTCCAGTCTCACCAGAGCGACTTAGGCCTGTAACCCCAGCCACACGGGATGCTGAGATAGAAAGATCCTAAGTTCCAGGGGCAGCCTGAGCAACTTCACAAGACTGTCTCAAAAGAAAACATAAATAAAAATAGTTCTACAGACAGTTCAGCGGTGACACTCCTGCCAAGCCAAGAAGACCCCTGTGCTCCTGTGGGGAGATGAAGAGTCCCCAGGAAATCAAGAGCCAGCTAGCTTGGCATATGCAGCCGGGGACTAAGGAGAAATCCTGTTTCAAGCAAGGTGGAAGGTGAGGCCCTCCCCACAAGCCAGGACTGTCTTCTGACCTCCGCATGTGCCAACATATGCATACACAGACACACACATATCTATGCACAGACACCACACGCAAGGCATTCCTGTTTTGTACAGAGAAGAGATTACCCGTGTTATATAGAAAGAAAAAAACAAAAACAAAACCAGGAGATTGAAAGGTAGATAGACCTCCAACCCAAATTGAACTAGAAATAAGAACCTACAGGACTACAGTTATAAAGCATAAATTAATTATATAATTAAAATAAAACAGAGACTCAAGAGGCGCTTTAGGGGCTAAGAACACATCCTGTTCTTCCAGAGGACCTGGTTTGGTTCTCAGCACCCATATCTTCCTGTAACTTTAGCTCCAAGGTACCTGACGGCCTCTTCTGACCTCCATTGGAGCACCCACTTGCACACAACACACACACAAGTAAAATAAGGCAAGCCATTAGGTAAAATTAATTACAACTTAGACATTAAAGTTTTTTTTAATAAAAGATAGTATGTGTATGAAAATAAAAATGTATGATAATACAGCCCTGGGAGATTGGAAATTGGCTGTTTTAAGGCCACTGTGCCATTCATGAAGCAGTACTTGGAGATGGACTGATATTGAAAATGAGTATTACAAACTATGCATCACTGAATTCCTCAACAAAATATTCCTACTAGTAACCCTATAGGGAGAATGAAATGGAATCAAGAAAAAAATACTTAAGTCGAACATTGCTTTAAGAAAGGAAAATGAAGAATGGGGACTAGGCCAGGCATGATGGCACAAGCCTGAAAGCATTCCTGCTCTCGGGGAAGGCCTTGGTAGGCAGATTTTTTTTTTTTTTTTTTTTTTTTAAGAAAGAAAAATGGTAGGCTTGACGTCAGCCATAGTATTAAATACAGGTGTCTAAGTGAAGAGTTCAAAGACAGCTGTCATCCCAAATAACAAAGCAAGAGCCCACTATATTCCACATACACAGAGTCTGTGTTAAATATAAAACACTAACGGGTAGAAGAGTGTAAGAGCACAGAAGAAATCAACAGCTGCACGGTTACAGAGATTTCAGCAATTGATAGCTACAGTGGAGTTGATAACAGAATGATATCTGGAGCTGTTCCCATACTTAGAAACTAAATAGTCAGCTCCCCACCTGAGCACCCGCAGTCACTAGCCCGACGGAGAGCAAGACCCTCTTCTCAGACGAAATTGCAGAAGCACTATGAGTCTTAATTAACTTACCACAGTATGACGTTATATCTGGTCTGCTTTGTTAGTCATTATTGTTAGTGAGTTGTTGTCCCTAATTTATAAGTTAAACACGGGTATATGTGTGTATAGGGAAATTGTAGGTTTACATAAGGCTATCTGCAGTTGGGACATCAACCCCAAGGCTAAGAAAAGACTGCTGTACACATATATAAATAACTTACAGTCAAAAGAAATTGAGAAGTTTTCAAGTAGATGAAAATGAAAACACAGCATACCAAAGTCCCTGGCGCACAGCCAACTTGGTGCTTAGGGGGACAGCCTGACAGTTAACCACTTGCCTGTGTCAGAAAGCAGGACTCTTATCATTTCAGCTACTGGACTAAAAACTGAGGGCAGGTTGGGTGGCAATTAAAACCCAGAGTGAACATATAAAAGAAAAAATAAGCAGCTCTTGAAGTTAGTGAAATAGAAATCAATTTAGTAGAAAATTTTAGTAAATCCATAAGCAATGTGTTTGGGAGCTCCCTAGTTGATAAACCTTAGGAATCCTGAGGAGAAAAAACTAGACACAGTAGAATAGTTACACTAATTAACAGCCTCAGGGATGGAAAAAAAATAACAGGCATAGTGGCCCATGCCTGTAATGCCAGCACTCAGGAGACTGAGGCAGAAGGATTGCAAGGTGAAGGCCAACTTTAGCCACACAATGAGTTCAAAGTCAGCCTACATAGAGAGAACCTGTCTCAAAGAAAGAAGGGAGGTGGGGGGGACAGCAGTGTAAGTACTACTTCATGACATCAATAATGTAATGATAGTTTGTTAACATAAATGCTAGTAAATGTTTAAAGGATATTATGAACACATTCCTGGGCTGGGGGTCCTGGGTTCTATGTGAAAACAGACTGAGAAAGCTATGGGAAGCAAACCAGTTAGCAGCACTCCTCCATGGCCTCTGCATCAGCTCCTCCCTCCGTGCTCCTGCCATGCATGAGTTCATACCCTGACTTCCTCCAATGATGGACTGTGAAGTGGAGGTGAAAGCCAAATAAACCCTTTTCTCCCCAACTTGCTTTTTGGTCCTGGTGTTTCACTGCAACAGTAGAAACTCTAAGACAATAACTTTACAATATAAAACCTGAAGCTATAAATGTCCTAGGAAAAACATGCCCTTGGTTTAGGTGCAAATATATATATTTTTGCGCCTAAACCACACACACACACACCCATATATTTTAGGCCTCATCCAAATCTTTTCTTTAACAGGAATGAAAGAACCAGTGTCAAACTAGGAAATGTTATTTTCCTTCTTTTTTGTTTTGTTTATCGAGACAGGGTTTCTCTGTACAGCTCTGGCTGTCCTGGACTCAGTTTATAGACCAGTCTAGCCTCGAACTCACAGAGATCCGTTTGCCTCTGCCTCCCAAGTGCTGGGATTAAAGGCATGCGCCACCATGCCCAGCTGGAAATGTTATTTTCAAAACAGAAATATAAGATTTACTATCCACAGTACAAAAGGAACTCTGAAAACTCAATAAGAAAACAATCTTTTTTTCCCCGAAATAAGATTTTTAAAATATCTTGAAATAGACAAAAATATTCAACAGTTACTTCAAAAGCAAATTTACAGGTGACAAGCCCATAAGTCTTTGGTCAATAGAGAAATACAGATTAAAACCACTTCATACCTACTAGAGTGACTAAAGTTTTGAAAACAACGTAAGCTGTTGACCATACCAAGTATTGACAAGGCAGTTGGAGCAACCTTATTCCCTTCCCACAGATGAAACTGTTGGGTGACGTGAGTGCGTTAGGAAGCACTTCAACAACCTTTTCATACTGTAGACCGTATGAGCAAGTCAGCCCTCTCCAGCGTGTTTAGGTAAGACCATTGGAAGCATATACCATAAGAAGACTTCTGCACTAATGTCCACAGCAGCTTTGGTTGTAATTGTTCAGAGCTGGAAACAACCCAGACATCCTATAACTAAGGAGTGTATACATGTTCTGTGGTTAGCCCGAAGACAGAGTGCAGTTCTGCCCAGAGAACAAAAATGACCAGACTTGATTGATTCATGCAGCAAGGAGCCAGACCAGGGCAAAGGAAAACACATGCTATGTGATTCTACTTTGATGGAATTCTTTGCCATACACACTGGCCTTCAGTGACTGGAGTCCCTTGCTGCCTAAGGAGAAAAGTGGGAGCCCGGAGTTGCAAAAGTGGGTAATTACAAAAGGCACAAGGAAAGTCTGGGGTGATAGATTTGTTCCCTGTTTTGATGGTAGTGATGGTTGCCTGGATGTATACACCTGTCAACTTTACCAGGCTCAGTCATTTGTATTTTGGGTATGCCTCATTAAAGGGGGGGTGGGGGTGGCAGCTTAGATGTGCATTGTTAGGGATTAACTTAGTGAGTTCCAGATGGCTACAAAACAGAACATTACACAACTAAGTGTTAAAGGGAAGTTAATCTATGTGTGCAATATGAAATGATTCCCCCAAATAAATTCTTAGTTGTGCAATGCAAGGTGCAAAACAATGTATGTTGAGCCAGGCGTGATAATCCAGGGTTTGGGAGGTTGAAGCTAGAAGATCGATCACAAGTTCAGAGCTCCATAGACTATGCTACATAAACTATCTCAAAACAAAGCATTATGTTAGCCTTTGAGTGAAAATGAGTTTGTGTGTATATGTATATTGTACATATATGCATATACATAGCTGTGTGTATAAGGGATGCATATACAACTACCTAAGGGTAGAAGTTTCTTTCCTCATGTTGGAATTGTTCCATTCACTTTGTTGATTTTTTTTTCCTGATGTGCTAAGGATGAAGTACAAGGGCTCACCTGTCAGACAGGAACTCTACCACTAACCTACACCTTCAACACTAGGTATTTGTAAACTACACACACATGTATATACCACACACGTATATATATATATATATATATATATATATATATATATATATATATGTTCTTTTGTACATGTAAAAAGAAAACTGATAACAAAGGTACAGAAAGAGGAAGAAGAGAAAAACAAGATGGTGGTTTTCATTTCAAATGTAACTATTGGTTGAAAAAGTATATAACTGAAATATTACCAGGGCTGGAGAGGTGGCACTACCAGTAAGAGCACTTGCTGCTCTTTCAGAGGACCAGGATCAGTTCTCAGGACCCATATTGTGGCTCAAAGCTGCCATTCACTCCAGCTCCACCCACAAACACATGGCATACATGTTAATGATTTTTTTAATTATATATATAATTGAGTTTGTTGATCCATTTTTTTTTTTCATTATTGGAAACTGAACCTAGGGCCTCAAGCACGCTCCTAGAGATCCCTTAGCTCCAAGACCAATACAATAGTTCTTTTTTGCTTGTCTGTGTGCTTTTAAAACATGATAGCTATCTTCTTAAGAGCTTTAACGAGTATTCTGGGTTAAAAAAATTAATGTTATAGTTTTCTCCCAAGTAATTAAAATATTTTATGCTTCCTCTCTTCCCTCCTTTCTTCCTTCCTTCCTTCCTTTCTTTCTTTCCTTTTCAGGGGAGTGGGATTTTTGCTGTTGTTGTTGGATTTTTTTTGTTTTTTTTAAGACAATTTCTCTGTGTAACACTGGCTATCCTGGAACTCCTTCTGTAGGCCAGGTTGGCCTGGAACTCACAGAGATCCACCTACCTCTGTCTCTGAGTACTGGGATTAGAGGCGTGTGCCACAACTGCCAAGTTCAATCAGATTGAAAAAAAAAAAACAAAACTAGTATTTTTCAAGCCTTTTGATTTTTAGCTAGGGAAGAAATAACTATTTTTTTATATTATATGAGAATTGTGTCCTGTTCAAAACCATAACTATGTGTTTCTCCATTGAGATGCAAGCACAGAGTGGAAGGGACCAAAGGCTGTGGCAATAAAAGTGCTTTAAAAATATTTTAAGGTATATATGTGCCTTTATTATATAAAAATATGTGCCTTATATATAAAGGCGTGGTGGCACACGCCTTTAATCCCAGCACTTGGGAGGCAGAGGCAAGTGGATCTCTGTGAGTTCAAGGCTAGCCTGGTCTACAAAGTGATCCCAGGACAGCCAAGGATACATAGAGAAACCCTGTCTCAAAAAACAAACAAAAAAACAAAAAATATCATATGGCAGCCAGGCTTGGTGGTGCATGCCTTTAATCCAGCACTTGGGAGGCAGAGGCCAACCTGGTCTACAGAGTGAGTTCCAGGATATCCAGGGGTACACAAAGAAACCCTGTCTCAAAAAGCAAAACAAAACAAAACAAAAAACTCCAGAAAATATCATAGGGCTTGAACACTTAGCCTGGTGGACCCCCCTCTGATATAAGTAGTCATACAGTTTATGCACATACTTATGCAGAATTTAAAGACAAAATTGTATCAGGTGCTATTGGGGTGGGGCATGGTAGGAAACTACTTACCACCACAGTTATGGTAAGTGGATTTACCGAGACTGGATATCTTTGAATCTTTTGATGTTAGTATGGATTAAAAGCTTCTCTTCAGCCAGATGTGGCAAAGCCCACCTGTAATTCCAGCACTAGGGAGGCTAAAGCAGTAGGATCTCAACTTTGAGGCAAGCCTGGGCTACATAGCAGGACACTGTCTCCACCAAAAAAACAAGACAAATTAATAACTGTCCAGGAACACATTGCTATACACAAGAGCCTATCATACCTATGAGTGAGGATCTCTACTAGAAACTGCTGGCCTGGGAGGGTAATTCAGTCCTAGAGCACCAGCCTAGCATGCGTAAGGCCCTTGTTCTATCTCCAGTACCATAAAACAACAAGGGAATCCCATTGGCCATTTTCCACATTGTAATAGTTGATCACTTTTAAGAGGAGATATTATGGCCAAGGGATGGTGGCACACACCTTTAGTCCCAGCACTTGGGAGGCAGAGGCAGGCAGATCTCTGAATTCAAGTACAGCTTGGTCTACATATTAAATTCCAGCCAGGGCTACACAGAGAAACCCTGTCTCGAAAAACCAAAAAAGTTAAAAAAGGAAAAGAAAGGGGGAGACTTTATCCTGCCAGGTATGATGGCACTCATCTTTAATTCCAACATTTGGGAGGCAGAAGCAGAGGGTCTCTGAATTTGAGGCCAGCCTGGTCTACATATTAAATTCCAGGATAGCCAGGGTTACTCTGGGGTAGCAGGGGAGACACTATCTACACAATTCCTCCTTCCTACAGACTTGTCACAGGGAGAAGTCAGAACCGTATATATCAGTAACAGTATTCTAACCCTGATTTATGAAACTTGATGTTGCCTCTGTCTTTGGAAGAGATTACTCAGTTCTTCACAAGATCTTGTCAATCTTGAAAGATGGGTGGGGCTAAGTAAAATATTCTTTGTTTCAGGATTGATTTCCATGTCTCATCAGGTTATAGCAGGAGGAGAGTAAGTGTTAGCAGAATATGGGGTGCTCCAGATATGTAAAGACTAGGGCACCCTGAGAGCCTGGGTTGGGGTTTGTGGCAGCCTAGCGAGTACCTTATGCACATTGTTGAGCTTAGATGCTCAGCCCTGCTGCTTTGGGAACTTGCTAGGAGCTAGGAGGCAAGCAGCAGCCCTCCTGAGAGAACCTGACCCATGGTTTTCCAAAGATGGTCCCAGGCAGGGTTAAGGATGGAGTCTTCCAGCATGAATCAGTGGCTTAGTGTTCATCAGGGTTCAACAGCAGCACTGTCAGCCTCTGCTCTAATTTAGGTCAGCTGGGTTTGCATTCTCTAGCTGTTTCATTTCTGCGCCAAGGGAGTGATAATCTTAAAATATTACAGCTGGAAATAATATCCGAGGTCATCTAGTCCCAATGCACAGGAGGAAACATCTACATACTGCGTCCAAGAGCATCCAATTCCCACATTGTGTCTGACCCTTCTGCCCATCTGCAGGCCATAGAACTGAGAATAGCTGTATCCCGAATCACCTAGGACCAAGCAATCACCAAGGTACATTTTATTAGTTTTAATACAAAGGTAGCCAATCTTAAACCACATCACAGCCCTACTACCAAGGTGAGGCCTGGCAGCTTGGTGAAACCCTGGGCTGGGCTGGGGCAGGGCCCCTGGTCTCCAACCACATCAGCAAGTACCCTTTCCTCACAAATTGTGAGAAACGTGTCCTGGGAAGAACTGAAGGCCCTGTGCTGCCTTGCAGCTTCACCTGGAGCTGTTCAGTCTGGTGCAGCAGAAACCTTAGCTGAGCGCATGGCCAGCTACTTCAGCTTCATCTTCCATGGAAGCAGCTGAAGAAGTGTAAGCTTGTCACTGTTTGCATTTGAGTGCCCCAGATTTCCTTTTGAATGGATGTCGTGTCTTGTCCATATTCAGTTAGTTACAGACAGCCTGACCTTATTCCTAGCAACACACCTGTCCAGTGTATTCCTGAAGGTTGAACCAAGTTTGGGGATCCGCTGGCCCTATGTTACAGGATAGAGAGTGATAACAAATATGGGCCAAACTTTTTAACCGTGTAGCATCAGGCAAATTCACCTCTCTGCCTCAGTTCTCTTGTCTATGATGGGAATAATGTGGTAGCCTGCCTCAGGATTGTGTAGCACATCATCAACTCAGGTATGAACACAGCATTAATTCAACTCAGGGCCTGGCACACAGTCAGCACCTAGTAAAGTGGATGGATGCTGGGCAACAAACAACAAAAGTATAGTAGGGGGTTGGGAGGAGGGTGTCATAACATTGAGCAGCTCAGTAGACTCTTGGGGCTATTTCCTCACCTACAGGGTGGTTCTCTGTCCCCAGGCCCTCTCATAGCATCCTGGAAAGAGTAGATAATAAAAAGCTTGTAAAATACTGTAAATATCAAATACTGTGCCATAGGACAGAGCAGCCACACAGGGCAGGAGAGCACCATGGGAAAGACAGAAGAAAACAGGTGTTCTTCCCTGCTGAGGTTCAAAAACTGTGTTCTAGATTTTTAACAGACACTAATCATCTTGATCTGTGTTTTCCTGTTACACTGGAAACTGCTCAACACAATTTGGGACAGCACCTTCAACATCAGAGTGTGTTACTAGAAGTCATTTCATTGGTTTAGAACCCACATCTTTTTGCAAAGAACTTTAGACAAGGTTATTTCATTTCCAGTTCCAATCAGCAGCCATGTCATTAGAGTGTGTAACATGGAGGAGCCAAGTTTGGAGAGCCACAGAAGTCTGGACTCTGCTGCGGCTTATAAACTTCAGACAGCTGTAGCTTTTGGGACAAATCGTAGTTGCAGATTTTATTGGGCACTTTCCTGTGAGAAAATCAAAGCTGCTTTGTGGACCTAATCTACTTAATTTCCTCCAACATCCCTGCCATATAAGTGGCTGCTGCCATCCTTTCTCTGTTGATATGGACCCATAGACAGATATGAAATTAACTGCAAGGCCACACAGAGGAAGAGATAATCATCAAGAATGGGAGCTAGATTCTACACTTTAGTTTCTCTTCCCATGTGTCCAAACTCCTAAATAAAGCAACTTGAAAATTCTGGGAAGGGTGTGTTTCTGTGTCCAATTCATATATGCTTAGAAAATTGGCAGATTTGCTATAAGCCTTCATAGTCACAGATATTCTAGAAATATCTACCATAAGTTCATCGGGTATTAAGGTCGCAGTAATTGTATTGTATGGTTTGTAGAATCAAATATGCTTAGCTTTGGCTGGCTTTCAAGAAAGCATGAAGGGAAACACCACCATCAGAGTTGCCTCCATTAAATGAGGTAATTTGCATAATATGCATAGCAGAGGCTCATAGTAAGCCTTCAATGCATCATAGCTAGTTACAAAACAGGTTCTTGGAGTAGTTCTTACTTTGGTGAGACTTTCACTGAGTAAGTAAAGCTCTTGATAAGTGTATCCAGTTGTACAGGTGGTGTCTTGTTATTGTTGTCATTTGTTTGTTTTGCATTTATTCTTTACTGCGGGGAAGAGTCTGTTCTCTCCTTGTAAGTGTGAGTCCTGGGGTTCAAACACACTTTGCCAAACTTGGTGCAGGTACCTTTATCTACTGAGCCATCTCACTGGTCCTGTTTCTGTTTGAGATCAGGTCTTGCTATGTAATCTTGGCTGGCCTAATACTTTCTGTATAACCAACGCTGGCCTCAAACTCACAACAGTCCCCCTGCTTCAGCACTCTTCAAGTGCTGGGGTACAGGCACAAGCTTCTACATGCAGGTGCAGTGTTTGTTTTAAAAGCATGCCAGTATGTTGTAGAGCAGGCATGCTCCCTGGCTGTGTCCCTTCTATGTTCCTGTGTGGTAAAAGATGCCAGCTCAGGAGGGAGCTGCTCACTTGAACTTGAGTTTCTGTCCTCTTCAGTGGACCTTTGAGTGGCTGGCTATTGAATCTTATGAGCCAATCCTTGATTTTAAATTCTTTGGGTTCTCATGAATGTGGTGAACTATCATTGAGTGTACTTGGAAACTGCCCAGTTTGGTTCTAAAATGAGAGAAGGAGAGGAGGAGCAGAGATCACATGTTCTAATTGGTTTGGGAACTTGGAAAAGACAGGATTGTCTGAGAGGAACACCAAATGGAGAATCCAGTATCATACACATTGCTACCAGCACCACTTGTTCCCAAGTGGGAATCATACAAAAAAAACACATCGTCCTGCGCCCTTGCCAGACCAATATTCAGAATCCCATAGGAGTGGGGAACCAGGATGTCTTTGTAATTCAGTTTACCAGGTTTGGGAACCACTGCCACAGCCATTTCCCAGGTGAGAAAAACAGGCCCAAGAAGTGAAGCTATTCCCCGATTCCCCCAGTGCCACTCCCAGGGCTAGTCAATGACCAAGGCTAGCCTCAGATTCAGATCACACTCTCAACAGTACAAGGTCTTTCCAAGGCTGCTCCAGTCCCCTGGATCTCTACTGACTGGGGAACTTGGAAAATGCTTCTCTATCCTACAGAGAGCCTCCTGACCTTAAAGGGCCACTGTGGGGTTAAGCTAGTTAAAAGATGTTCCATTACATGTACTGTGTCCTTTACTGACAGTCTGTTCTGTAGACAACTGAAAGGCTGCTAAATTAAGGCATTTTTCAGAGAGGTCTGAGTCATCTAGTGGCAGCTGTCGGTGCCTTGCTAGAGGTGCTTTGATCACTGTTGTCGGAATGCACCCATTAGTCCTGTGCAGCAGTGTGTTGGGCTGTGCTAAGGGACTTACTTAGATAATAGGCTCTGCCCTTGAGGACATCAAGGAAGGCCAAAGGCTTGTGGGTTACTCTCAAGGCAGGAAAAGACATGGGAGCCACATATTTTAGTCCCCAAAATCTTATCTCTCAGTCAGGAAGAGCCTGAATGCATCCTGCCTGCCCAGTGACACAGAGAAGGGAAGTACCTAGCTCAGATCACATGAGAATTTGGGAAGGTAGGAGACAGTGGAACAGAGTTGAGTTCCTCAAGGGAGTTTCCTTTATTCAATCAGAAAGGCTTTCATTAGGAGTTAGCATTTCAAGGACACCTGGGAGTCTGGGAAGCACATGTGACCATGGGCATATGTTTGAGAAGATTGTGCCCAAAAGAGGTCGTATAGTATCTTCCATTAGCTTGATTGTAATGAAATGTATATAACTGTTTTATACCATGGGGAGAGATCAGAGTAGGAATCTGAAGAGGCCAAAACTCACCAAACATTTGCCAATTACACAATTGTGATGGGTCATGCATGATGACATGACTGGGTGGTAGGAAGTGGTTCAGGAGGGTTAAAATCACTGCTACCATTCCTGAATAGCTGTTTCATGTCATGCCATGTCTAGCATGTTGCATAAAATGTCTTTTTCCTCAGAACAGCCCTTCAGACCAATGGTTTCCTCCAAGCCAGCGTTCTGTGCTAATGAATGCCCACTCACACTGGGTAGTGTATCAAAAGCACAGATCTTTTGGGAGGCAGTATTTGGACTCTTCCTGGTTCCTTGAGGTCTCTCTCGGGGTATTGAGAAGGAGTGTTAGGGATAGCCAGATAGGAGGTCACTGAAAGTTTCTATCTGCAAACAAAGCAGGGAACAACATGGTGGCTGGAGGTAGGTACAGACATGATGATTAGAAAGAGCAAGAAAATAATGCAGTTTCTTGCTGTTGTCTTAATGATGTTTAAGAAAGAACAAATGGAAAATAACCAGGGGTTGCTTACTTGGCAAATCATTGACATGGTGGCATGACCCATTGAGATAGAGAAGAGGAAGACTCCTCAAAAAGGGGAGATGTCATTTATAATAAGTGTTACTGATGAATTTGGGTGTTTAACGTTAAGAATAGGCAATGCCCAACCAAAGGGAAAAGGTCAAAGCAGGCAAATTATGTTGATGTGTCATTTCACTATATGATAGCACAGCCTCTGGTGACCTAGAGCCTCACAAAATCTACCACAGGCCTTTGTGCATCTGGTACTGGAATAAGATACTATAGCAAGTATGTGAGTGCATATAACCAGGAACAGAAAAATTAAAAACTCAGGGAAGTTGTGTGTTATCATGTAGCCTTGCAACAGAGGGAGAATAGGGGAATTAAACCTGGTAGGACCCAGCTCCCTGTGGGAATGGATCATTGATTAAGATGAGAAGGACAGCTTTTAGGCAGGAAGCAAAAGTAAACACATCCAGTATCCTAGAATCCAAGGAAGGGGGAAGGAAGAAAGACTTAGCATCATTTCTGTGCTTACCACATTGGTCAGTAATTCATTAGGTTAGAAACTAGCTTAAATCTTTTCAGTAGATCTGCCAATTAAGCTTCCCATTTACACATGAAGAAGAAGGGCACTGAGTACACAGACAGATGGGGGAGAGGTAGGATTTTCCCAAGCCTGTCTCTAAACCATGGCTTCTATGTCCCTACTGCCTCAGCTGGACATTGGAGAAGAGCAAGGAAGACTAGACAAATACAGAGCTGGAAGTTGTGAAAAGACCAGGATCAGAGTAGAGTTCTGAGAACCAGTGGGAACCTGGTAGAAATGGTAGAAGCTAGCCACAAGGAAATTCATGTGCTTGAACTCACATTCCCATGCAGTGTGTGGCATTTTGCTGCCCGGTGTATGGATGACTGAATATCAGTCATCTATAAAATGATGGAGCTCCTCTCCCCAAACTAGTACTGTCTGGCCATGGGGTATGGGGAAAACCCACATGACACCCCATGTCCTATCTGTTTACCCTTTCCAGTGACAGGGGCTACCTGCTGTTGATGAGCTGTGACTTAACATGAATCACATCTAATTGGTAGAAGTCTTTGAAAAAAAAATCTGTCAAAACTGAGTTATCTGTGTGAGGTCTTTGTAATCTTGAGGTGCAAAGAGACAGCTGGGCAGAGGTTTGGCTCTAAGAGTAAGCAAAAGTGTGCTTCATCTCACTGGGAACATGCATTCCAGCCCCTGAATTAGGTTGTACTCTTGTTGCTGACTTGGAACCCTGCTCCCCCTCCAAGTATGTGACAGGTCTAAACAGAATTCTCTCTATAGTTCACTGACTCTTGTAACACAGTTTCCAGAATGTTAGTAATAACCACATTGCACCTACATGCTATACTTGGGTAACCACCTCTGTTGCTCAATTTACTTAATATTGGTCACAGTGAAACATGTTTTCATCACTTGAAATCCAAATTTTATTTGCCAGGTTACTAATGGCCATTTATTTCTGTAACGTAAATTAGGAGGTTGTGCAAGTTTGGCTTACAAGCAGGTTGACTCTTGAAGTCCCAGGCTTCCCGTGGGCTCAGTGTAAGGAGTTGTTTGGGTTGACTTAGCCAGATACTCACAAAAACTTCTGTCTGGTTGCTTTTTAAAGATGGTCTGATGGTGATTATAGAGGTTTTAAAACTGGAGTGGGTTTTGGAGACTCTGGAATCTGCCTCCTGCCTATTCTCATGCTTTACTTTTCAGATTGGAGAAGGGACACGGTACATGTGACATACCCTCCCAGGCCACAAAGCCATTAAGGACAGGGTTTGCAGGTCATCGTGCTTGTCCCACAAGATTGCAGCTTTCTTCCAGTTAGTAAACACCTGACCCAAAGGCTGTTGATGCTGTTGGGACAGAGAGAAGGAAGCAAAACCTGCCCGTAAGATAAAAGCTTTTGAGGGCATTTTTTTACGCACTAGGGTCCTCAGAACTGGAGTTTCCAACTTCAGAGTCTCCCAAAGTCCCCTCAGCTTGAATTTTCTTCTCACCTCTTGTTTGAAAAGCCATGTCCCCTTTCCACTGAGGAAGAAAGCCTTGCTTGCTCTGACTGCAGATTGCACACACCTATTGCATGAGAACTCCCGAGCAGAGCAAAAGCCCTGTGATGATGATCCACTCTGACTTCATTAGTGGTGGCAGTGAGCATTTTACCAGAGCCTTAGAGGGAATACAGAAAAGAAAGGGCAAGTTAGCAATTGCGTCGTTACATAGTTACCATGACATGAGTTGAAAGCCTGCATTTTAATATCCTGAGTGCTGGAGACTTCTGTGTGCCGGAGACTTCTCAGTGTGCCTACAGCCTGTCTATCCTTTCGAAATACAGTGCCTGTTGTCAGTGGCAGGGTTTTAAGTGAATTTTACTCCAACAGTAATGAGTAGTATGTGATGAGAAGTGAGGTCTACGGAAATGTTTTTGATAAGTCCTGACTCAGGGCATCATGTGGCTTCAGACACCTTGGGATCTATCTGAATTCAGGAAAAGGGTTTTTACAAAGATTCCCACAAAAAGCTAATTATAGCTCTAGACTGAGATTCACAATTGGCATGAAGGTCAAGGATGAGCAAACAGGCTGGGAGAACAAAAAGTACCTCATCACAAGATCCGACTGATGCTGGGGAAATCTTGTCAAAATGTCCTGTGTAACTCCCGGGTAGAGGTACATTTTAGAGAGCACCTGACGCCCGATTGCTGTGGAGTCTTCAGCCATGTCTGGTGCCCTTCTGATCTACCTGCTGTTCTATCCATGTTCTGGCTTGAGCCCCCCACCCTCAAATGTCTCCCAGTGGCCCTGTTTTCTCTTGAGCTCTCTTCAATGCTTAGAATGGCCTTTCTTCTCAAGAGTCCTGCAAGAGCTCAGAGGACACATGCCACGTGTTGTCATGGCACTTTCTGTCCCAGCACAAGGCAGTAAATGCTTGTCCTACTTATCTTAGTATAAGCAGAACCTCCCAGGAGTGGCAGGGACTTACCTCAGTAGGGGTATGAGGAAGGAAGCAAGCATGTCCCTATGTGCTGACATTCTAAGGGCATTTAAATAATCACAGGCTTGAAAAGTGTCAATCGATGTTGAGAAAACCTCCTCTCAGACGCTCTGGTTGCTGATGTCGTGGCCACGAGGCTTTACTCATATGGGAAAGGCTGTCCCTGCCCCCTCCATGGAAAACGGAAGGGTGGCAACACCTGCCTCACAGGTTTCCTGCACTCAGTCATGCCACCTCCTGTTCCCCTCTGTCATCACTCTACGAGGCCTCCTGAGTGCTCCCTCGTACCAGAGCTCAGCTCTCTGTGCTCCCCATACTGAACTGTGCCACAGGATGACTTGCCTGTCTCACCTCAACCCTGCCCTCCCTGCCTAGACAGTTGCCAAATGAAAGTTGCGTGAATCATATCTTGGGCTGCTGAATGAGGAAGAGAAAATCAATTTTCTTTAAGTTTTACTCCTGATCTTAGAAAACTAAACCTCCAACGTTTTTAACACGTGAAACTTGACCTTATTTCAGGTTTTGAGTCTTGCTATCCATTCACAGGAAGGATACTCTAAGACATATCATGAAATTAGACTAAAACTTGAGCCAGCCTACACTTGAACATGGCCACAATTTCAGTGCTGGGGAGACAGGGGCAGGAGTTCCAGGTCAGCTTCAAATACGTGGCAAATATGTGGTAAGTTCACAGCCAGCCTCAATAAGACCCTGTCTCAGAGAGAGAGAGAGAGAGAGAAAACTGATACCGTGTACAGCCTTTGACCATGGCTGACTGAGTTTAATTCCATTTCAGCATTAATTGTGGAAAATAAAACTGTATTTTAGGATTCCTTCCTCATCCGTCACTCTGCCATCCATGGGACTATGTTTGACTGTTTCGTTCTTTCTATTTGTACTGACTTTACTACTTTGATCTCCTTAGAGACTGAATCAGACTTTTGGAATGAAATAGTCATTGGCTTTTTTATCATTAGCTTTTTTTTTAACTATTTAATTTAGAATAAGAACAAGATGATAAAATTAGATACAAGAGGCCTCTGTATGTCATCAAGTAACCTAGCCTACTTTGGGTAACAGAAATAAATTCCCCTTAAATACTTGCCAGCTCGTCTGAACCAACTTTGTTAAGATGAATGGCTTTCAGTCTGTGCTATGTGAGAAGCCACTCTCCCTTAGAGTGTTTCCTGACAATTAAAATTTCCCTCTTCTTAATTTCATTCCAGTGCTAATTATGACCCTGTAATTAGTGTGCTGATTGCATCCCCATGTAATTTCTGTGGCTCCTTGATGTTCACCCTTCATTTATTTTTAGTGCACCTCTTCTCTTTGCTTCTGAAGCCCCTGCCTGCCTGTCCCCTACAGGGCTTGTAGCTCAGGGCCCCAAAGTAACGGAAACTTGCCCCATCACCTCCAGTTGCCCCTCCAGATTTATTTGTTTTTGTCGTGAACATTACATATAATAGCTAACGAAGAGAATTGTAGTCTAAGGAATGGTATAGCCTTGTCCCTATGCCATGTTGGGGGATGTCTGCTCATTACTGCCTCAGAATGATTTAGATTTAGCCAAACACCCCATGTAGGAATTGCACCTGTACCCGTGGCATCATCTTCATTAGATCCTCAGGGTGGCAATTAGTTGGAATCTTCATGAAGTTCATAAAGCAAATTCTTGGCAACTTTCTCCTCTCACTTTCTCTTTCCTTCCTTTTTTTTTTTTTTTTTGTCCCAATTTACCAATAGGCTATTCCACTCACAGCAATACTATCTTCTGTGGTGTAGGTCCACAGGCACCTAGATCTAAGACTCAGACTCTCACAGGTTTGAAAACAGAAAGACAGGGCAGCCAGTCAACTTCCTTTGTCTTTCAGAAACTGTTCCCAGAGTCTTCATGTTATTTCTGACTTTGTTACTACCTTCATCCATTTACTGGGTCCCGTCCGTGCTTCTCATTAGAGGGTAAGATTTTTTACTTCATCTTCACAGTAGCCTAATGAGATGGAGAAGAAAGCACATTCAGGAAACACCCATTCGGAGTTTGTGGCAGAGCCAGCCAGTGATTCTGGGGCCTGGACTCTGCCCACTCATATGTATGTGTGTGTGTGTGTGTGTGTGTGTGTGTGTGTGTGTGTGTGTGTGTGTGTGTGTGT
>CAJQZJ010004888.1:6663182-6674501 GCA_907164525.1 Lophiomys imhausi
CTCTCTCTCTCTCTCTCTCTCTCTCTCTCTCTCTCTCTCTCTCTCTCACACACACACACACACACACACACACACACGCACACACGCACACACACACACATAAATACACACACAACACTCAAAAACATACACACAGACTCACACCTATACTCCCCATACACCTCTTAACTTCCAACCAAAAGGGCTGACCTGCTGTCAGAACACTTTCTCAGCATCTGAGGCTGCGTGCCCAGGTAGGATCCTGCAAGCCCGAGCATAGCTGGTACAAAGGCAGAGCTATTGTAACTGCAGAGTTTCAGACTGGGGATCAGTGAGCTTTGGGAGGCCACTACATCTTATGTGCACAGAATTCACCCTGTCTAAATGTGCTGCCCCAGAATAGTGCAAGTGAAAATCCCAGCAGGCAGCAAATATTTATATAGCATTTCCTCCATGCGCTACTATTTTTTGAGAGAAAAGTGCTTTTAGAAAATGTTCAGGCCAAATTGAAAAAGTACATAGCAATCAACATTTATCCCCCACTAGCATAAAACTGTCTAACTAGTAGCCAAATTTGGGATGCCTGAAGACAGACAAGTGACTAATGCTAGGGCTGTGTGTGGCCAGAACCAAATGTATTTTGTGACCACAAAACCATGTCTGGATTCTCCTTTGTAATTACCACACAGCCTACTGTAATTGTAAAACTTATATTTACTTCCTGCCTTGGACATGTAGTCCAGGGTCCAAGGCTGCACCCAGACCTACACTGAAGTTCTCTCTTATTTGACCACAGCATGTAAAATTATTGAGTGAGAGGGTGTGTGTGTCCACATCTGTTAAGTATGCAAGTATAATCTTTAGCCCTTTTGGATGAAGCACTTTACCATTCTAATGTTTGTTGAACAACTACTATCCGCCAAGGACTATTTTAGACTCTAGGAACCAGAATAAGACCACAAAGGCCTTGTCTTCCTGGAAGAGATGAGGGATCTGGGAAGGAGGAAGGGAGGCACTCAAGAACGGGTGTGTGCCCCACAGAGCACTATTACAGTGCTAGGTGTCAGTGGCTTCCTCAGCTTGGTATGTCAGAAGGGCCTCTCCAAGATGACATTTAAATTGACATTTTAAATGACAAGAAACAATGGGAAAAGAAAAGGGCAATAAGAACATTCCCAGCAGATTAATGAATGGAAAGACCCAAAGACAAGAAGGAATTTGCCGTGCTCCCAGAACAGAGAAAAGGCCAGGGTGACTTGAATATGGCAGACGATGGCTGACTAGTGATGGTAAGGTTGAAGGGCATGACCACATGTGTCCTGTGTGATGTGGCCTGGCTGAATCAGGCATCAGCCAGGAGGAACTGCAGCTGTCCAGCCAGGAGGTGGTCATGGCTTGAACTGCGGTATGGTAGAGATCCAGGCAGAGGGCCAACACTGGGAATATGGGTTAGGCCCAGCGTTGGAGAAGTTACCAGGGGACTGAATTGAGGAGTGAAAGAAACAATATTCGTAGTGAATCTAGTGGTCTCAGCTTTGAGCGACTAGATGGTAGTGAGGGGATGAGAAAGAGCAAAGCATTAACAGTCGAAGCTGACTAATCACAAATCCACATCTTGGTCTGCTCAGTGTCCACCCTGCCATGTCCCTGACTACATGCATCACTAGGACATTTTTAACTTTGGAAATAGTCCTTCAAACACTTCCATCATTCCTACTTCCTTTGGTGTTCACTTTATGACATCAAGAAAGGAAGGAAATATATATATGCATATATATGTGTATATATATATATGTTCAGGTGCTGAAAAGATGGTTCATTTTGTTTTGATTTGGGTTTTTGTTGGCTTTTTGTTTTGCTTTTTGGTCTTTTTTTGGTTTTTTGTTTTTTGTTTCACTGTTTTTCCAGACAAGATTTTCTTTGTGTAGCCCTGGCTGTCCTGGAACTCACTCTGTAGACCAGGCTGGCTTCGAACTCACAGAAGATGTTCATTTGTTAAAGAGCATTTCTTGTTTTTCCAGAAGACCTGAGCTTGGGACCCAACACCCATATGGGAGGGTGGGGGCTCACAGCTTCCTGTCACTCCAGCTCCAAGGATTCTAATGTCCTCTTCTGATCACTGAGGGCACACATGCACATTTGGTATACACTCCCACATATCCAATAAATAATAAGTACATAAGTAAAATTCAGGCTTAAGGATATAGCCTGCCTACCTTGCAACACCCATACACTAGGCATAGTTGGTTCATAACTGTAATCCTGTCCCTCAGAAGGCAGAGGCAAGAAATCAAAAGTTCAGTCGTCCTTAGGTACCTAGTAAATTTGAGGCCATCCTCCAATGCATAAGATTCTGTTTTAGAGGTAGAGATGGGGAAAAATATTAATCAACCAATCATAGTTGACTACCTAACTCCTACCCTGCTACATCTCTCCACTGTATCCATTAGGGGTTCTCTTTAGGATCCCTGCAAATACAAGATTTCATGAATGTTCCCGTCCCTTAGACACAATGGCAGAGTGTTGCATACAACACACACCCTCTTACTGTCTTTAAGTCATCTCCAGGTTACTCACCATACCCAGTGTGGTGTAAATGGCATGTAAAGAGGAGATACACTATTTAAGGACTAGTAACAGAAAGAAAAGGTCTGTGTTGTTCAGCACAGACACAGTTGCTTTTTCAAACTATGTTTTTTTTTTTCAACTATGCCCGGTTTAATGCATGTATGCAAAACCCCAGGAGTGTGGAGAGCCCAGTGTAGAAAACAAGACATCTCATTTGCTTGTTTACCTTTCCATAATCAGGAACATTTTGCGATTCCTTAATAAAGATGACACTGACTTAAACCAATTGCTTCTCTCTTATAGGTCTAGTTTCTACCGTTGCCTTCAAAATACCATGGGGCTTAAAACTTATTGCCGGGTGTGGTGGTGCATGCCTTTAATCCCAGCACTAAGAAGGCAGAGGCAGGAGGGTCTCTGTGAATTCAAGGCCAGCCTGGTCTGCAAAGTGAGTCTAGGACAGCCAGGGCTAATACACAGAGAAACCCTGTTTCGAAAAACCAAAAAAAAAAAAAAAATCTTGTCTTAGTCTTGTTATTTCTGTATATTAGAAATAACAATATAACCAGACACCTTTAATCCCAGCATTCGGGAGGCAGAGGCAGGTGGGTCTCTGTGAGTTTGAGGCCAGCCTGGTCTACAAAAGGAGTCCAGAACAGCCAGGACTACACAGAGAAACCCTGTTTTTTTGTTTTTTTTTTTTTTTGGGGGGGAAGAAAGGAAGGAAGGAAGGAGAGAAAAGAACAATATAGTTCTTCACGTATATTTTGTGAGTATTACATGAATAATATCAGGTTACTAGAGCAATCTTCAATAAGTGAGTAGTTATTAGTATTAATGGTGATGGAGCTCTCGAGACCCAGCATACTGTTTCAGTGCTGAAATGATGCAGCTCAAGAGCATGGAGTGCGGCCACCCTGTGAGCACCCTGGCCACCCTGTGAGCAAGCACCCTGGCCACCCTGTGAGCAAGCACCCTGGCCACCCTGTGAGCAAGCACCCTTGCCACCCTGTGAGCACCCTGGCCACCCTGTGAGCACTCTGGCCAGTCTTAAGCAGAAGCTATACTTGTTGGCTCTTGGTGTTCTCAGATAAATGAGATTTCAGGTAGCAGCTAATCCCATTTTTAAAATGTCTGTGGTTCTGGCAGATCTGTATCTTTCTCTCCGTCCTGCCTCTTACCACATATACCAGACAGCTTTGTCCTCAGGATCAGGTAAACCACCGTAAGTGATATTTATTGCCAGATGTGACCTTTTGTGAGCCCCTTGTAGAATCCCAGCATTAATGTCACTTTCTATAAATACAGGTGTAGGGTGAGGAAATGCTCTCTTTAGAGAAGTGTCGCTATTGCAATCTTTCCCCTTTTAGACTCGGTCTGTGGGCTATTACTCATTGTTGGCACTCACCCCTTCTCTCTTTTGCGGCCTCCCTTTTCGTGATCCCTGCCGTCTCTTAGCTCCCCACTCAGCCCTCCCTAGCGGTTGGCATTGCATTTGAGTTGTGCTTTCTTGCTTCCTCTACCTTTTGAAATTTAAAAATAGAAAATAACCAACAAGCCCACAGTCTTTCACTTGGGCTGAACTCTGTTATACATCTAACAGATTTTCCGGTGAATTCCACACTGTAATATTTATAGCCAGAAATCTGCCATCAGTTCAGAATAAGCTCTGTAAGGATTTTACAAGGAGCTGCTTTTATTTTTACTATCAAACACACAGTCAGGACCAGGAGGCAGCAGCCCACAGGAGGGAGCTTTGGAAAGTAGACCCCAGAGGCTCCATGGCCCCTAGCCTGCATCTTACCTTTTCACATTACCTGCTCAGTTTCCTGAGTCACTCCTTGGTAAAGGACCCTTTAAGGAGTCTGACTCATACTGTGAATGCCAAGCCTAGGGCTCAGGAAGCATTCGGCCCTTCGTAGGTGTGAGCACTGTTTGCAGAAGCCCCATGCCCACATCACAGTAAAAATGCCAAAATATGGCACCTTCCATGTTAAATGCCGTTTTATTGCTTATGGGTTGTTTGTTTGTTTTGTTTTGTTTTTTAACTGTCTTTGTAGTTTTGCTTGGGAAATAGAGTAGCCACAAATAACTGATTTGTCACTGGCTATTAGTTTCTAAGCAATTATCTTTGCATACTTGGGAATCTTTAGTAGATTAAATAATAGGTTCACCCTGCATATTGATTCCAAATGAAATATTATTAATTACTAAATAAGTAATTAGTGAGGATAAGCAATACATTTTGTAGGTCTTTAACATGAACTGATTTTAATTTAACAGCTAGCTTGTTTAGAATAAAGGATTAAACCCTGCTGATCTCTAGCACCTGAGCCAGGAGTGCCCTGGATTTGGGATTTGGGCTTATTTGGATAGGCAAGAGCACGTGAGCATCCCTAATCCATATATCTGAAATCATAAACATTCCAAAATCTGAAACTTCAGAGGCATTGTGTTGACAATCAACAAAATTTCTGATTTTGAGACAGATGCCCATGAGTAAATAGTCTCCAGGGCCTCGGTTGGTTTTCTGGTTCCTTGGGGAAGGGTTGCAGGCACTGCACCTTGATGTGTGTGGTCTCAGAAGCTCTGCTTTGGAGTCCAGCCTCTCCATCCTCACCTTCTTAGGGAATGAGTGCAGGCTCGGGACAGGAAACTGCCATACAAATAAAGAAAGAGGTCCACTAAAGAAGGGAGCCAAGTGTGGTGGCACACACCTTTAATGCCAGCACTCAGGAGGCAGAGGCAGGCGGATCTCTGAGTTTGAGGCCAGCCTGGTCTACAAAGCGAGCCCTGGACAGCCAGGGCTACACAGAGTAACCCTGTCTCGAAAAACCAAAAAGGAGGCCGGGCGGTGGTGGCGCACGCCTTTAATCCCAGCACTTGGGAGGCAGAGGTAGGCAGATCTTTGCGAGTTTAAGGCCAGCCTGGTCTACAAAGTGAGTCCAGGACAGCCAGGGCTACGCAGAGGAACCGTGTCTCAAAAAAAAACAAAACAAAACAAAACAAAACAAAACAAAAAAAGAAAAAGAAAGAAAAGAAAAACCAAAAGGAAAGGAAAGGGAGGGAGGGAGAAAGGAAGGAAGGAAAAGAAAAAGAAAGGAAGGAAGGAAAGAAAGAAAAAGAAAGGGAACCACTCTAAAAGAGCAGTGGGGGCAGTCTCTGGCCTCCAAACATTCATTCACCAGATGGCCTTGAACAAAAACTCCATGCCTTTGTCCTGCCTTAGTAGTTAGTATCTTGACAGACAGACACTGTACCCTACCTGAGAAGAGACCCAGAGTAATTCCATAGCACAAAGGTTTACAAAACCCTCTGACCCAGACTCAAGAGTCTCTCTCCCACACCATGACAGGAAAGCAGTTTTAGATCTATATTATTCTACCAAAATGAAAGAAGGAAGAGAAGAAAGAAGAGGGAGAAAAAAAGAGGAGGAAAGAATAGGCCATCAACAAATAATTGAGTTGTATAAGTTAAGCACCCCTTACCCTAAATGCTTGGGACCACAGTGTCCCAGGTTTGAGATTTTAAAGCACTTGTATATGCATACCGAGATATCTTGAGGACAGGATACAATCCAAGTGGAAAGTTTACTTATATCCCATACATAGTTTCTACACATAGCCTGAAGGCAACTTTACTCAATATATTAGATAGATGAAAGTCCTCCCCAGAAAATAACCTTGAGCTAGAACAGACTCCGAATTCATGCAGTATTTTAGATAATTATATCCAAAGAGCAAAGTGTCACAGTGGTAATGCCTACATTTGGTGTTGCGTCCATATGCGAAATGTAGTCAATGTTGGGGTATTGCAGATTTCAGACTTTGGGGTTAGGGAGACTCAGCCTGTAGCCCTTCTTCAGAAAGAAGCTCACCCCTGTCACCTGTGTTTTCCTTGGCGAAGGACGGGTGTGACACACTGGAAAGGATGTTTTGGAAGCAGGCGGCTCTGGTTTCAGGGTCACACACACTGCTCAGCCGATGTCAGGGCAGGCCAGGAGCTTCAGGGTGTCCTTGGGGTCATCCCTTCTTCATAACAGCAACATGATGTCACTTGCCTTTTCATGGGTGCTCCTTGAGGCTCCCCAGCATGGTACTGGGAGAGGTTAGATGCCACAACAATACTGAAATCTATCTCTCTAGAAGCTGTCTTCTATGTAGTCAAACATTTAAGATATTTACAAAACCAGAAAAGAAAAACAATGTCATTTTCCTCACTTTGGTTTGTCCTGGGAAATGTAATTACTTAAAAATGTTAAAATGTTATTTATATGAGCTGGGTGTGGTGCTGCACACCTTTAATGCCAGCACTCAGGAGGCAGAAACAGATGGATCTCTGTGAGTTCAAGGCCAGTCTGGTCTACAAAGAGAGTCTAGGACAGCCAGGGCTCAGTTACACAGAGGAACCCTGTCTCAAAAAAAAAAACAAAACAAAACAAAAAAAAGCAACAAAATTTTTTTTTTACTTAAAAAAATGTTATTTATAGCCGGGCGTGGTGGTGCATGCCTTTAATCCCAGCACTCAGGAGGCAGAAACAGATGGATCTCTGTGAGTTCGAGTCCAGCCTGGTCTACAAAGTGAGTCCAGGACAGCCAGAGCTATTACACAGAGAAACCCTGTCTCGGAAAAACCAAAAAAAATATATATATATATATATATATATATATATATATATATTGACATGTAATGGGAGTATTGCTGTTATCTCTAAATGAAGCAATAAATATATTATTTAGATTCCTTAGTCTTAATATCTACTGTGGTAAATACTGATAAATATAACCCATAGTTTTAAAAAGTCCTTGGAGTCCTCAAAGAAGTTCAAATCGTGCACCCCAAAGTTTGACTGTTTCTTTACTGCCCACAAGAAGGTCCTGTCTACTGATTGTTTTCTTGAGCCAGGAGCCATGCTTGTTTGTTTGTTCTCTCCATTTGTCTTGGCACCAAAGCTATGAAACAGACTTTTAAACAGACCATTTTGCTATCTGGGAGCCTGTAACTGGACAAGGAAGCCTGTAACTCCTGTGACCATACCCTTTGTTACCAAACAGTAGTATTCATTCCCTTACAGATTAATTATCTGAACTGTATAAAATCTTACTTTACTGCTCTGGGCCTTGGGCTCCTAATAAAAAATGAGCAGAATTGGGGATCCCTTGGGATTCTGTTAAAAACAGAAGAGCTAACACGCATCCTAGTGCAGAGACTGAGGAGCTTCTGCCCTCCTTCCTCTCCCTGGCATGCTGCTGGACCAAGGAAGCTCACCAGCCTCCTTTCTTCCTGTAGATGGTATGCATGCAGACAGAGAAAATGAAGGGACAGAAGCAGTTGACGAGGACATGATTGTGACCCAGAGCCAGACCAATTTCACCTGCCCCATAACACAGGTATGACTTCCTCTTTCCCCGCAAAGAAAATACAGCTAGGTTAGTTTCACATAGGCAGAAGGGTTCCTGTTTGCTTTCTGATATCCCACCGGGAGGGGGGAAGCAAAGAAAGAAAAGTGATGAGATCAAATTATATACTTGGGAGGTTTGTAGCTAAAAGGCATTTTCATTCAGTCATATACTTTAGGACCTGGAATAAAGTCTTAGCCCAGAGGCCAAGTGAACTCAGAGCCACTGTGGCCCTGCATTTCCTGATATCAAAACTAATGCTCAAAACCATGAGGATGAGAAGTTAGCCCCTGGGGGGACGGGGAAATGGATTGTTATTATTCCTGAAGGCCTAATGTCTCCTTAATCATAGCTGGAAATGAAGAAGCCAGTGAAAAATAAAGTGTGTGGCCACACGTACGAAGAGGAAGCCATTGTTCGCATGATCGAATCCAAGCTCAAGAGGAAGAAGAAGGCCTGGTAAGTGGGTACAGGAGGAAGCACAGCACCCGGGTGGTCCCCAGTACATGCCAGAGGAAGCTGCTCATAACTCTCCCTAGCTATGGATCTGCCCAGATTGTCAACAGGAAACTGGTTTTCTGGGAAGAACAGTGTGCACAAGACACTGAAGACACTCCAGCTACACCATCAACACAGAAGGAAGAGACTTTGTGAGACTGTAACATTAGATTACAGGAGGCTAGTGAATCCATGTTATTTAAAAGGTACCCAGGTACTAGCTCTGTTCATAGACTGCTTACCTGGCTTATAGGAAATCTTGCTTTTAAGTCAAGGCAGCACACAAATTAGGCATGAACATACATACCTGTAACCCCAGCAGTGGGGTAAGATAGGAAGGTGAGACATTAGAGGTCATCCTTAACCACACAGAGTTTGAGGCCAGCCTAGGCCACATGAGCCTGACACTATCTCTCTGTCTCTATCTCTGTCTCTCTGTCTGTCCATCTCTCTCTCTTTCTCTCTAACTCTCTCTCTCTCACACACACACACACATACGCATGCATCACCACCACAACAATAACAGTAACAAACCAGAGAAGCTAAAGATCTACAGAACTGTGATCTGAGATACACCCCCTTTTTCAATGTCCACTTAACCAAGAGGAAATTACCTATTCTTTGCTTTCTGCAATAATGCTTTGGTTTAAAAAACAAAACAAAAAAAAAAAGAAAGAAAGAAAAAGATTCTAAGACAAAAATTTATTTCTGGTGGTCTTGGTGAGGAAGACTGCATTATCAAAAAAAAAAAGTTCTCATTTAATCATACAAATAACTTCCCAAACGGTTTCCATAAATCCATGACTAACTCACCAGTGAGAATTTTTTTAACTCCGAATCTTCCGTCCCTTCTCTCCCTACCTCCCAACCCCAGGACCATGGCTCTGTGCCAGTGACGAGAGTCCTCAGTGGGGCCTGAAGCTGACTGGGTTTGGCATCTCCTGAGCTCTTATCGCAGGAATGGAATGGCAGGTGTGACCGTTCTCAGGCTCTGATAGCAGTCCTTTTGATGTGTGCTTTGCTTCTGCATCACCCACACCAAGAAGTGGAATTCCCCTCCCCTCCCCATGTGGGTGTGGGCTGAGAGAAAGTGACTAGGGACTAGAGGTAGCTCCTTGGCCATTGAATCAAGTAATTTACAGTATTTATTCCAGAACAATGGTTTTGCAGCCATTAGGCTGCAAATGTAAACCATTAGCACATTTCTATCTGTTTTGTATTTCCACCTTATAGTCTAAGTGTTGTGTTTCCTTGATGATCTTGGCGTTCTCCCTATGAGCATAATTTCATTTCTGGATGTTCAAGCCTTCCCTCTCTACTAATTTTTTCCCTGTGTTCCTTCTCTGACAAGCCAGGGTCAACATAGTTGCTAAGAATGGTTCCTAGTTTGCTGTCTTGAGCAGCTCTTCTGACACTGTGTGATACTCTTCTGAAGCTGGGGAGAGAAAGGGCGGGGACTAATACAAAGCATGTTTTACTTTCCCACCAGCAACCCCAGGGACAGTGGCAGGGTGCTTCCACACTTAGATGGCCCTTCTCAAGAGCACACTCTGATTTTCTAATGCCCTTTGCCTGTTTTGAATTGCACACAATACTTGCAAGCACCTTAAGTGACACTTGTCACCTAGTGAAACCTTCTCTACCTGTTTTTTGTTTGTTTGTTTGTTTGTTTGTTTGTTTTCCATAACTTAGGTGTCAGACACCCTGGAAATGTTCATTGACTAAAAGTAACCTTTAACTCTGAGTGCAAGAAGGCTAAAGGTTTACAGAGATGACATTCTTACCAGGCCTTTAAAAATGAAGAAAATGGTGAGGGAGGGCTTTAGGAGCCAGACCTCTTAAAGTTTTTCTATTGGTGACCCCTTTTTACTAGGTCGAATTTTCCCCTTTTTCATCTTATATATGTGTGTGATGTATGTGTATGCGTGTTCACATGTATGGGTACACATATGGAGGGGGCATGCATACATTCATGTGCACATGCATGTGGAGGCCCAGTGTTGATGTCAGGGATCTCCCTTGATTTCTCTTCCACCTCACTCAAAAGCTCGCAGACACAGCTTGCCTTACTGACTAGCCAGTGTGTCCTCCTGGAGACCCCTGTCTCTACCTTCTGAATCTGGAATTACAGGCTGAGGCATCATGGCCCCAGGGATCTGACCTCTATTACTTTAACTGTGCCATGGCCCAGTTCCTCCTCCCAAGACATTTTTGTGCAGCCCTGAGTATATAGGTATGTAAAGTAGGTATAAAAAAAAAGCAAACCTTTACTAATAATAAATTATAAACAAATTTATTCAGAAACAGTTCTTTAATATATATTATTTATTAAAGATGAAGGCAAATTTATATATTAATGAAGAAGATGTGCTTAATTTTATATAAGGAATTAAATATTGGCTGAATATTTGATACTATAGGATAGAGTACCTTCAGTGTTTTTCAGAGCTGATTGAAACTTTTGATTTTCTAATTGATTCCAAGAATACCATAAGAACATAGTATAAAAATTGGCAGGACTAGCTCACAGCTGTCTGTAATGGCCGGCGTGGTGGTACATGCCTTTAATCCCAGCACTTGGGAGGCAGAGGCAGGTGGATCTCTGTGAGTTCACGGCCAACCTGGTCTAGAAAGTGAGTCCAGGACAGCCAAGGATACACAGAGAAACCCTGTCTTGGAAAAACAAAAAACAAACAAAAAAATTGGCAGGACTATTTTTACAGCCATTTTAGAAACTGTGGTGAGTTACTGACTTAGATTTCATTGAAATAAATATTGGGATTAGGACAAAATTCCCAACAGTTTCTAAATCAAGCATTCTACTATTTTACACACACACACACACACACACACACACACACACACACACACACACACA